>CAXAKQ010000172.1:0-2500 GCA_963969455.1 Arge pagana
CTTGGATGTGGTAGCCGTTTCTCAGGCTCCCTCTCCGGAATCGAACCCTGATTCCCCGTTACCCGTTACAACCATGGTAGGCGCAGAACCTACCATCGACAGTTGATAAGGCAGACATTTGAAAGATGCGTCGCCGGTGCGAGACCGTGCGATCAGCTCTAAGTTATTCAGAGTCACCAAGTTGAACGACGAACGAGCAAGCCCGTCGCCGATTGGTTTTGATCTAATAAAAGCATTCCTCCCATTCTCTGGTCGGAACTCTGTTTGCATGTATTAGCTCTAGAATTACCACAGTTATCCAAGTAAATGTGGGTACGATCTAAGGAACCATAACTGATTTAATGAGCCATTCGCGGTTTCACCTTAATGTGGCTTGCACTGAGACATGCATGGCTTAATCTTTGAGACAAGCATATGACTACTGGCAGGATCAACCAGGGAACTTCGAAGACGACCTTGTTGACAATTAATGACAACAAGCGACGCTTCCCGTTCGGGAAAAATGTGCCGCGGCTGCCGTCGGGTAAATTATTTAATTCCCGTACGGCCGACACGTTTGCGTGAAACAGGCACGTCGTTCGAGAAGCGTTATATGAACGTAGTAATTGATAATACTGCGCGTCGAATTTTCTGAACACCCGCCGCGACCCGTGCCTTAAGAGCATAGTGGGTGGGCTATCGCTTTCGGACCGTACACACGGTATATCGGGCGAGTTGACACCGGTGACTGTGTAACATGGGTTACCAGATGACGTACGAGGCTCCGGACTACGGGCACTCTGACGATACATCATATATTCATTAAATTTCGTTTCGCCGCATATAATAAGGGCCATTCGGTCTTGGACACCGACCCGCGGCTGTGCTGTGAATATTGTAAAGATGAACAACGATGCAAGTTTCGTAATATCGTGCCAATTGATCGCGCCGCGTTCGAGGAACGTCGCCCGATCACCGAGCACCCTTGTTAACTAAATCGCCGGGAGTCGCTCACGGTAGTTGTTTACCGTCGTTACACGGCGTTACGAAAAAACGCCGTGTAGCGCACTCGTGCCCGATCGCGAAAATAACGTCGTTCGAATTTGTTGATATCGCAAAGACGCCGACCGGCGTCGTGAATATTTCGCCCGAGCGGTGCGGTCTCGAGCCCGGTCGTTTGTAATACCAACGTTTCATGGTTCCGGCGGGCGTCGCTCGGAGGCCGTTACCGGCACGGTATTCTCGTGATGGATCGGTTACCGGTCCGGAGCGGCTCGAATACGTTTAACCGCGGAGTTGTCCGGACGATAGCGGTGAAGAATCGGGCAAAAATCTGGAAGGACCCGCTAGAAATTCCGTACCCACCGCGATTGAAACTCGACCGTCGTGAAAACGTCTTGATCGCGCGTTGCCGCTTCCCGATGACCCGATGAACCTCGCTACGCCGGCGCCGTAAACCGTTGACGGCGACGGCTACGGCTACGGCTACGGCTACGCCGCTCAAAGTCACCGTACGCGCGTTGTCGTACACCGAGGAGCCTGATGGACTCGCTACGCCGGTGTGTGACGGTGAACGGTAACGGCGGCTACGGCTACGGCTACGCCGCTCAAAGTCACCGTACGCGCGTTGTCGTACACCGAGGAGCCTGATGGACTCGCTACGCCGGTGTGTGACGGTGAACGGTAACGGCGGCTACGGCTACGGCTACGCCGCTCAAAGTCACCGTACGCGCGTTGTCGTACACCGAGGAGCCTGATGGACTCGCTACGCCGGTGTGTGACGGTGAACGGTAACGGCGGCTACGGCTACGGCTACGCCGCTCAAGTCACCGTACGCGCGTTGTCGTACACCGAGGAGCCTGATGGACTCGCTACGCCGGTGTGTGACGGTGAACGGTAACGGCGGCTACGGCTACGGCTACGCCGCTCAAAGTCACCGTACGCGCGTTGTCGTACACCGAGGAGCCTGATGGACTCGCTACGCCGGTGTGTGACGGTGAACGGTAACGGCGGCTACGGCTACGGCTACGCCGCTCAAAGTCACCGTACGCGCGTTGTCGTACACCGAGGAGCCTGATGGACTCGCTACGCCGGTGTGTGACGGTGAACGGTAACGGCGGCTACGGCTACGGCTACGCCGCTCAAAGTCACCGTACGCGCGTTGTCGTACACCGAGGAGCCTGATGGACTCGCTACGCCGGTGTGTGACGAGTGAACGGTAACGGCGGCTACGGCTACGGCTACGCCGCTCAAAGTCACCGTACGCGCGTTGTCGTACACCGAGGAGCCTGATGGACTCGCTACGCCGGTGTGTGACGGTGAACGGTAACGGCGGCTACGGCTACGGCTACGCCGCTCAAAGTCACCGTACGCGCGTTGTCGTACACCGAGGAGCCTGATGGACTCGCTACGCCGGTGTGTGACGGTGAACGGTAACGGCGGCTACGGCTACGGCTACGCCGCTCAAAGTCACCGTACGCGCGTTGTCGTACACCGAGGAGCCTGATGGACTCGCTACGCC
>CAXAKQ010000172.1:20000-22901 GCA_963969455.1 Arge pagana
AAGTAGACATCAGCGATATACTCGACCATCAAGGAGGGCACTCCCGCAGAAAGCAGAGAGTCCGTGATGGTCTTGTGGGTGACCGAGTCGAAGGCCTTTGCGACATCCAGAGAGGCAAGATATAGGGGCCTCTTTTTAGCCTGAGAGTGTCTCAAGATCAGATCTAAGAGAAACGCATGCTCAGAGCAACCATCGGTAGGCATAAATGCCTTCTGGCGAGGATCGAGGCTGATATGTTTCGACAGCCTGTTTGCCAGTACCTTGTGGAAGGCTCTCGTGACCATGGATGAGACCGTGATTGGTCTGAACTTTCCAGGTTCGTTCGCGTTCTCTACCTTGGGTATCAGGGTGGTCCTAGATTTCAGGAGTGCTCCTGGGACCTTTCCACATAGTAGGAAGATGTTAAATAGCCTGGTCAAGATACCCAAGGGGACCGATCTGAGGACTCCGGCTGTGAGACCATCCGGGCCGGGTGCACTGCCCATTGGCGGATAGGATGCCTTGATCTCCTCGGAGGTCACTGGGCTCCACAGGCATCGGATGGTCTTTTTGGGCCGAGCCACCCCTGGGGATGAGTCGGACCCGGATGTCATGACCTGTTCCCAGAACCCGGTCATATTCTCTCGGTCATGCGCCTCGTCAGTATGTTTGTCCCGCAGGAGACTGCGTAAACAGGTCGTTCGATTTTTCTTCCATAGCCGCTGTGTCCGAGCGTAGTCTGCCCTTCGCTTCTGACGACGAGGTAGCGCACGTGGAGTAGCAGGTGTTTGCCTGTTTCTCCGTGGACTTGTCCCTAGGTGGTTTTCGGGTTGGAGATGTTCGAGACAGTATCGAGATACTTCGTCGAACCTCCTGTCCACATCCCACTCCCGCAAGCCTTTCACAATAGTGTCCAGCTTGTCGGCCCCGAATTTCGCCGAGTCACAGGGTGGAAGTTCCTCTAAGTAGGAAGCAACCATATCAAGGACCTCTCGCTCGCTTAGGTCGTCCGGTACGTCATCCGTAGATGATTGTCCGGGTAGCGGCATGAGATACGTGAGTGAGATGACTAGCATCTTCTTCGTCACGCATTGTCCGGAGGTATTGGTGAACAAGATCCTTGTACTCCTTTTTCCTCCTCTGGCCTTTTGATAGCTTCCAGCGTTCGAACGGGGAAAAGCTTCAGCAGTTCCTGGTTCATGAACCTGGGTGGCCCCTGCAGAGTGAGATCAGCCTCGTGTCGAGCAAGGATCGATATCTCCTCAGGATTCCACCGAGCTTTGGCATGCTCGGTTTTTGAGCGGCGTCATAAGTATCCGGGTGCACAGATCTTCGGTGCACCCCCAGTCCCGTCTTCGTAGCAAAGACCCTGCCACAGCCAGGGTCTATACATCGGAACCCTTCGACCCGATCACTTTGGTCGGCGTTAGCGGCGGTTAAATTTGGTCCGGTATCGTCAGCGGACGTACCGGTTTGTTGAGGAATCTTTGTTCTCTCAACCATCCGAGGCAATTTTTTACTATTTGGGCCAATTGAATTACAACTGATGGGCTGGCAACCCATGCAGTTGTTGAGCGCAGAGGCAGTTCTTAGTTTCCCTTCCGAGAGAGCTTTTAGCTTAGTAAGCTTAGCTCACCTAAGGTATTTATGACGAGAACCACGGAGAGGTGACTGCTTGCTTAACTCATCTCACTTAAGAGAGTCATAGTTACTCCCGCCGTTTACCGCGCTTGCTTGAATTTCTTCACGTTGACATTCAGAGCACTGGGCAGAAATCACATTGCGTCAACACCCGCTAGGGCCATCGCAATGCTTTGTTTTAATTAGACAGTCGGATTCCCCCAGTCCGTGCCAGTTCTGAGCTGACCGTTGAATGGCGGCCGAAGAGGACGACCGCGACGGAGAACCGACACGGAAGCCTCGCAGCAAGGAAGATCCGCGGGAGGCCAAGGCACGGGACCGAGCTCGGATCCGGAAGAACCTTCACCTCGCCCAGGCCCGGCACGTCAGCCAAACCCGCTTCCCGACCAAGCCCGACACGCCCCGATCCTCAGAGCCAATCTTATTCCGAAGTTACGGATCCAATTTGCCGACTTCCCTTACCTACATTAGTCTATCGACTAGAGGCTCTTCACCTTGGAGACCTGCTGCGGATATGGGTACGAACCGGCGCGACACCTCCACGTGGCCCTCCTCCTGGATTTTCAAGGTCCGAGGGGAAGATCCGGACACCGCCGCAACTGCGGTGCTCTTCGCGTTCCAAACCCTATCTCCCTGCTAGAGGATTCAGGAACTCGAACGCTTATACAGAAAAGAAAACTCTTTCCGGATCTCCCGACGGCGTCTCCAGGTCCTTTTGGGTTACCCCGACGAACTCTCTTGCGAGGGCCCGACTTGTAAACGGTTCCGCTGCCCGGGTTCCGGAATAGGAACCGGATTCCCTTTCGCCCGACGGGTGTGCAACGATAAGCCGCGGCGACGCGCAACGCGCGAGCGCCTGAGCGGATAACGATCCCCTCGGCGGGTTCGCATGCGTATGCGACGCGCTCGTAACGTCAGCGTATTAGTAACACCGTCATCGACATCGGATTTCTCCTAGGGCTTAGGATCGACTGACTCGTGTGCAACGGCTGTTCACACGAAACCCTTCTCCACGTCAGTCCTCCAGGGCCTCGCTGGAGTATTTGCTACTACCACCAAGATCTGCACCGACGGCGGCTCCAGGCAGGCTCGCGCCCAGACCCTTCTGCGCACACCGCCGCGACCCTCCTACTCGTCAGGGCTTCATGGCGACCTTGGTCGCCGAGTTTGCCGCTGACGGCCGAGTATAGGCGCGACGCTTCAGCGCCATCCATTTTCAGGGCTAGTTGCTTCGGCAGGTGAGTTGTTGAACACTCCTTAGCGGATTCCGACTTCCATGGC
>CAXAKQ010000173.1:7500-32500 GCA_963969455.1 Arge pagana
GTTGTTGTTGTTAGTGTGGTTGTTGTTGTTAGTGTGGTTGTTGTTGTTAGTGTGGTTGTTGTTGTTAGTGTGGTTGTTGTTGTTAGTGTGGTTGTTGTTGTTAGTGTGGTTGTTGTTGTTAGTGTGGTTGTTGTTGTTAGTGTGGTTGTTGCTGTTAGTGTGGTTGTTGTTGTTAGTGTGGTTGTTGTTGTTAGTGTGGTTGTTGTTGTTAGTGTGGTTGTTGTTGTTAGTGTGGTTGTTTTTGTTAGTGTGGTTGTTGTTGTTAGTGTGGTTGTTGTTGTTAGTGTGGTTGTTGTTGTTAGTGTGGTTGTTGTTGTTAGTGCGGTTGTTGTTGTTAGTGTGGTTGTTGTTGTTAGTGTGGTTGTTGTTGTTAGTGCGGTTGTTGTTGTTAGTGTGGTTGTTGTTGTTAGTGTGGTTGTTGTTGTTAGTGTGGTTGTTGTTGTTAGTGTGGTTGTTGTTGTTAGTGTGGTTGTTGTTGTTAGTGTGGTTGTTGTTGTTAGTGTGGTTGTTGTTGTGAGTGTGGTTGTTGTTGTTAGTGTGGTTGTTGTTGTTAGTGTGGTTGTTGTTGTTAGTGTGGTTGTTGTTGTTAGTGTGGTTGTTGTTGTTAGTGTGGTTGTTGTTGTTAGTGTGGTTGTTGTTGTTAGTGTGGTTGTTGTTGTTAGTGTGGTTGTTGTTGTTAGTGTGGTTGTTGTTGTTAGTGTGGTTGTTGTTGTTGGTGTGGTTGTTGTTGTTAGTGTGGTTGTTGTTGTTAGTGTGGTTGTTGTTGTTGGTGTGGTTGTTGTTGTTAGTGTGGTTGTTGTTGTTAGTGTGGTTGTTGTTGTTAGTGTGGTTGTTGTTGTTAGTGTGGTTGTTGTTGTTAGTGTGGTTGTTGTTGTCAGTGTGGTTGTTGTTGTTAGTGTGGTTGTTGTTGTGAGTGTGGTTGTTGTTGTTAGTGTGGTTGTTGTTGTTAGCGTGGTTGTTGTTGTTAGTGTGGTTGTTGTTGTTAGTGTGGTTGTTGTTGTTAGTGTGGTTGTTGTTGTTAGTGTGGTTGTTGTTGTTAGTGTGGTTGTTGTTGTTAGTGTGGTTGTTGTTGTTAGCGTGGTTGTTGTTGTTAGTGTGGTTGTTGTTGTTAGTGTGGTTGTGGTTGTTAGTGTGGTTGTGGTTGTTAGTGTGGTTGTTGTTAATAGTGTGGTTGTTGTTGTTAGTGTGGTTGTTGTTGTTAGTGTGGTTGTTGTTGTTAGTGTGGTTGTTGTTGTTAGTGTGGTTGTTGTTGTTAGTGTGGTTGTTGTTGTTAGTGTGGTTGTTGTTGTTATTGTGGTTGTTGTTGTAAGTGTGGTTGTTGTTGTTCGTGTGGTTGTTGTTGTTGGTGTGGTTGTTGTTGTTAGTGTGGTTGTTGTTGTTAGTGTGGTTGTTGTTGTTAGTGTGGTTGTTGTTGTTAGTGTGGTTGTTGTTGTTAGTGTGGTTGTTGTTGTTAGTGTGGTTGTTGTTGTTAGTGTGGTTGTTGTTGTTAGTGTGGTTGTTGTTGTTAGTGTGGTTGTTGTTGTTAGTGTGGTTGTTGTTGTTAGTGTGGTTGTTGTTGTTAGTTTGGTTGTTGTTGTTAGTGTGGTTGTTGTTGTTAGTGTGGTTGTTGTTGTTAGTGTGGTTGTTGTTGTTAGTGTGGTTGTTGTTGTTAGTGTGGTTGTTGTTGTTAGTGTGGTTGTTGTTGTTAGTGTGGTTGTTGTTGTTAGTGTGGTTGTTGTTGTTAGTGTGGTTGTTGTTGTTAGTGTGGTTGTTGTTGTTGGTGTGGTTGTTGTTGTTAGTGTGGTTGTTGTTGTTAGTGTGGTTGTTGTTGTTAGTGTGGTTGTTGTTGTTAGTGTGGTTGTTGTTGTAAGTGTGGTTGTTGTTGTTAGTGTGGTTGTTGTTGTTAGTGTGGTTGTTGTTGTTAGTGTGGTTGTTGTTGTTAGTGTGGTTGTTGTTGTTAGTGTGGTTGTTGTTGTTAGTGTGGTTGTTGTTGTTAGTGTGGTTGTTGTTGTTAGTGTGGTTGTTGTTGTTAGTGTGGTTGTTGTTGTTAGTGTGGTTGTTGTTGTTAGTGTGGTTGTTGTTGTTAGTGTGGTTGTTGTTGTTAGTGTGGTTGTTGTTGTTAGTGTGGTTGTTGTTGTTAGTGTGGTTGTTGTTGTTAGTGTGGTTGTTGTTGTTAGTGTGGTTGTTGTTGTTAGTGTGGTTGTTGTTGTTAGTGTGGTTGTTGTTGTTAGTGTGGTTGTTGTTGTTAGTGTGGTTGTTGTTGTTAGTGTGGTTGTTGTTGTTTATGTGGTTGTTGTTGTTAGTGTGGTTGTTCTTGTTAGTGTGGTTGTTGTTGTTAGTGTGGTTGTTGTTGTTAGTGTGGTTGTTGTTGTTAGTGTGGTTGTTGTTGTTAGTGTGGTTGTTGTTGTTAGTGTGGTTGTTGTTGTTAGTGTGGTTGTTGTTGTTAGTGTGGTTGTTGTTGTTAGTGTGGTTGTTGTTGTTAGTGTGGTTGTTGTTGTTAGTGTGGTTGTTGTTGTTAGTGTGGTTGTTGTTGTTAGTGTGGTTGTTGTTGTTAGTGTAGTTGTTGTTGTTAGTGTGGTTGTTGTTGTTAGTGTGGTTGTTGTTGTTAGTGTGGTTGTTGTTGTTAGTGTGGTTGTTGTTGTTAGTGTGGTTGTTGTTGTTAGTGTGGTTGTTGTTGTTAGTGTGGTTGTTGTTGTTAGTGTGGTTGTTGTTGTTAGTGTGGTTGTTGTTGTTAGTTTGGTTGTTGTTGTTAGTGTGGTTGTTGTTGTTAGTGTGGTTGTTGTTGTTAGTGTGGTTGTTGTTGTTAGTGTGGTTGTTGTTGTTAGTGTGGTTGTTGTTGTTAGTGTGGTTGTTGTTGTTAGTGTGGTTGTTGTTGTTAGTGTGGTTGTTGTTGTTAGTGTGGTTGTTGTTGTTAGTGTGGTTGTTGTTGTTAGTGTGGTTGTTGTTGTTAGTGTGGTTGTTGTTGTTAGTGTGGTTGTTGTTGTTAGTGTGGTTGTTGTTGTTAGTGTGGTTGTTGTTGTTAGTGTGGTTGTTGTTGTTAGTGTGGTTGTTGTTGTTAGTGTGGTTGTTGTTGTTAGTGTGGTTGTTGTTGTTAGTGTGGTTGTTGTTGTTAGTGTGGTTGTTGTTGTTAGTGTGGTTGTTGTTGTTAGTGTGGTTGTTGTTGTTAGTGTGGTTGTTGTTGTTAGTGTGGTTGTTGTTGTTAGTGTGGTTGTTGTTGTTAGTGTGGTTGTTGTTGTAAGTGTGGTTGTTGTTGTTAGTGTGGTTGTTGTTGTTAGTGTGGTTGTTGTTGTTAGTGTGGTTGTTGTTGTTAGTGTGGTTGTTGTTGTTAGTGTGGTTGTTGTTGTTAGTGTGGTTGTTGTTGTTAGTGTGGTTGTTGTTGTTAGTGTGGTTGTTGTTGTTAGTGTGGTTGTTGTTGTTAGTGTGGTTGTTGTTGTTAGTGTGGTTGTTGTTGTTAGTGTGGTTGTTGTTGTTAGTGTGGTTGTTGTTGTTAGTGTGGTTGTTGTTGTTAGTGTGGTTGTTGTTGTTAGTGTGGTTGTTGTTGTTAGTGTGGTTGTTGTTGTTAGTGTGGTTGTTGTTGTTAGTGTGGTTGTTGTTGTTAGTGTGGTTGTTGTTGTTAGTGTGGTTGTTGTTGTTAGTGTGGTTGTTGTTGTTAGTGTGGTTGTTGTTGTTGGTGTGGTTGTTGTTGTTAGTGTGGTTGTTGTTGTTAGTGTGGTTGTTGTTGTTAGTGTGGTTGTTGTTGTTAGTGTGGTTGTTGTTGTTAGTGTGGTTGTTGTTGTTAGTGTGGTTGTTCTTGTTAGTGTGGTTGTTGTTGTTAGTGTGGTTGTTGTTGTTAGTGTGGTTGTTGTTGTTAGTTTGGTTGTTGTTGTTAGTTTGGTTGTTGTTGTTAGTGTGGTTGTTGTTGTTAGTGTGGTTGTTGTTGTTAGTGTGGTTGTTGTTGTTAGTGTGGTTGTTGTTGTTAGTGTGGTTGTTGTTGTTAGTGTGGTTGTTGTTGTTAGTGTGGTTGTTGTTGTTAGTGTGGTTGTTGTTGTTAGTGTGGTTGTTGTTGTTAGTGTGGTTCTTGTTGTTAGTGTGGTTCTTGTTGTTAGTGTGGTTGTTGTTGTTAGTGTGGTTGTTGTTGTTAGTGTGGTTGTTGTTGTTAGTGTGGTTGTTGTTGTTAGTGTGGTTGTTGTTGTTAGTGTGGTTGTTGTTGTTAGTGTGGTTGTTGTTGTTAGTGTGGTTGTTGTTGTTAGTGTGGTTGTTGTTGTTAGTGTGGTTGTTGTTGTTAGTGTGGTTGTTGTTGTTAGTGTGGTTGTTGTTGTTAGTGTGGTTGTTGTTGTTAGTGTGGTTGTTGTTGTTAGTGTGGTTGTTGTTGTTAGTGTGGTTGTTGTTGTTAGTGTGGTTGTTGTTGTTAGTGTGGTTGTTGTTGTTAGTGTGGTTGTTGCTGTTAGTGTGGTTGTTGTTGTTAGTGTGGTTGTTGTTGTTAGTGTGGTTGTTGATGTTAGTGTGGTTGTTGTTGTTAGTGTGGTTGTTGTTGTTAGTGTGGTTGTTGTTGTTAGTGTGGTTGTTGTTGTTAGTGTGGTTGTTGTTGTTAGTGCGGTTGTTGTTGTTAGTGTGGTTGTTGTTGTTAGTGTGGTTGTTGTTGTTAGTGCGGTTGTTGTTGTTAGTGTGGTTGTTGTTGTTAGTGTGGTTGTTGTTGTTAGTGTGGTTGTTGTTGTCAGTGTGGTTGTTGTTGTTAGTGTGGTTGTTGTTGTTAGTGTGGTTGTTGTTGTTAGTGTGGTTGTTGTTGTGAGTGTGGTTGTTGTTGTTGGTGTGGTTGTTGTTGTTGGTGTGGTTGTTGTTGTTAGTGTGGTTGTTGTTGTTAGTGTGGTTGTTGTTGTTAGTGTGGTTGTTGTTGTTAGTTTGGTTGTTGTTGTTAGTGTGGTTGTTGTTGTTAGTGTGGTTGTTGTTGTCAGTGTGGTTGTTGTTGTTAGTGTGGTTGTTGTTGTTAGTGTGGTTGTTGTTGTTAGTGTGGTTGTTGTTGTTAGTGTGGTTGTTGTTGTTAGTGTGGTTGTTGTTGTTAGTGTGGTTGTTGTTGTTAGTGTAGTTGTTGTTGTTGGTGTGGTTGTTGTTGTTAGTGTGGTTGTTGTTGTTAGTGTGGTTGTTGTTGTTAGTGTGGTTGTTGTTGTTAGTGTGGTTGTTGTTGTAAGTGTGGTTGTTGTTGTTAGTGTGGTTGTTGTTGTTAGTGTGGTTGTTGTTGTTAGTGTGGTTGTTGTTGTTAGTGTGGTTGTTGTTGTTAGTGTGGTTGTTGTTGTTAGTGTGGTTGTTGTTGTTAGTGTGGTTGTTGTTGTTAGTGTGGTTGTTGTTGTTAGTGTGGTTGTTGTTGTTAGTGTGGTTGTTGTTGTTAGTGTGGTTGTTGTTGTTAGTGTGGTTGTTGTTGTTAGTGTGGTTGTTGTTGTTAGTGTGGTTGTTGTTGTTAGTGTGGTTGTTGTTGTTAGTGTGGTTGTTGTTGTTAGTGTGGTTGTTGTTGTTAGTGTGGTTGTTGTTGTTAGTGTGGTTGTTGTTGTTAGTGTGGTTGTTGTTGTTAGTGTGGTTGTTGTTGTTAGTGTGGTTGTTGTTGTTAGTGTGGTTGTTGTTGTTAGTGTGGTTGTTGTTGTTTATGTGGTTGTTGTTGTTAGTGTGGTTGTTCTTGTTAGTGTGGTTGTTGTTGTTAGTGTGGTTGTTGTTGTTAGTGTGGTTGTTGTTGTTAGTGTGGTTGTTGTTGTTAGTGTGGTTGTTGTTGTTAGTGTGGTTGTTGTTGTTAGTGTGGTTGTTGTTGTTAGTGTGGTTGTTGTTGTTAGTGTGGTTGTTGTTGTTAGTGTGGTTGTTGTTGTTAGTGTGGTTGTTGTTGTTAGTGTGGTTGTTGTTGTTAGTGTGGTTGTTGTTGTTAGTGTAGTTGTTGTTGTTAGTGTGGTTGTTGTTGTTAGTGTGGTTGTTGTTGTTAGTGTGGTTGTTGTTGTTAGTGTGGTTGTTGTTGTTAGTGTGGTTGTTGTTGTTAGTGTGGTTGTTGTTGTTAGTGTGGTTGTTGTTGTTAGTGTGGTTGTTGTTGTTAGTGTGGTTGTTGTTGTTAGTTTGGTTGTTGTTGTTAGTGTGGTTGTTGTTGTTAGTGTGGTTGTTGTTGTTAGTGTGGTTGTTGTTGTTAGTGTGGTTGTTGTTGTTAGTGTGGTTGTTGTTGTTAGTGTGGTTGTTGTTGTTAGTGTGGTTGTTGTTGTTAGTGTGGTTGTTGTTGTTAGTGTGGTTGTTGTTGTTAGTGTGGTTGTTGTTGTTAGTGTGGTTGTTGTTGTTAGTGTGGTTGTTGTTGTTAGTGTGGTTGTTGTTGTTAGTGTGGTTGTTGTTGTTAGTGTGGTTGTTGTTGTTAGTGTGGTTGTTGTTGTAAGTGTGGTTGTTGTTGTTAGTGTGGTTGTTGTTGTTAGTGTGGTTGTTGTTGTTAGTGTGGTTGTTGTTGTTAGTCTGGTTGTTGTTGTTAGTGTGGTTGTTGTTGTTAGTGTGGTTGTTGTTGTTAGTGTGGTTGTTGTTGTTAGTGTGGTTGTTGTTGTTAGTGTGGTTGTTGTTGTTAGTGTGGTTGTTGTTGTTAGTGTGGTTGTTGTTGTTAGTGTGGTTGTTGTTGTTAGTGTGGTTGTTGTTGTTAGTGTGGTTGTTGTTGTTGGTGTGGTTGTTGTTGTTAGTGTGGTTGTTGTTGTTAGTGTGGTTGTTGTTGTTAGTGTGGTTGTTGTTGTTAGTGTGGTTGTTGTTGTTAGTGTGGTTGTTGTTGTTAGTGTGGTTGTTGTTGTTAGTGTGGTCGTTGTTGTTAGTGTGGTTGTTGTTGTTAGTGTGGTTGTTGTTGTTAGTGTGGTTGTTGTTGTTAGTGTGGTTGTTGTTGTTAGTGTGGTTGTTGTTGTTAGTGTGGTTGTTGTTGTTAGTGTGGTTGTTGTTGTTAGTGTGGTTGTTGTTGTTAGTGTGGTTGTTGTTGTTAGTGTGGTTGTTGTTGTTAGTGTGGTTGTTGTTGTTAGTGTGGTTGTTGTTGTTAGTGTGGTTGTTGTTGTTAGTGTGGTTGTTGTTGTTAGTGTGGTTGTTGTTGTTAGTGTGGTTGTTGTTGTTAGTGTGGTTGTTGTTGTTAGTGTGGTTGTTGTTGTTAGTGTGGTTGTTGTTGTTAGTGTGGTTGTTGTTGTTAGTGTGGTTGTTGTTGTTAGTGTGGTTGTTGTTGTTAGTGTGGTTGTTGTTGTTAGTGTGGTTGTTGTTGTTAGTGTGGTTCTTGTTGTTAGTGTGGTTCTTGTTGTTAGTGTGGTTGTTGTTGTTAGTGTGGTTGTTGTTGTTAGTGTGGTTGTTGTTGTTAGTGTGGTTGTTGTTGTTAGTGTGGTTGTTGTTGTTAGTGTGGTTGTTGTTGTTAGTGTGGTTGTTGTTGTTAGTGTGGTTGTTGTTGTTAGTGTGGTTGTTGTTGTTAGTGTGGTTGTTGTTGTTAGTGTGGTTGTTGTTGTTAGTGTGGTTGTTGTTGTTAGTGTGGTTGTTGTTGTTAGTGTGGTTGTTGTTGTTAGTGTGGTTGTTGTTGTTAGTGTGGTTGTTGTTGTTAGTGTGGTTGTTGTTGTTAGTGTGGTTGTTGCTGTTAGTGTGGTTGTTGTTGTTAGTGTGGTTGTTGATGTTAGTGTGGTTGTTGTTGTTAGTGTGGTTGTTGTTGTTAGTGTGGTTGTTGTTGTTAGTGTGGTTGTTGTTGTTGGTGTGGTTGTTGTTGTTAGTGCGGTTGTTGTTGTTAGTGTGGTTGTTGTTGTTAGTGTGGTTGTTGTTGTTAGTGCGGTTGTTGTTGTTAGTGTGGTTGTTGTTGTTAGTGTGGTTGTTGTTGTTAGTGTGGTTGTTGTTGTCAGTGTGGTTGTTGTTGTTAGTGTAGTTGTTGTTGTTAGTGTGGTTGTTGTTGTTAGTGTGGTTGTTGTTGTGAGTGTGGTTGTTGTTGTTGGTGTGGTTGTTGTTGTTGGTGTGGTTGTTGTTGTTAGTGTGGTTGTTGTTGTTAGTGTGGTTGTTGTTGTTAGTGTGGTTGTTGTTGTTAGTGTGGTTGTTGTTGTTAGTGTGGTTGTTGTTGTTAGTGTGGTTGTTGTTGTTAGTGTGGTTGTTGTTGTTAGTGTGGTTGTTGTTGTTAGTGTGGTTGTTGTTGTTAGTGTGGTTGTTGTTGTTAGTGTGGTTGTTGTTGTTAGTGTGGTTGTTGTTGTTAGTGTGGTTGTTGTTGTTAGTGTGGTTGTTATTGTTAGTGTGGTTGTTGTTGTCAGTGTGGTTGTTGTTGTTAGTGTGGTTGTTGTTGTTAGTGTGGTTGTTGTTGTCAGTGTGGTTGTTGTTGTTAGTGTGGTTGTTGTTGTGAGTGTGGTTGTTGTTGTTAGTGTGGTTGTTGTTGTTAGCGTGGTTGTTGTTGTTAGTGTGGTTGTTGTTGTTAGTGTGGTTGTTGTTGTTAGTGTGGTTGTTGTTGTTAGTGTGGTTGTTGTTGTTAGTGTGGTTGTTGTTGTTAGTGTGGTTGTTGTTGTTAGTGTGGTTGTTGTTGTTAGCGTGGTTGTTGTTGTTAGTGTGGTTGTTGTTGTTAGTGTGGTTGTGGTTGTTAGTGTGGTTGTTGTTGTTAGTGTGGTTGTTGTTGTTAGCGTGGTTGTTGTTGTTAGTGTGGTTGTTGTTGTTAGTGTGGTTGATGTTGTTAGTGTGGTTGTTGTTGTTAGTGTGGTTGTTGTTGTTAGTGTGGTTGTTGTTGTTAGTGTGGTTGTTGTTGTTAGTGTGGTTGTTGTTGTAAGTGTGGTTGTTGTTGTTAGTGTGGTTGTTGTTGTTAGTGTGGTTGTTGTTGTTAGTGTGGTTGTTGTTGTTAGTGTGGTTGTTGTTGTTAGTGTGGTTGTTGTTGTTAGTGTGGTTGTTGTTGTTAGTGTGGTTGTTGTTGTTAGTGTGGTTGTTGTTGTTAGTGTGGTTGTTGTTGTTAGTGTGGTTGTTGTTGTTAGTGTGGTTGTTGTTGTTAGTGTGGTTGTTGTTGTTAGTTTGGTTGTTGTTGTTAGTGTGGTTGTTGTTGTTAGTGTGGTTGTTGTTGTTAGTGTGGTTGTTGTTGTTAGTGTGGTTGTTGTTGTTAGTGTGGTTGTTGTTGTTAGTGTGGTTGTTGTTGTTAGTGTGGTTGTTGTTGTTAGTGTGGTTGTTGTTGTTAGTGTGGTTGTTGTTGTTAGTGTGGTTGTTGTTGTTAGTGTGGTTGTTGTTGTTAGTGTGGTTGTTGTTGTTAGTGTGGTTGTTGTTGTTAGTGTGGTTGTTGTTGTTAGTGTGGTTGTTGTTGTTAGTGTGGTTGTTGTTGTTAGTGTGGTCGTTGTTGTTAGTGTGGTTGTTGTTGTTAGTGTGGTTGTTGTTGTTAGTGTGGTTGTTGTTGTTAGTGTGGTTGTTGTTGTTAGTGTGGTTGTTGTTGTTAGTGTGGTTGTTATTGTTAGTGTGGTTGTTGTTGTCAGTGTGGTTGTTGTTGTTAGTGTGGTTGTTGTTGTTAGTGTGGTTGTTGTTGTCAGTGTGGTTGTTGTTGTTAGCGTGGTTGTTGTTGTTAGTGTGGTTGTTGTTGTTAGTGTGGTTGTTGTTGTTAGTGTGGTTGTTGTTGTTAGTGTGGTTGTTGTTGTTAGTGTGGTTGTTGTTGTTAGTGTGGTTGTTGTTGTTAGTGTGGTTGTTGTTGTTAGCGTGGTTGTTGTTGTTAGTGTGGTTGTTGTTGTTAGTGTGGTTGTGGTTGTTAGTGTGGTTGTTGTTGTTAGTGTGGTTGTTGTTGTTAGCGTGGTTGTTGTTGTTAGTGTGGTTGTTGTTGTTAGTGTGGTTGTTGTTGTTAGTGTGGTTGTTGTTGTTAGTGTGGTTGTTGTTGTTAGTGTGGTTGTTGTTGTTAGTGTGGTTGTTGTTGTTAGTGTGGTTGTTGTTGTAAGTGTGGTTGTTGTTGTTAGTGTGGTTGTTGTTGTTAGTGTGGTTGTTGTTGTTAGTGTGGTTGTTGTTGTTAGTGTGGTTGTTGTTGTTAGTGTGGTTGTTGTTGTTAGTGTGGTTGTTGTTGTTAGTGTGGTTGTTGTTGTTAGTGTGGTTGTTGTTGTTAGTGTGGTTGTTGTTGTTAGTGTGGTTGTTGTTGTTAGTGTGGTTGTTGTTGTTAGTGTGGTTGTTGTTGTTAGTTTGGTTGTTGTTGTTAGTGTGGTTGTTGTTGTTAGTGTGGTTGTTGTTGTTAGTGTGGTTGTTGTTGTTAGTGTGGTTGTTGTTGTTAGTGTGGTTGTTGTTGTTAGTGTGGTTGTTGTTGTTAGTGTGGTTGTTGTTGTTAGTGTGGTTGTTTTTGTTAGTGTGGTTGTTGTTGTTAGTGTGGTTGTTGTTGTTAGTGTGGTTGTTGTTGTTAGTGTGGTTGTTGTTGTTAGTGTGGTTGTTGTTGTTAGTGTGGTTGTTGTTGTTAGTGTGGTTGTTGTTGTTAGTGTGGTTGTTGTTGTTAGTGTGGTTGTTGTTGTTAGTGTGGTTGTTGTTGTTAGTGTGGTTGTTGTTGTTAGTGTGGTTGTTGTTGTTAGTGTGGTTGTTGTTGTTAGTGTGGTTGTTGTTGTTAGTGTGGTTGTTGTTGTTAGTGTGGTTGTTGTTGTTAGTGTGGTTGTTGTTGTTAGTGTGGTTGTTGTTGTGAGTGTGGTTGTTGTTGTTAGTGTGGTTGTTGTTGTTAGTGTGGTTGTTGTTGTTAGTGTGGTTGTTGTTGTTAGTGTGGTTGTTGTTGTTAGTGTGGTTGTTGTTGTTAGTGTGGTTGTTGTTGTTAGTGTGGTTGTTGTTGTTAGTGTGGTTGTTGTTGTTAGTGTGGTTGTTGTTGTTTATGTGGTCGATGTTGTTAGTGTGGTTGTTCTTGTTAGTGTGGTTGTTGTTGTTAGTGTGGTTGTTGTTGTTAGTGTGGTTGTTGTTGTTAGTGTGGTTGTTGTTGTTAGTGTGGTTGTTGTTGTTAGTGTGGTTGTTGTTGTTAGTGTGGTTGTTGTTGTTAGTGTGGTTGTTGTTGTTAGTGTGGTTGTTGTTGTTAGTGTGGTTGTTGTTGTTAGTGTGGTTGTTGTTGTTAGTGTGGTTGTTGTTGTTAGTGTGGTTGTTGTTGTTAGTGTGGTTGTTGTTGTTAGTGTGGTTGTTGTTGTTAGTGTGGTTGTTGTTGTTAGTGTGGTTGTTGTTGTTAGTGTGGTTGTTGTTGTTAGTGTGGTTGTTGTTGTTAGTGTGGTTGTTGTTGTTAGTGTGGTTGTTGTTGTTAGTGTGGTTGTTGTTGTTAGTGTGGTTGTTGCTGTTAGTGTGGTTGTTGTTGTTAGTGTGGTTGTTGTTGTTAGTGTGGTTGTTGTTGTTAGTGCGGTTGTTGTTGTTGGTGCGGTTGTTGTTGTTAGTGTGGTTGTTGTTGTTAGTGTGGTTGTTGTTGTTAGTGTGGTTGTTGTTGTTTGTGTGGTTGTTGTTGTTAGTGTGGTTGTTGTTGTTAGAGTGGTTGTTGTTGTTAGTGTGGTTGTTGTTGTTAGTGTGGTTGTTGTTGTTAGTGTGGTTGTTGTTGTTAGTGTGGTTGTTG
This sequence comes from Arge pagana, assembly GCA_963969455.1. Lineage (NCBI taxonomy): Eukaryota > Metazoa > Arthropoda > Insecta > Hymenoptera > Argidae > Arge > Arge pagana. The sequence goes on from CAXAKQ010000173.1 coordinate 18,956, forward strand.
TTGTTAGTGTGGTTGTTGTTGTTAGTGTGGTTGTTGTTGTTAGTGTGGTTGTTGTTGTTAGTGTGGTTGTTGTTGTAAGTGTGGTTGTTGTTGTTAGTGTGGTTGTTGTTGTTGGTGTGGTTGTTGTTGTCAGTGTGGTTGTTGTTGTTAGTGTGGTTGTTGTTGTCAGTGTGGTTGTTGTTGTTAGTGTGGTTGTTGTTGTTAGTGTGGTTGTTGTTGTTAGTGTGGTTGTTGTTGTTAGTGTGGTTGTTGTTGTTAGTGTGGTTGTTGTTGTTAGTGTGGTTGTTGTTGTTAGTGTGGTTGTTGTTGTTAGTGTGGTTATTGTTGTTAGTGTGGATGTTGTTGTTAGTGTGGTTGTTGTTGTTAGTGTGGTTGTTGTTGTTAGTGTGGTTGTTGTTGTTAGTGTGGTTGTTGTTGTTAGTGTGGTTGTTGTTGTTAGTGTGGTTGTTGTTGTTAGTGTGGTTGTTGTTGTTAGTGTGGTTGTTGTTGTTAGTGTGGTTGTTGTTGTTAGTGTGGTTGTTGTTGTTAGTGTGGTTGTTGTTGTTAGTGTGGTTGTTGTTGTTAGTTTGGTTGTTGTTGTTGGTGTGGTTGTTGTTGTTAGTGTGGTTGTTGTTGTTAGTGTGGTTGTTGTTGTTAGTGTGGTTGTTGTTGTTAGTGTGGTTGCTGTTGTTAGTGTGGTTGTTGTTGTTAGTGTGGTTGTTGTTGTCAGTGTGGTTGTTGTTGTTAGTGTGGTTGTTGTTGTTGGTGTGGTTGTTGTTGTTAGTGTGGTTGTTGTTGTTAGTGTGGTTGTTGTTGTTAGTGTGGTTGTTGTTGTTAGTGTGGTTGTTGTTGTTAGTGTGGTTGTTGTTGTTAGTGTGGTTGTTGTTGTTAGTGTGGTTGTTGTTGTTAGTGTGGTTGTTGTTGTTAGTGTGGTTGTTGTTGTTAGTGTTGTTGTTGTTGTTAGTGTGGTTGTTGTTGTTAGTGCGGTTGTTGTTGTTAGTGTGGTTGTTGTTGTTAGTGTGGTTGTTGTTGTTAGTGTGGTTGTTGTTGTCAGTGCGGTTGTTGTTGTTAGTGTGGTTGTTGTTGTTAGTGTGGTTGTTGTTGTTAGTGTGGTTGTTGTTGTTAGTGTGGTTGTTGTTGTTAGTGTGGTTGTTGTTGTTAGTGTGGTTGTTGTTGGTAGTGTGGTTGTTGTTGTTAGTGTGGTTGTTGTTGTTAGTGTGGTTGTTGTTGTTAGTGTAGTTGTTGTTGTTAGTGTGGTTGTTGTTGTTAGTGTGGTTGTTGTTGTTAGTGTGGTTGTTGTTGTTAGTGTGGTTGTTGTTGTTAGTGTGGTTGTTGTTGTTAGTGTGGTTGTTGTTGTTAGTGTGGTTGTTGTTGTTAGTGTGGTTGTTGTTGTTAGTGTGATTGTTGTTGTTAGTGTGGTTGTTGTTGTTAGTGTGATTGTTGTTGTTAGTGTGGTTGGTGTTGTTAGTGTGATTGTTGTTGTTAGTGTGGTTGTTGTTGTTAGTGTGGTTGTTGTTGTTAGTGTGGTTGTTGTTGTTAGTGTGGTTGTTGTTGTTAGTGTGGTTGTTGTTGTTAGTGTGGTTGTTGTTGTTAGTGTGGTTGTTGTTGTTGGTGTGGTTGTTGTTGTTAGTGTGGTTGTTGTTGTTAGTGTGGTTGTTGTTGTTAGTGTGGTTGTTGTTGTTAGTGTGGTCGTTGTTGTTAGTGTGGTTGTTGTTGTTAGTGTTGTTGTTGTTGTTAGTGTGGTTGTTGTTGTTAGTGTGGTTGTTGTTGTTAGTGTGGTTGTTGTTGTTAGTGTGGTTGTTGTTGTTAGTGTGGTTGTTGTTGTTAGTGTGGTTGTTGTTGTTAGTGTGGTTGTTGTTGTTAGTGTGGTTGTTGTTGTTAGTGTGGTTGTTGTTGTTAGTGTGGTTGTTGTTGTGAGTGTGGTTGTTGTTGTTAGTGTGGTTGTTGTTGTTAGTGTGGTTGTTGTTGTTAGTGTGGTTGTTGTTGTTAGTGTGGTTGTTGTTGTTAGTGTGGTTGTTGTTGTTAGTGTGGTTGTTGTTGTTAGTGTGGTTGTTGTTGTTAGTGTGGTTGTTGTTGTTAGTGTGGTTGTTGTTGTTAGTGTGGTTGTTGTTGTTAGTGTGGTTGTTGTTGTTAGTGTGGTTGTTGTTGTTAGTGTGGTTGTTGTTGTTAGTGTGGTTGTTGTTGTTAGTGTGGTTGTTGTTGTTAGTGTGGTTGTTGTTGTTAGTGTGGTTGTTGTTGTTAGTGTGGTTGTTGTTGTTAGTGTGGTTGTTGTTGTTAGTGTGGTTGTTGTTGTTAGTGTGGTTGTTGTTGTTAGTGTGGTTGTTGTGGTTAGTGTGGTTGTTGTTGTTAGTGTGGTTGTTGTTGTTAGTGTGGTTGTTGTTGTTAGTGTGGTTGTTGTTGTTAGTGTGGTTGTTGTTGTCAGTGTGGTTGTTGTTGTTAGTGTGGTTGTTGTTGTTGGTGTGGTTGTTGTTGTTAGTGTGGTTGTTGTTGTTAGTGTGGTCGTTGTTGTTAGTGTGGTTGTTGTTGTTGGTGTGGTCGTTGTTGTTAGTGTGGTTGTTGTTGTTAGTGTGGTTGTTGTTGTTAGTGTGGTTGTTGTTGTTAGTGTGGTTGTTGTTGTTAGTGTGGTTGTTGTTGTTAGTGTGGATGTTGTTGTTAGTGTGGTTGTTGTTGTTAGTGTGGTTGTTGTTGTTGGTGTGGTTGTTGTTGTTAGTGTGGTTGTTGTTGTTAGTGTGGTTGTTGTTGTTAGTGTGGTTGTTGTTGTTAGTGTGGTTGTTGTTGTTAGTGTGGTTGTTGTTGTTAGTGTGGTTGTTGTTGTTAGTGTGGTTGTTGTTGTTAGTGTGGTTGTTGTTGTTAGTGTGGTTGTTGTTGTTAGTGTGGTTGTTGTTGTTAGTGTGGTTGTTGTTGTTAGTGTGGTTGTTGTTGTTAGTGTGGTTGTTGTTGTTAGTGTGGTTGTTGTTGTTAGTGTGGTTGTTGTTGTTAGTGTGGTTGTTCTTGTTAGTGTGGTTGTTGTTGTTAGTGTGGTTGTTCTTGTTAGTGTGGTTGTTGTTGGTAGTGTGGTTGTTGTTGTTAGTGTGTTTGTTGTTGTTAGTGTGGTTGTTGTTGTTAGTGTGGTTGTTGTTGTTAGTGTGGTTGTTGTTGTTAGTGTGGTTGTTGTTGTTAGTGTGGTTGTTGTGGTTAGTGTGGTTGTTGTTGTAGGTGTGGTTGTTGTCGTTGGTGTGGTTGTTGTTGTTAGTGTGGTTGTTGTCGTTGATGTGGTTGTTGTTGTTAGTGTGGTTGTTGTTGTCAGTGTGGTTGTTGTTGTTAGTGTGGTTGTTGTTGTTAGTGTGGTTGTTGTTGTTAGTGTGGTTGTTGTTGTTAGTGTGGTTGTTGTTGTTAGTGTGGTTGATGTTGTTAGTGTGGTTGTTGTTGTTAGTGTGGTTGTTGTTGTTAGTGTGGTTGTTGTTGTTAGTGTGGTTGTTGTTGTTAGTGTGGTTGTTGTTGTTAGTGTGGTTGTTGTTGTTAGTGTGGTTGTTGTTGTAAGTGTGGTTGTTGTTGTTAGTGTGGTTGTTGTTGTTAGTGTGGTTGTTGTTGTTAGTGTGGTTGTTGTTGTTAGTGTGGTTGCTGTTGTTAGTGTGGTTGTTGTTGTTAGTGTGGTTGTTGTTGTGAGTGTGGTTGTTGTTGTTAGTGTGGTTGTTGTTGTTGGTGTGGTTGTTGTTGTTAGTGTGGTTGTTGTTGTTAGTGTGGTTTTTGTTGTTAGTGTGGTTGTTGTTGTTAGTGTGGTTGTTGTTGTTCGTTTGGTTGTTGTTGTTAGTGTGGTTGTTGTTGTTAGTGTGGTTGTTGTTGTTAGTGTGGTTGTTGTTGTTAGTGTGGTTGTTGTTGTTAGTGTGGATGTTGTTGTTAGTGTTGTTGTTGTTAGTGTGGTTGTTGTTGTTAGTGCGGTTGTTGTTGTTAGTGTGGTTGTTGTTGTTAGTGTGGTTGTTGTTGTTAGTGTGGTTGTTGTTGTCAGTGCGGTTGTTGTTGTGAGTGTGGTTGTTGTTGTTAGTGTGGTTGTTGTTGTTAGTGTGGTTGTTGTTGTTAGTGTGGTTGTTGTTGTTAGTGTGGTTGTTGTTGTTAGTGTGGTTGTTGTTGTTAGTGTGGTTGTTGTTGTTAGTGTGGTTGTTGTTGTCAGTGCGGTTGTTGTTGTTAGTGTGGTTGTTGTTGTTAGTGTGGTTGTTGTTGTTAGTGTGGTTGTTGTTGTTAGTGTGGTTGTTGTTGTTAGTGTGGTTGTTGTTGTTAGTGTGATTGTTGTTGTTAGTGTGGTTGTTGTTGTAAGTGTGGTTGTTGTTGTTAGTGTGGTTGTTGTTGTTAGTGTGATTGTTGTTGTTAGTGTGGTTGGTGTTGTTAGTGTGATTGTTGTTGTTAGTGTGGTTGTTGTTGTTAGTGTGGTTGTTGTCTTTAGTGTGGTTGTTGTTGTTAGTGTGGTTGTTGTTGTTAGTGTGGTTGTTGTTGTTAGTGTGGTTGTTGTTGTTAGTGTGGTTGTTGTTGTTAGTGTGGTTGTTGTTGTTAGTGTGGTTGTTGTTGTTAGTGTGGTTGTTGTTGTTAGTGTGGTTGTTGTTGTTAGTGTGGTTGTTGTTGTTAGTATGGTTGTTGTTGTTAGTGTGGTTGTTGTTGTTAGTGTGGTTGTTGTTGTTAGAGTGGTTGTTGTTGTTAGTGTGGTTGTTGTTGTTAGTGTGGTTGTTGTTGTTAGTGTGGTTGTTGTTGTTAGTGTGGTTGTTGTTGTTAGTGTGGTTGTTGTTGTTAGTGTGGTTTTTGTTGTTAGTGTGGTTGTTGTTGTTAGTGTGTTTGTTGTTGTTAGTGTGGTTGTTGTTGTTAGTGTGGTTGTTGTTGTTAGTGTGGTTGTTGTTGTTAGTGTGGTTGTTGTTGTTAGTGTGGTTGTTGTTGTTAGTGTGGTTGTTGTTGTTAGTGTGGTTGTTGTTGTTAGTGTGGTTGTTGTTGTTAGTGTGGTTGTTGTTGTTAGTGTGGTTGTTGTTGTTAGTGTGGTTGTTGTTGTTAGTGTGGTTGTTGTCGTTAGTGTGGTTGTTGTTGTTAGTGTGGTTGTTGTTGTTAGTGTGGTTGTTGTTGTTAGTGTGGTTGTTGTTGTTAGTGTGGTTGTTGTTGTTAGTGTGGTTGTTGTTGTTAGTGTGGTTGTTGTTGTTAGTGTGGTTGTTGTTGTTAGTGTGGTTGTTGTTGTTAGTGTGGTTGTTGTTGTTAGTGTGGTTGTTGTTGTTAGTGTGGTTGTTGTTGTTAGTGTGGTTGTTGTTGTTAGTGTGGTTGTTGTTGTTAGTGTGGTTGTTGTTGTTAGTGTGGTTGTTGTTGTTAGTGTGGTTGTTGTTGTTAGTGTGGTTGTTGTTGTTAGTGTGGTTGTTGTTGTTAGTGTGGTTGTTGTTGTTAGTGTGGTTGTTGTTGTTAGTGTGGTTGTTGTTGTTAGTGTGGTTGTTGTTGTTAGTGTGGTTGTTGTTGTTAGTGTGGTTGTTGTTGTTAGTGTGGTTGTTGTTGTTAGTGTGGTTGTTGTTGTTAGTGTGGTTGTTGTTGTTAGTGTGGTTGTTGTTGTTAGTGTGATTGTTGTTGTTAGTGTGGTTGTTGTTGTTAGTGTGGTTGTTGTTGTTAGTGTGGTCAATGTTGTTAGTGTGGTTGTTGTTGTGAGTGTGGTTGTTGTTGTTAGTGTGGTTGTTGTTGTTAGTGTGGTTGTTGTTGTTAGTGTGGTTGTTGTTGTTAGTGTGGTTGTTGTTGTCAGTGTGGTTGTTGTTGTTAGTGTGGTTGTTGTTGTTAGTGTGGTTGTTGTTGTCAGTGTGGTTGTTGTTGTTAGTGTGGTTGTTGTTGTTAGTGTGGTTGTTGTTGTTGGTGTGGTTGTTGTTGTTAGTGTGGTTGTTGTTGTTAGTGTGGTTGTTGTTGTTAGTGTGGTTGTTGTTGTTAGTGTGGTTGTTGTTGTTAGTGTGGTTGTTGTTGTAAGTGTGGTTGTTGTTGTTAGTGTGGTTGTTGTTGTTAGTGTGGTTGTTGTTGTTAGTGTGGTTGTTGTTGTTAGTGTGGTTGTTGTTGTTAGTGTGGTTGTTGTTGTTAGTGTGGTTGTTGTTGTTAGTGTGATTGTTGTTGTTAGTGTGGTTGTTGTTGTTAGTGTGGTTGTTGTTGTTAGTGTGGTTAATGTTGTTAGCGTGGTTGTTGTTGTTAGTGTGGTTGTTGTTGTTAGTGTGGTTGTTGTTGTTAGTGTGGTTGTTGTTGTTAGTGTGGTTGTTGTTGTTAGTGTGGTTGTTGTTGTCAGTGTGGTTGTTGTTGTTAGTGTGGTTGTTGTTGTTAGTGTGGTTGTTGTCGTTAGTGTGGTTGTTGTTGTTAGTGTGGTTGTTGTTGTTAGTGTGGTTGTTGTTGTTAGTGTGGTTGTTGTTGTTAGTGTGGTTGTTGTTGTTAGTGTGGTTGTTGTTGTTAGTGTGGTTGTTGTTGTTAGTGTGGTTGTTGTTGTTAGTGTGGTTGTTGTGGTTAGTGTGGTTGTTGTTGTTAGTGTGGTTGTTGTTGTTAGTGTGGTTGTTGTTGTTAGTGTGGTTGTTGTTGTTAGTGTGGTTGTTGTTGTTAGTGTGGTTGTTGTTGTTAGTGTGGTTGTTGTTGTTAGTGTGGTTGTTGTTGTTAGTGTGGTTGTTGTTGTTAGTGTGGTTGTTGTTGTTAGTGTGGTTGTTGTTGTTAGTGTGGTTGTTGTTGTTAGTGTGGTTGTTGTTGTTAGTGTGGTTGTTGTTGTTAGTGTGGTTGTTGTTGTTAGTGTGGTTGTTGTTGTTAGTGTGGTTGTTGTTGTTAGTGTGGTTGTTGTTGTTAGTGTGGTTGTTGTTGTTAGTGTGGTTGTTGTTGTCAGTGTGGTTGTTGTTGTTAGTGTGGTTGTTGTTGTTAGTGTGGTTGTTGTTGTTGGTGTGGTTGTTGTTGTTAGTGTGGTTGTTGTTGTTAGTGTGGTTGTTGTTGTTAGTGTGGTTGTTGTTGTTAGTGTGGTTGTTGTTGTTAGTGTGGTTGTTGTTGTAAGTGTGGTTGTTGTTGTTAGTGTGGTTGTTGTTGTTAGTGTGGTTGTTGTTGTTAGTGTGGTTGTTGTTGTTAGTGTGGTTGTTGTTGTTAGTGTGGTTGTTGTTGTTAGTGTGGTTGTTGTTGTTAGTGTGGTTGTTGTTGTTAGTGTGATTGTTGTTGTTAGTGTGGTTGTTGTTGTTAGTGTGGTTGTTGTTGTTAGTGTGGTTAATGTTGTTAGCGTGGTTGTTGTTGTTAGTGTGGTTGTTGTTGTTAGTGTGGTTGTTGTTGTTAGTGTGGTTGTTGTTGTTAGTGTGGTTGTTGTTGTTAGTGTGGTTGTTGTTGTCAGTGTGGTTGTTGTTGTTAGTGTGGTTGTTGTTGTTAGTGTGGTTGTTGTCGTTAGTGTGGTTGTTGTTGTTAGTGTGGTTGTTGTTGTTAGTGTGGTTGTTGTTGTTAGTGTGGTTGTTGTTGTTAGTGTGGTTGTTGTTGTTAGTGTGGTTGTTGTTGTTAGTGTGGTTGTTGTTGTTAGTGTGGTTGTTGTTGTTAGTGTGGTTGTTGTGGTTAGTGTGGTTGTTGTTGTTAGTGTGGTTGTTGTTGTTAGTGTGGTTGTTGTTGTTAGTGTGGTTGTTGTTGTTAGTGTGGTTGTTGTTGTTAGTGTGGTTGTTGTTGTTAGTGTGGTTGTTGTTGTTAGTGTGGTTGTTGTTGTTAGTGTGGTTGTTGTTGTTAGTGTGGTTGTTGTTGTTAGTGTGGTTGTTGTTGTTAGTGTGGTTGTTGTTGTTAGTGTGGTTGATGTTGTTAGTGTGGTTGTTGTTGTTAGTGTGGTTGTTGTTGTTGTTAGTGTGGTTGTTGTTGTTAGTGTGGTTGTTGTTGTTAGTGTGGTTGTTGTTGTTAGTGTGGTTGTTGTTGTTAGTGTGGTTGTTGTTGTAAGTGTGGTTGTTGTTGTTAGTGTGGTTGTTGTTGTTAGTGTGGTTGTTGTTGTTAGTGTGGTTGTTGTTGTTAGTGTGGTTGCTGTTGTTAGTGTGGTTGTTGTTGTTAGTGTGGTTGTTGTTGTGAGTGTGGTTGTTGTTGTTAGTGTGGTTGTTGTTGTTGGTGTGGTTGTTGTTGTTAGTGTGGTTGTTGTTGTTAGTGTGGTTTTTGTTGTTAGTGTGGTTGTTGTTGTTAGTGTGGTTGTTGTTGTTCGTTTGGTTGTTGTTGTTAGTGTGGTTGTTGTTGTTAGTGTGGTTGTTGTTGTTAGTGTGGTTGTTGTTGTTAGTGTGGTTGTTGTTGTTAGTGTGGATGTTGTTGTTAGTGTTGTTGTTGTTAGTGTGGTTGTTGTTGTTAGTGCGGTTGTTGTTGTTAGTGTGGTTGTTGTTGTTAGTGTGGTTGTTGTTGTTAGTGTGGTTGTTGTTGTCAGTGCGGTTGTTGTTGTGAGTGTGGTTGTTGTTGTTAGTGTGGTTGTTGTTGTTAGTGTGGTTGTTGTTGTTAGTGTGGTTGTTGTTGTTAGTGTGGTTGTTGTTGTTAGTGTGGTTGTTGTTGTTAGTGTGGTTGTTGTTGTTAGTGTGGTTGTTGTTGTCAGTGCGGTTGTTGTTGTTAGTGTGGTTGTTGTTGTTAGTGTGATTGTTGTTGTTAGTGTGGTTGTTGTTGTTAGTGTGGTTGTTGTTGTTAGTGTGGTTGTTGTTGTTAGTGTGATTGTTGTTGTTAGTGTGGTTGTTGTTGTAAGTGTGGTTGTTGTTGTTAGTGTGGTTGTTGTTGTTAGTGTGATTGTTGTTGTTAGTGTGGTTGGTGTTGTTAGTGTGATTGTTGTTGTTAGTGTGGTTGTTGTTGTTAGTGTGGTTGTTGTCTTTAGTGTGGTTGTTGTTGTTAGTGTGGTTGTTGTTGTTAGTGTGGTTGTTGTTGTTAGTGTGGTTGTTGTTGTTAGTGTGGTTGTTGTTGTTAGTGTGGTTGTTGTTGTTAGTGTGGTTGTTGTTGTTAGTGTGGTTGTTGTTGTTAGTGTGGTTGTTGTTGTTAGTGTGGTTGTTGTTGTTAGTATGGTTGTTGTTGTTAGTGTGGTTGTTGTTGTTAGTGTGGTTGTTGTTGTTAGAGTGGTTGTTGTTGTTAGTGTGGTTGTTGTTGTTAGTGTGGTTGTTGTTGTTAGTGTGGTTGTTGTTGTTAGTGTGGTTGTTGTTGTTAGTGTGGTTGTTGTTGTTAGTGTGGTTTTTGTTGTTAGTGTGGTTGTTGTTGTTAGTGTGTTTGTTGTTGTTAGTGTGGTTGTTGTTGTTAGTGTGGTTGTTGTTGTTAGTGTGGTTGTTGTTGTTAGTGTGGTTGTTGTTGTTAGTGTGGTTGTTGTTGTTAGTGTGGTTGTTGTTGTTAGTGTGGTTGTTGTTGTTAGTGTGGTTGTTGTTGTTAGTGTGGTTGTTGTTGTTAGTGTGGTTGTTGTTGTTAGTGTGGTTGTTGTTGTTAGTGTGGTTGTTGTCGTTAGTGTGGTTGTTGTTGTTAGTGTGGTTGTTGTTGTTAGTGTGGTTGTTGTTGTTAGTGTGGTTGTTGTTGTTAGTGTGGTTGTTGTTGTTAGTGTGGTTGTTGTTGTTAGTGTGGTTGTTGTTGTTAGTGTGGTTGTTGTTGTTAGTGTGGTTGTTGTTGTTAGTGTGGTTGTTGTTGTTAGTGTGGTTGTTGTTGTTAGTGTGGTTGTTGTTGTTAGTGTGGTTGTTGTTGTTAGTGTGGTTGTTGTTGTTAGTGTGGTTGTTGTTGTTAGTGTGGTTGTTGTTGTTAGTGTGGTTGTTGTTGTTAGTGTGGTTGTTGTTGTTAGTGTGGTTGTTGTTGTTAGTGTGGTTGTTGTTGTTAGTGTGGTTGTTGTTGTTAGTGTGGTTGTTGTTGTTAGTGTGGTTGTTGTTGTTAGTGTGGTTGTTGTTGTTAGTGTGGTTGTTGTTGTTAGTGTGGTTGTTGTTGTTAGTGTGGTTGTTGTTGTTAGTGTGGTTGTTGTTGTTAGTGTGGTTGTTGTTGTTAGTGTGATTGTTGTTGTTAGTGTGGTTGTTGTTGTTAGTGTGGTTGTTGTTGTTAGTGTGGTCAATGTTGTTAGTGTGGTTGTTGTTGTGAGTGTGGTTGTTGTTGTTAGTGTGGTTGTTGTTGTTAGTGTGGTTGTTGTTGTTAGTGTGGTTGTTGTTGTTAGTGTGGTTGTTGTTGTCAGTGTGGTTGTTGTTGTTAGTGTGGTTGTTGTTGTTAGTGTGGTTGTTGTTGTCAGTGTGGTTGTTGTTGTTAGTGTGGTTGTTGTTGTTAGTGTGGTTGTTGTTGTTGGTGTGGTTGTTGTTGTTAGTGTGGTTGTTGTTGTTAGTGTGGTTGTTGTTGTTAGTGTGGTTGTTGTTGTTAGTGTGGTTGTTGTTGTTAGTGTGGTTGTTGTTGTAAGTGTGGTTGTTGTTGTTAGTGTGGTTGTTGTTGTTAGTGTGGTTGTTGTTGTTAGTGTGGTTGTTGTTGTTAGTGTGGTTGTTGTTGTTAGTGTGGTTGTTGTTGTTAGTGTGGTTGTTGTTGTTAGTGTGATTGTTGTTGTTAGTGTGGTTGTTGTTGTTAGTGTGGTTGTTGTTGTTAGTGTGGTTAATGTTGTTAGCGTGGTTGTTGTTGTTAGTGTGGTTGTTGTTGTTAGTGTGGTTGTTGTTGTTAGTGTGGTTGTTGTTGTTAGTGTGGTTGTTGTTGTTAGTGTGGTTGTTGTTGTCAGTGTGGTTGTTGTTGTTAGTGTGGTTGTTGTTGTTAGTGTGGTTGTTGTCGTTAGTGTGGTTGTTGTTGTTAGTGTGGTTGTTGTTGTTAGTGTGGTTGTTGTTGTTAGTGTGGTTGTTGTTGTTAGTGTGGTTGTTGTTGTTAGTGTGGTTGTTGTTGTTAGTGTGGTTGTTGTTGTTAGTGTGGTTGTTGTTGTTAGTGTGGTTGTTGTGGTTAGTGTGGTTGTTGTTGTTAGTGTGGTTGTTGTTGTTAGTGTGGTTGTTGTTGTTAGTGTGGTTGTTGTTGTTAGTGTGGTTGTTGTTGTTAGTGTGGTTGTTGTTGTTAGTGTGGTTGTTGTTGTTAGTGTGGTTGTTGTTGTTAGTGTGGTTGTTGTTGTTAGTGTGGTTGTTGTTGTTAGTGTGGTTGTTGTTGTTAGTGTGGTTGTTGTTGTTAGTGTGGTTGTTGTTGTTAGTGTGGTTGTTGTTGTTAGTGTGGTTGTTGTTGTTAGTGTGGTTGTTGTTGTTAGTGTGGTTGTTGTTGTTAGTGTGGTTGTTGTTGTTAGTGTGGTTGTTGTTGTTAGTGTGGTTGTTGTTGTCAGTGTGGTTGTTGTTGTTAGTGTGGTTGTTGTTGTTGGTGTGGTTGTTGTTGTTAGTGTGGTTGTTGTTGTTAGTGTGGTTGTTGTTGTTAGTGTGGTTGTTGTTGTTAGTGTGGTTGTTGTTGTTAGTGTGGTTGTTGTTGTAAGTGTGGTTGTTGTTGTTAGTGTGGTTGTTGTTGTTAGTGTGGTTGTTGTTGTTAGTGTGGTTGTTGTTGTTAGTGTGGTTGTTGTTGTTAGTGTGGTTGTTGTTGTTAGTGTGGTTGTTGTTGTTAGTGTGGTTGTTGTTGTTAGTGTGATTGTTGTTGTTAGTGTGGTTGTTGTTGTTAGTGTGGTTGTTGTTGTTAGTGTGGTTAATGTTGTTAGCGTGGTTGTTGTTGTTAGTGTGGTTGTTGTTGTTAGTGTGGTTGTTGTTGTTAGTGTGGTTGTTGTTGTTAGTGTGGTTGTTGTTGTTAGTGTGGTTGTTGTTGTCAGTGTGGTTGTTGTTGTTAGTGTGGTTGTTGTTGTTAGTGTGGTTGTTGTCGTTAGTGTGGTTGTTGTTGTTAGTGTGGTTGTTGTTGTTAGTGTGGTTGTTGTTGTTAGTGTGGTTGTTGTTGTTAGTGTGGTTGTTGTTGTTAGTGTGGTTGTTGTTGTTAGTGTGGTTGTTGTTGTTAGTGTGGTTGTTGTTGTTAGTGTGGTTGTTGTGGTTAGTGTGGTTGTTGTTGTTAGTGTGGTTGTTGTTGTTAGTGTGGTTGTTGTTGTTAGTGTGGTTGTTGTTGTTAGTGTGGTTGTTGTTGTTAGTGTGGTTGTTGTTGTTAGTGTGGTTGTTGTTGTTAGTGTGGTTGTTGTTGTTAGTGTGGTTGTTGTTGTTAGTGTGGTTGTTGTTGTTAGTGTGGTTGTTGTTGTTAGTGTGGTTGTTGTTGTTAGTATGGTTGTTGTTGTTAGTGTGGTTGTTGTTGTTAGTGTGGTTGTTGTTGTTAGTGTGGTTGTTGTTGTTAGTGTGGTTGTTGTTGTTAGTGTGGTTGTTGTTGTTAGTGTGGTTGTTGTTGTTAGTGTGGGTGTTGTTGTTAGTGTGGTTGTTGTTGTTAGTGTGGTTGTTGTTGTTAGTGTGGTTGTTGTCGTTAGTGTAGTTGTTGTTGTTAGTGTGGTTGTTGTTGTTAGTGTGGTTGTTGTTGTTAGTGTGGTTGTTGTTGTTAGTGTGGTTGTTGTTGTTAGTGTGGTTGTTGTTGTTAGTGTGGTTGTTGTTGTTAGTGTGGTTGTTGTTGTTAGTGTGGTTGTTGTTGTTAGTGTGGTTGTTGTTGTTAGTGTGGTTGTTGTTGTTAGTGTGGATGTTGTTGTTAGTGTGGTTGTTGTTGTTAGTGTGGTTGTTGTTGTTAGTGTGAATGTTGTTGTTAGTGTGGTTGTTGTTGTTAGTGTGGTTGTTGTTGTTAGTGTGGTTGCTGTTGTTAGTGTGGTTGTTGTTGTTAGTGTGGTTGTTGTTGTTAGTGTGGTTGTTGTTGTCAGTGTGGTTGTTGTTGTCAGTGAGGTTGTTGTTGTTAGTGTGGTTGTCGTTGTTAGTGTGGTTGTTGTTGTTAGTGTGGTTGTTGTTGTTAGTGTGGTTGTTGTTGTTAGTGTGGTTGTTGTTGTTAGTGTGGTTGTTGTTGTTAGTGTGGTTGTTGTTGTTAGTGTGGTTGTTGTTATGAGTGTGGTTGTTGTTGTTAGTGTGGTTGTTGTTGTTAGTGTGGTTGTTGTTGTTAGTGTGGTTGTTGTTGTTAGTGTGGTTGTTGTTGTTAGAGTGGTTGTTGTTGTTAGTGTGGTTGTTGTTGTTAGTGTGGTTGTTGTTGTTAGTGTGGTTGTTGTTGTTAGTGTGGTTGTTGTTGTTAGTGTGGTTGTTGTTGTTAGTGTGGTTGTTGTTGTTAGTGTGATTGTTGTTGTTAGTGTGGTTGTTGTTGTTAGTGTGGTTGTTGTTGTTAGTGTGGTTGTTGTTGTTATTGTGGTTGTTGTTGTTAGTGTGGTTGTTGTTGTTAGTGTGGTTGTTGTTGTTAGTGTGGTTGTTGTTGTTAGTGTGGTCGTTGTTGTTAGTGTAGTTGTTGTTGTTAGTGTGGTTGTTGTTGTTAGTGTGGTTGTTGTTGTGAGTGTGGTTGTTGTTGTTAGTGTGGTTGTTGTTGTGAGTGTGATTGTTGTTGTTAGTGTGGTTGTTGTTGTTAGTGTGGTTGTTGTTGTTAGTGTGGTTGTTGTTGTTAGTGTGGTTGTTGTTGTTAGTGTGGTTGTTGTTGTTAGTGTGGTTGTTGTTGTTAGTGTGGTTGTTGTTGTTAGTGTGGTTGTTGTTGTTAGTGTGGTTGTTGTTGTTAGTGTGGTTGTTGTTGTTAGTGTGGTTGTTGTTGTTAGTGTGTTTGTTGTTGTTAGTGTGG
>CAXAKQ010000173.1:37500-64668 GCA_963969455.1 Arge pagana
GTTGGTGTGGTTGTTGTTGTTGGTGTGGTTGTTGTTGTTGGTGTGGTTGTTGTTGTTGGTGTGGTTGTTGTTGTTGGTGTGGTTGTTGTTGTTGGCGTGGTTGTTGTTGTTGGCGTGGTTGTTGTTGTTGGTGTGGTTGTTGTTGTTGGTGTGGTTGTTGTTGTTGGTGTGGTTGTTGTTGTTGGTGTGGTTGTTGTTGTTGGTGTGGTTGTTGTTGTTGGTGTGGTTGTTGTTGTTGGTGTGGTTGTTGTTGTTGGTGTGGTTGTTGTTGTTGGTGTGGTTGTTGTTGTTGGTGTGGTTGTTGTTGTTGGTGTGGTTGTTGTTGTTGGTGTGGTTGTTGTTGTTGGTGTGGTGGTTGTTGTTGGTGTGGTTGTTGTTGTTGGTGTGGTTGTTGTTGTTGGTGTGGTTGTTGTTGTTGGTGTGGTTGTTGTTGTTGGTCTGGTTGTTGTTGTTGGTGTGGTTGTTGTTGTTGGTGTGGTTGTTGTTGTTGGTGTGGTTGTTGTTGTTGGTGTGGTTGTTGTTGTTGGTGTGGTTGTTGTTGTTGGTGTGGTTGTTGTTGTTGGTGTGGTTGTTGTTGTTGGTGTGGTTGTTGTTGTTGGTGTGGTTGTTGTTGTTGGTGTGGTTGTTGTTGTTGGTGTGGTTGTTGTTGTTGGTGTGGTTGTTGTTGTTGGTGTGGTTGTTGTTGTTGGTGTGGTTGTTGTTGTTGGTGTGGTTGTTGTTGTTGGTGTGGTTGTTGTTGTTGGAGTGGTTGTTGTTGTTGGTGTGGTTGTTGTTGTTGGTGTGGTTGTTGTTGTTGGTGTGGTTGTTGTTGTTGGTGTGGTACTTGTTGTTGGTGTGGTTGTTGTTGTTAGTGTGGTTGTTGTTGTTAGTGTGGTTGTTGTTGTTAGTGTGGTTGTTGTTGTTAGTGTGGTTGTTGTTGTTAGTGTGGTTGTTGTTGTTAGTGTGGTTGTTGTTGTTAGTGTGGTTGTTGTTGTTAGTGTGGTTGTTGTTGTTAGTGTGGTTGTTGTTGTTAGTGTGGTTGTTGTTGTTAGAGTGGTTGTTGTTGTTAGTGTGGTTGTTGTTGTTAGTGTGGTTGTTGTTGTTAGTGTGGTTGTTGTTGTTAGTGTGGTTGTTGTTGTTAGTGTGGTTCTTGTTGTTAGTGTGGTTGTTGTTGTTAGTGTGGTTGTTGTTGTTAGTGTGGTTGTTGTTGTTAGTGTGGTTGTTGTTGTTAGTGTGGTTGTTGTTGTTAGTGTGGTTGTTGTTGTTAGTGTGGTTGTTGTTGTTAGTGTGGTTGTTGTTGTTAGTGTGGTTGTTGTTGTTAGTGTGGTTGTTGTTGTTAGTGTGGTTGTTGTTGTTAGTGTGGTTGTTGTTGTTAGTGTGGTTGTTGTTGTTAGTGTGGTTGTTGTTGTTAGTGTGGTTGTTGTTGTTAGTGTGGTTGTTGTTGTTAGTGTGGTTGTTGTTGTTAGTGTGGTTGTTGCTGTTAGTGTGGTTGTTGTTGTTAGTGTGGTTGTTGTTGTTAGTGTGGTTGTTGTTGTTAGTGTGGTTGTTGTTGTTAGTGTGGTTGTTGTTGTTAGTGTGGTTGTTGTTGTTAGTGTGGTTGTTGTTGTTAGTGTGGTTGTTGTTGTTAGTGTGGTTGTTGTTGTTAGTGTGGTTGTTGTTGTTAGTGCGGTTGTTGTTGTTAGTGTGGTTGTTGTTGTTAGTGTGGTTGTTGTTGTTAGTGCGGTTGTTGTTGTTAGTGTGGTTGTTGTTGTTGGTGTGGTTGTTGTTGTTAGTGTGGTTGTTGTTGTTAGTGTGGTTGTTGTTGTTAGTGTGGTTGTTGTTGTTAGTGTGGTTGTTGTTGTTAGTGTGGTTGTTGTTGTGAGTGTGGTTGTTGTTGTTAGTGTGGTTGTTGTTGTTAGTGTGGTTGTTGTTGTTAGTGTGGTTGTTGTTGTTAGTGTGGTTGTTGTTGTTAGTGTGGTTGTTGTTGTTAGTGTGGTTGTTGTTGTTAGTGTGGTTGTTGTTGTTAGTGTGGTTGTTGTTGTTAGTGTGGTTGTTGTTGTTAGTGTGGTTGTTGTTGTTAGTGTGGTTGTTGTTGTTAGTGTGGTTGTTGTTGTTAGTGTGGTTGTTGTTGTTGGTGTGGTTGTTGTTGTTAGTGTGGTTGTTGTCGTTAGTGTGGTTGTTGTTGTTAGTGTGGTTGTTGTTGTTAGCGTGGTTGTTGTTGTTAGTGTGGTTGTTGTTGTCAGTGTGGTTGTTGTTGTTAGTGTGGTTGTTGTTGTTAGTGTGGTTGTTGTTGTTAGTGTGGTTGTTGTTGTTAGTGTGGTTGTTGTTGTTAGCGTGGTTGTTGTTGTTAGTGTGGTTGTTGTTGTTAGTGTGGTTGTGGTTGTTAGTGTGGTTGTGGTTGTTAGTGTGGTTGTTGTTAATAGTGTGGTTGTTGTTGTTAGTGTGGTTGTTGTTGTTAGTGTGGTCGTTGTTGTTAGTGTGGTTGTTGTTGTTAGTGTGGTTGTTGTTGTTAGTGTGGTTGTTGTTGTTAGTGTGGTTGTTGTTGTTAGTGTGGTTGTTGTTGTAAGTGTGGTTGTTGTTGTTAGTGTGGTTGTTGTTGTTAGTGTGGTTGTTGTTGTTAGTGTGGTTGTTGTTGTTAGTGTGGTTGTTGTTGTTAGTGTGGTTGTTGTTGTTAGTGTGGTTGTTGTTGTTAGTGTGGTTGTTGTTGTTAGTGTGGTTGTTGTTGTTAGTGTGGTTGTTGTTGTTAGTGTGGTTGTTGTTGTTAGTGTGGTTGTTGTTGTTAGTGTGGTTGTTGTTGTTAGTGTGGTTGTTGTTGTTAGTGTGGTTGTTGTTGTTAGTGTGGTTGTTGTTGTTAGTGTGGTTGTTGTTGTTAGTGTGGTTGTTGTTGTTAGTGTGGTTGTTGTTGTAAGTGTGGTTGTTGTTGTTAGTGTGGTTGTTGTTGTTAGTGTGGTTGTTGTTGTTAGTGTGGTTGTTGTTGTTAGTGTGGTTGTTGTTGTTAGTGTGGTTGTTGTTGTTAGTGCGGTTGTTGTTGTTAGTGTGGTTGTTGTTGTTAGTGTGGTTGTTGTTGTTAGTGTGGTTGTTGTTGTTAGTGTGGTTGTTGTTGTTAGTGTGGTTGTTGTTGTTAGTGTGGTTGTTGTTGTTAGTGTGGTTGTTGTTGTGAGTGTGGTTGTTGTTGTTAGTGTGGTTGTTGTTGTTAGTGTGGTTGTTGTTGTTAGTGTGGTTGTTGTTGTTAGTGTGGTTGTTGTTGTTAGTGTGGTTGTTGTTGTTAGTGTGGTTGTTGTTGTTAGTGTGGTTGTTGTTGTTAGTGTGGTTGTTGTTGTTAGTGTGGTTGTTGTTGTTAGTGTGGTTGTTGTTGTTAGTGTGGTTGTTGTTGTTAGTGTGGTTGTTGTTGTTAGTGTGGTTGTTGTTGTTAGTGTGGTTGTTGTTGTTGGTGTGGTTGTTGTTGTTAGTGTGGTTGTTGTTGTTAGTGTGGTTGTTGTTGTTAGTGTGGTTGTTGTTGTTAGTGTGGTTGTTGTTGTTAGTGTGGTTGTTGTTGTCAGTGTGGTTGTTGTTGTTAGTGTGGTTGTTGTTGTGAGTGTGGTTGTTGTTGTTAGTGTGGTTGTTGTTGTTAGCGTGGTTGTTGTTGTTAGTGTGGTTGTTGTTGTCAGTGTGGTTGTTGTTGTTAGTGTGGTTGTTGTTGTTAGTGTGGTTGTTGTTGTTAGTGTGGTTGTTGTTGTTAGTGTGGTTGTTGTTGTTAGCGTGGTTGTTGTTGTTAGTGTGGTTGTTGTTGTTAGTGTGGTTGTGGTTTTTAGTGTGGTTGTGGTTGTTAGTGTGGTTGTTGTTAATAGTGTGGTTGTTGTTGTTAGTGTGGTTGTTGTTGTTAGTGTGGTTGTTGTTGTTAGTGTGGTTGTTGTTGTTAGTGTGGTTGTTGTTGTTAGTGTGGTTGTTGTTGTTAGTGTGGTTGTTTTTGTTAGTGTGGTTGTTGTTGTAAGTGTGGTTGTTGTTGTTAGTGTGGTTGTTGTTGTTAGTGTGGTTGTTGTTGTTAGTGTGGTTGTTGTTGTTAGTGTGGTTGTTGTTGTAAGTGTGGTTGTTGTTGTTAGTGTGGTTGTTGTTGTTAGTGTGGTTGTTGTTGTTAGTGTGGTTGTTGTTGTTAGTGTGGTTGTTGTTGTTAGTGTGGTTGTTGTTGTTAGTGTGGTTGTTGTTGTTAGTGTGGTTGTTGTTGATAGTGTGGTTGTTGTTGTTAGTTTGGTTGTTGTTGTTAGTGTGGTTGTTGTTGTTAGTGTGGTTGTTGTTGTTAGTGTGGTTGTTGTTGTTAGTGTGGTTGTTGTTGTTAGTGTGGTTGTTGTTGTTAGTGTGGTTGTTGTTGTTAGTGTGGTTGTTGTTGTTAGTGTGGTTGTTGTTGTTAGTGTGGTTGTTGTTGTTAGTGTGGTTGTTGTTGTTAGTGTGGTTGTTGTTGTTAGTGTGGTTGTTGTTGTTAGTGTGGTTGTTGTTGTAAGTGTGGTTGTTGTTGTTAGTGTGGTTGTTGTTGTTAGTGTGGTTGTTGTTGTTAGTGTGGTTGTTGTTGTTAGTGTGGTTGTTGTTGTTAGTGTGGTTGTTGTTGTTAGTGTGGTTGTTGTTGTTAGTGTGGTTGTTGTTGTTAGTGTGGTTGTTGTTGTTAGTGTGGTTGTTGTTGTTAGTGTGGTTGTTGTTGTTAGTGTGGTTGTTGTTGTTAGTGTGGTTGTTGTTGTTAGTGTGGTTGTTGTTGTTAGTGTGGTTGTTGTTGTTAGTGTGTTTGTTGTTGTTAGTGTGGTTGTTGTTGTAAGTGTGGTTGTTGTTGTTAGTGTGGTTGTTGTTGTTAGTGTGGTTGTTGTTGTTAGTGTGGTTGTTGTTGTTAGTGTGGTTGTTGTTGTTAGTGTGGTTGTTGTTGTTAGTGTGGTTGTTGTTGTTAGTGTGGTTGTTGTTGTTAGTGTGGTTGTTGTTGTTAGTGTGGTTGTTGTTGTTAGTGTGGTTGTTGTTGTTAGTGTGGTTGTTGTTGTTAGTGTGGTTGTTGTTGTTAGTGTGGTTGTTGTTGTTAGTTTGGTTGTTGTTGTTAGTGTGGTTGTTGTTGTTAGTGTGGTTGTTGTTGTTAGTGTGGTTGTTGTTGTTAGTGTGGTTGTTGTTGTTAGTGTGGTTGTTGTTGTTAGTGTGGTTGTTGTTGTTAGTGTGGATGTTGTTGTTAGTGTGGTTGTTGTTGTTAGTGTGGTTGTTGTTGTTAGTGTGGTTGTTGTTGTTAGTGTGGTTGTTGTTGTTAGTGTGGTTGTTGTTGTTAGTGTGGTTGTTGTTGTTAGTGTGGTTGTTGTTGTTAGTGTGGTTGTTGTTGTAAGTGTGGTTGTTGTTGTTAGTGTGGTTGTTGTTGTTAGTGTGGTTGTTGTTGTTAGTGTGGTTGTTGTTGTTAGTGTGGTTGTTGTTGTTAGTGTGGTTGTTGTTGTTAGTGTGGTTGTTGTTGTTAGTGTGGTTGTTGTTGTTAGTGTGGTTGTTTTTGTTAGTGTGGTTGTTGTTGTTAGTGTGGTTGTTGTTGTTAGTGTGGTTGTTTTTGTTAGTGTGGTTGTTGTTGTTAGTGTGGTTGTTGTTGTTAGTGTGGTTGTTGTTGTTAGTGTGGTTGTTGTTGTTAGTGTGGTTGTTGTTGTTAGTGTGGTTGTTGTTGTTAGTGTGGTTTTTGTTGTTAGTGTGGTTGTTGTTGTTAGTGTGGTTGTTGTTGTTAGTGTGGTTGTTGTTGTTAGTGTGGTTGTTGTTGTTAGTGTGGTTGTTGTTGTGAGTGTGGTTGTTGTTGTTAGTGTGGTTGTTGTTGTTAGTGTGGTTGTTGTTGTTAGTGTGGTTGTTGTTGTTTATGTGGTTGTTGTTGTTAGTGTGGTTGTTCTTGTTAGTGTGGTTGTTGTTGTTAGTGTGGTTGTTGTTGTTAGTGTGGTTGTTGTTGTTAGTGTGGTTGTTGTTGTTAGTGTGGTTGTTGTTGTTAGTGTGGTTGTTGTTGTTAGTGTGGTTGTTGTTGTTAGTGTGGTTGTTGTTGTTAGTGTGGTTGTTGTTGTTAGTGTGGTTGTTGTTGTTAGTGTGGTTGTTGTTGTTAGTGTGGTTGTTGTTGTAAGTGTGGTTGTTGTTGTAAGTGTGGTTGTTGTTGTTAGTGTGGTTGTTGTTGTTAGTGTGGTTGTTGTTGTTAGTGTGGTTGTTGTTGTTAGTGTGGTTGTTGTTGTTAGTGTGGTTGTTGTTGTTAGTGTGGTTGTTGTTGTTAGTGTGGTTGTTGTTGTTAGTGTGGTTGTTGTTGTTAGTGTGGTTGTTGTTGTTAGTTTGGTTGTTGTTGTTAGTGTGGTTGTTGTTGTTAGTGTGGTTGTTGTTGTTAGTGTGGTTGTTGTTGTTAGTGTGGTTGTTGTTGTTAGTGTGGTTGTTGTTGTTAGTGTGGTTGTTGTTGTTAGTGTGGTTGTTGTTGTTAGTGTGGTTGTTGTTGTTAGTGTGGTTGTTGTTGTTAGTGTGGTTGTTGTTGTTAGTGTGGTTGTTGTTGTTAGTGTGGTTGTTGTTGTTAGTGTGGTTGTTGTTGTTAGTGTGGTTGTTGTTTTTAGTGTGGTTGTTGTTGTAAGTGTGGTTGTTGTTGTTAGTGTGGTTGTTGTTGTAGTGTGGTTGTTGTTGTTAGTGTGGTTGTTGTTGTTAGTGTGGTTGTTGTTGTTAGTGTGGTTGTTGTTGTTAGTGTGGTTGTTGTTGTATGTGTGGTTGTTGTTGTTAGTGTGGTTGTTGTTGTTAGTGTGGTTGTTGTTGTTAGTGTGGTTGTTGTTGTTAGTGTGGTTGTTGTTGTTAGTGTGGTTGTTGTTGTTAGTGTGGTTGTTGTTGTTAGTGTGGTTGTTGTTGTTAGTGTGGTTGTTGTTGTTAGTGTGGTTGTTGTTGTTAGTGTGGTTGTTGTTGTTAGTGTGGTTGTTGTTGTTAGTGTGGTTGTTGTTGTTAGTGTGGTTGTTGTTGTTAGTGTGGTTGTTGTTGTTAGTGTGGTTGTTGTTGTTAGTGTGGTTGTTGTTGTTAGTGTGGTTGTTGTTGTTAGTGTGGTTGTTGTTGTTAGTGTGGTTGTTGTTGTTAGTGTGGTTGTTGTTGTTAGTGTGGTTGTTGTTGTTAGTGTGGTTGTTGTTGTTAGTGTGGTTGTTGTTTTCAGTGTGGTTGTTGTTGTTAGTGTGGTTGTTGTTGTTAGTGTGGTTGTTGTTGTTAGTGTGGTTGTTGTTGTTAGTGTGGTTGTTGTTGTTAGTGTGGTTGTTGTTGTTAGTGTGGTTGTTGTTGTTAGTGTGGTTGTTGTTGTTAGTGTGGTTGTTGTTGTAAGTGTGGTTGTTGTTGTTAGTGTGGTTGTTGTTGTTAGTGTGGTTGTTGTTGTTAGTGTGGTTGTTGTTGTTAGTGTGGTTGTTGTTGTTAGTGTGGTTGTTGTTGTTAGTGTGGTTGTTGTTGTTAGTGTGGTTGTTGTTGTTAGTGTGGTTGTTGTTGTTAGTGTGGTTGTTGTTGTTAGTGTGGTTGTTGTTGTTAGTGTGGTTGTTGTTGTTAGTGTGGTTGTTGTTGTTAGTGTGGTTGTTGTTGTTAGTGTGGTTGTTGTTGTTAGTTTGGTTGTTGTTGTTAGTTTGGTTGTTGTTGTTAGTGTGGTTGTTGTTGTTAGTGTGGTTGTTGTTGTCAGTGTGGTTGTTGTTGTTAGTGTGGTTGTTGTTGTTAGTGTGGTTGTTGTTGTTAGTGTGGTTGTTGTTGTTAGTGTGGTTGTTGTTGTTAGTGTCGTTGTTGTTGTTATTGTGGTTGTTGTTGTTAGTGTGGTTCTTGTTGTTAGTGTGGTTGTTGTTGTTAGTGTGGTTGTTGTTGTTAGTGTGGTTGTTGTTGTTAGTGTGGTTGTTGTTGTTAGTGTGGTTGTTGTTGTTAGTGTGGTTGTTGTTGTTAGTGTGGTTGTTGTTGTTAGTGTGGTTGTTGTTGTTAGTGTGGTTGTTGTTGTTAGTGTGGTTGTTGTTGTTAGTGTGGTTGTTGTTGTTAGTGTGGTTGTTGTTGTTAGTGTGGTTGTTGTTGTTAGTGTGGTTGTTGTTGTTAGTGTGGTTGTTGTTGTTAGTGTGGTTGTTGTTGTTAGTGTGGTTGTTGTTGTTAGTGTGGTTGTTGTTGTTAGTGTGGTTGTTGCTGTTAGTGTGGTTGTTGTTGTTAGTGTGGTTGTTGTTGTTAGTGTGGTTGTTGATGTTAGTGTGGTTGTTGTTGTTAGTGTGGTTGTTGTTGTTAGTGTGGTTGTTGTTGTGAGTGTGGTTGTTGTTGTTAGTGTGGTTGTTGTTGTTAGTGCGGTTGTTGTTGTTAGTGTGGTTGTTGTTGTTAGTGTGGTTGTTGTTGTTAGTGCGGTTGTTGTTGTTAGTGTGGTTGTTGTTGTTAGTGTGGTTGTTGTTGTTAGTGTGGTTGTTGTTGTCAGTGTGGTTGTTGTTGTTAGTGTGGTTGTTGTTGTTAGTGTGGTTGTTGTTGTTAGTGTGGTTGTTGTTGTGAGTGTGGTTGTTGTTGTTGGTGTGGTTGTTGTTGTTGGTGTGGTTGTTGTTGTTAGTGTGGTTGTTGTTGTTAGTGTGGTTGTTGTTGTTAGTGTGGTTGTTGTTGTTAGTGTGGTTGTTGTTGTTAGTGTGGTTCTTGTTGTTAGTGTGGTTGTTGTTGTTAGTGTGGTTCTTGTTGTTAGTGTGGTTGTTGTTGTTAGTGTGGTTGTTGTTGTTAGTGTGGTTGTTGTTGTTAGTGTGGTTGTTGTTGTTAGTGTGGTTGTTGTTGTTAGTGTGGTTGTTGTTGTTAGTGTGGTTGTTGTTGTTAGTGTGGTTGTTGTTGTTAGTGTGGTTGTATTTGTTAGTGTGGTTGTTGTTGTTAGTGTGGTTGTTGTTGTCAGTGTGGTTGTTGTTGTTAGTGTGGTTGTTGTTGTGAGTGTGGTTGTTGTTGTTAGTGTGGTTGTTGTTGTTAGCGTGGTTGTTGTTGTTAGTGTGGTTGTTGTTGTTAGTGTGGTTGTTGTTGTTAGTGTGGTTGTTGTTGTTAGTGTAGTTGTTGTTGTTCGTGTGGTTGTTGTTGTTAGTGTGGTTGTTGTTGTTAGTGTGGTTGTTGTTGTTAGCGTGGTTGTTGTTGTTAGTGTGGTTGTTGTTGTAAGTGTGGTTGTGGTTGTTAGTGTGGTTGTTGTTGTTAGTGTGGTTGTTGTTGTTAGTGTGGTTGTTGTTGTTAGCGTGGTTGTTGTTGTTAGTGTGGTTGTTGTTGTTAGTGTGGTTGTTGTTGTTAGTGTGGTTGTTGTTGTTAGTGTGGTTGTTGTTGTTAGTGTGGTTGTTGTTGTTAGTGTGGTTGTTGTTGTAAGTGTGGTTGTTGTTGTTAGTGTGGTTGTTGTTGTTAGTGTGGTTGTTGTTGTTAGTGTGGTTGTTGTTGTTAGTTTGGTTGTTGTTGTTAGTGTGGTTGTTGTTGTTAGTGTGGTTGTTGTTGTTAGTGTGGTTGTTGTTGTTAGTGTGGTTGTTGTTGTTAGTGTGGTTGTTGTTGTTAGTGTGGTTGTTGTTGTTAGTGTGGTTGTTGTTGTTAGTGTGGTTGTTGTTGTTAGTTTGGTTGTTGTTGTTAGTGTGGTTGTTGTTGTTAGTGTGGTTGTTGTTGTTAGTGTGGTTGTTGTTGTTAGTGTGGTTGTTGTTGTTAGTGTGGTTGTTGTTGTTAGTGTGGTTGTTGTTGTTAGTGTGGTTGTTGTTGTTAGTGTGGTTGTTGTTGTTAGTGTGGTTGTTGTTGTTAGTGTGGTTGTTGTTGTTAGTGTGGTTGTTGTTGTTAGTGTGGTTGTTGTTGTTAGTGTGGTTGTTGTTGTTAGTGTGGTTGTTGTTGTTAGTGTGGTTGTTGTTGTTAGTGTGGTTGTTGTTGTTAGTGTGGTTGTTGTTGTTAGTGTGGTTGTTGTTGTTAGTGTGGTTGTTGTTGTTAGTGTGGTTGTTGTTGTTAGTGTGGTTGTTGTTGTTAGTGTGGTTGTTGTTGTTAGTGTGGTTGTTGTTGTTAATGTGGTTGTTGTTGTTAGTGTGGTTGTTGTTGTTAGTGTGGTTGATGTTGTTAGTGTGGTTGTTGTTGTTAGTGTGGTTGTTGTTGTTAGTGTGGTTGTTGTTGTTAGTGTGGTTGTTGTTGTTTATGTGGTTGTTGTTGTTAGTGTGGTTGTTCTCGTTAGTGTGGTTGTTGTTGTTAGTGTGGTTGTTGTTGTTAGTGTGGTTGTTGTTGTTAGTGTGGTTGTTGTTGTTAGTGTGGTTGTTGTTGTTAGTGTGGTTGTAGTTGTTAGTGTGGTTGTTGTTGTTAGTGTGGTTGTTGTTGTTAGTGTGGTTGTTGTTGTTAGTGTGGTTGTTGTTGTTAGTGTGGTTGTTGTTGTTAGTGTGGTTGTTGTTGTTAGTGTGGTTGTTGTTGTTAGTGTGGTTGTTGTTGTTAGTGTGGTTGTTGTTGTTAGTGTGGTTGTTGTTGTTAGTGTGGTTGTTGTTGTTAGTGTGGTTGTTGTTGTTAGTGTGGTTGTTGTTGTTAGTGTGGTTGTTGTTGTTAGTGTGGTTGTTGTTGTTAGTGTGGTTGTTGTTGTTAGTGTGGTTGTTGTTGTTAGTGTGGTTGTTGTTGTTAGTGTGGTTGTTGTTGTTAGTGTGGTTGTTGTTGTTAGTGTGGTTGTTGTTGTTAGTGTGGTTGTTGTTGTTAGTGTGGTTGTTGTTGTTGGTGCGGTTGTTGTTGTTAGTGTGGTTGTTGTTGTTAGTGTGGTTGTTGTTGTTAGTGTGGTTGTTGTTGTTAGTGTGGTTGTTGTTGTTAGTGTGGTTGTTGTTGTTAGTGTGGTTGTTGTTGTTAGTGTGGTTGTTGTTGTTAGTGTGGTTGTTGTTGTTAGTGTGGTTGTTGTTGTTAGTGTGGTTGTTGTTGTTAGTGTGGTTGTTGTTGTTAGTGTGGTTGTTGTTGTTAGTGTGGTTGTTGTTGTAAGTGTGGTTGTTGTTGTTAGTGTGGTTGTTGTTGTTGGTGTGGTTGTTGTTGTCGGTGTGGTTGTTGTTGTTAGTGTGGTTGTTGTTGTCAGTGTGGTTGTTGTTGTTAGTGTGGTTGTTGTTGTTAGTGTGGTTGTTGTTGTTAGTGTGGTTGTTGTTGTTAGTGTGGTTGTTGTTGTTAGTGTGGTTGTTGTTGTTAGTGTGGTTGTTGTTGTTAGTGTGGTTGTTGTTGTTAGTGTGGTTATTGTTGTTAGTGTGGATGTTGTTGTTAGTGTGGTTGTTGTTGTGAGTGTGGTTGTTGTTGTTAGTGTGGTTGTTGTTGTTAGTGTGGTTGTTGTTGTTAGTGTGGTTGTTGTTGTTAGTGTGGTTGTTGTTGTTAGTGTGGTTGTTGTTGTTAGTGTGGTTGTTGTTGTTAGTGTGGTTGTTCTTGTTAGTGTGGTTGTTGTTGTTAGTGTGGTTGTTCTTGTTAGTGTGGTTGTTGTTGGTAGTGTGGTTGTTGTTGTTAGTGTGGTTGTTGTTGTTAGTGTGGTTGTTGTTGTTAGTGTGGTTGTTGTTGTTAGTGTGGTTGTTGTTGTTAGTGTGGTTGTTGTTGTCAGTGTGGTTGTTGTTGTTAGTGTGGTTGTTGTTGTAGGTGTGGTTGTTGTCGTTGGTGTGGTTGTTGTTGTTAGTGTGGTTGTTGTCGTTGGTGTGGTTGTTGTTGTTAGTGTGGTTGTTGTTGTTAGTGTGGTCGTTGTTGTTAGTGTGGTTGTTGTTGTTAGTGTGGTTGTTGTTGTTAGTGTGGTTGTTGTTGTTAGTGTGGTTGTTGTTGTTAGTGTGGTTGTTGTTGTTAGTGTGGTTGTTGTTGTTAGTGTGGTTGTTGTTGTTAGTGTGGTTGTTGTTGTTAGTGTGGTTGTTGTTGTTAGTGTGGTTGTTGTTGTTAGTTTGGTGGTTGTTGTTGGTGTGGTGTTTGTTGTTATTGTGGTTGTTGTTGTTAGTGTGGTTGTTGTTGTTAGTGTGGTTGTTGTTGTTAGTGTGGTTGCTGTTGTTAGTGTGGTTGTTGTTGTTAGTGTGGTTGTTGTTGTCAGTGTGGTTGTTGTTGTTAGTGTGGTTGTTGTTGTTGGTGTGGTTGTTGTTGTTAGTGTGGTTGTTGTTGTTAGTGTGGTTGTTGTTGTTAGTGTGGTTGTTGTTGTTAGTGTGGTTGTTGTTGTTAGTGTGGTTGTTGTTGTTAGTGTGGTTGTTGTTGTTAGTGTGGTTGTTGTTGTTAGTGTGGTTGTTGTTGTTAGTGTTGTTGTTGTTGTTAGTGTGGTTGTTGTTGTTAGTGCGGTTGTTGTTGTTAGTGTGGTTGTTGTTGTTAGTGTGGTTGTTGTTGTTAGTGTGGTTGTTGTTGTCAGTGCGGTTGTTGTTGTTAGTGTGGTTGTTGTTGTTAGTGTGGTTGTTGTTGTTAGTGTGGTTGTTGTTGTTAGTGTGGTTGTTGTTGTTAGTGTGGTTGTTGTTGTTAGTGTGGTTGTTGTTGTTAGTGTGGTTGTTGTTGTTAGTGTGGTTGTTGTTGTTAGTGTGGTTGTTGTTGTTAGTGTGGTTGTTGTTGTTAGTGTGGTTGTTGTTGTTAGTGTGGTTGTTGTTGTTAGTGTAGTTGTTGTTGTTAGTGTTGTTGTTGTTGTTAGTGTGGTTGTTGTTGTTAGTGTGGTTGTTGCTGTTAGTGTGGTTGTTGTTGTTAGTGTGGTTGTTGTTGTTAGTGTGGTTGTTGTTGTTAGTGTGGTTGTTGTTGTTAGTGTGGTTGTTGTTGTTAGTGTGGTTGTTGTTGTTAGTGTGGTTGTTGTTGTTAGTGTGGTTGTTGTTGTTAGTGTGGTTGTTGTTGTTAGTGTGGTTGTTGTTGTTAGTGTGGTTGTTGTTGTTAGTGTGGTTGTTGTTGTTAGTGTGGTTGTTGTTGTTAGTGTGGTTGTTGTTGTTAGTGTGGTTGTTGTTGTTAGTGTGGATGTTGTTGTTAGTGTGGTTGTTGTTGTTAGTGTGGTTGTTGTTGTTAGTGTGATTGTTGTTGTTAGTGTGGTTGTTGTTGTTAGTGTGATTGTTGTTGTTAGTGTGGTTGGTGTTGTTAGTGTGATTGTTGTTGTTAGTGTGGTTGTTGTTGTTAGTGTGGTTGTTGTTGTTAGTGTGGTTGTTGTTGTTAGTGTGGTTGTTGTTGTTAGTGTGGTTGTTGTTGTTAGTGTGGTTGTTGTTGTTAGTATGGTTGTTGTTGTTAGTGTGATTGTTGTTGTTAGTGTGGTTGTTGTTGTTAGAGTGGTTGTTGTTGTTAGTGTGGTTGTTGTTGTTGGTGTGGTTGTTGTTGTTAGTGTGGTTGTTGTTGTTAGTGTGGTTGTTGTTGTTAGTGTGGTTGTTGTTGTTAGTGTGGTTGTTGTTGTTAGTGTGGTTGTTGTTGTTAGTGTGGTTGTTGTTGTTAGTGTGGTTGTTGTTGTTAGTGTGGTTGTTGTTGTTGGTGTGGTTGTTGTTGTTAGTGTGGTTGTTGTTGTTAGTGTGGTTGTTGTTGTTAGTGTGGTTGTTGTTGTTAGTGTGGTCGTTGTTGTTAGTGTGGTTGTTGTTGTTAGTGTTGTTGTTGTTGTTAGTGTGGTTGTTGTTGTTAGTGTGGTTGTTGTTGTTAGTGTGGTTGTTGTTGTTAGTGTGGTTGTTGTTGTTAGTGTGGTTGTTGTTGTTAGTGTGGTTGTTGTTGTTAGTGTGGTTGTTGTTGTTAGTGTGGTTGTTGTTGTTAGTGTGGTTGTTGTTGTTAGTGTGGTTGTTGTTGTGAGTGTGGTTGTTGTTGTTAGTGTGGTTGTTGTTGTTAGTGTGGTTGTTGTTGTTAGTGTGGTTGTTGTTGTTAGTGTGGTTGTTGTTGTTAGTGTGGTTGTTGTTGTTAGTGTGGTTGTTGTTGTTAGTGTGGTCGTTGTTGTTAGTGTGGTTGTTGTTGTTAGTGTGGTTGTTGTTGTTAGTGTGGTTGTTGTTGTTAGTGTGGTTGTTGTTGTTAGTGTGGTTGTTGTTGTTAGTGTGGTTGTTGTTGTTAGTGTGGTTGTTGTTGTTAGTGTGGTTGTTGTTGTTAGTGTGGTTGTTGTTGTTAGTGTGGTTGTTGTTGTTAGTGTGGTTGTTGTTGTTAGTGTGGTTGTTGTTGTTAGTGTGGTTGTTGTTGTTAGTGTGGTTGTTGTGGTTAGTGTGGTTGTTGTTGTTAGTGTGGTTGTTGTTGTTAGTGTGGTTGTTGTTGTTAGTGTGGTTGTTGTTGTTAGTGTGGTTGTTGTTGTTAGTGTGGTTGTTGTTGTTAGTGTGGTTGTTGTTGTTAGTGTGGTTGTTGTTGTTAGTGTGGTCGTTGTTGTTAGTGTGGTTGTTGTTGTTGGTGTGGTCGTTGTTGTTAGTGTGGTTGTTGTTGTTAGTGTGGTTGTTGTTGTTAGTGTGGTTGTTGTTGTTAGTGTGGTTGTTGTTGGTTTTTGTTAGTGTGGTTGTTGTTGTTAGTGTGGTTGTTGTTGTTAGTGTGGTTGTTGTTGTTAGTGTGGTTGTTGTTGTTAGTGTGGTTGTTGTTGTTAGTGTGGTTGTTGTTGTTAGTGCGGTTGTTGTTGTTAGTGTGGTTGTTGTTGTTAGTGTGGTTGTTGTTGTTAGTGTGGTTGTTGTTGTCAGTGTGGTTGTTGTTGTTAGTGTGGTTGTTGTTGTTAGTGTGGTTGTTGTTGTTAGTGTGGTTGTTGTTGTTAGTGTGGTTGTTGTTGTTAGTGTGGTTGTTGTTGTTAGTGTGGTTGTTGTTGTTAGTGTGGTTGTTGTTGTTAGTGTGGTTGTTGTTGTTAGTGTGGTTGTTGTTGTTAGTGTGGTTGTTGTTGTTAGTGTGGTTGTTGTTGTTAGTGTGGTTGTTGTTGTTAGTGTGGTTGTTGTTGTTAGTGTGGTTGTTGTTGTTAGTGTGGTTGTTGTTGTTAGTGTGGTTGATGTTGTTAGTGTGGTTGTTGTTGTTAGTGTGGTTGTTGTTGTTAGTGTGGTTGTTGTTGTTAGTGTGGTTGTTGTTGTTAGTGTGGTTGTTGTTGTTAGTGTGGTTGTTGTTGTTAGTGTGGTTGTTGTTGTTAGTGTGGTTGTTGTTGTTAGTGTGGTTGTTGTTGTTAGTGTGGTTGTTGTTGTTAGTGTGGTTGTTGTTGTTAGTGTGGTTGTTGTTGTTAGTGTGGTTGTTGTTGTTAGTGTGGTTGTTGTTGTTAGTGTGGTTGTTGTTGTTAGTGTGGTTGTTGTTGTTAGTGTGGTTGTTGTTGTTAGTGTGGTTGTTGTTGTTAGTGTGGTTGTTGTTGTGAGTGTGGTTGTTTTTGTTAGTGTGGTTGTTGTTGTTAGTGTGGTTGTTGTTGTTAGTGTGGTTGTTGTTGTTAGTGTGGTTGTTGTTGTTAGTGTGGTTGTTGTTGTTAGTGTGGTTGTTGTTGTTAGTGTGGTTGTTGTTGTTAGTGTGGTTAATGTTGTTAGTGTGGTTGTTCTTGTTAGTGTGGTTGTTGTTGTTTTTGTGGTTGTTGTTGTTAGTGTGGTTGTTGTTGTTAGTGTGGTTGTTGTTGTTAGTGTGGTTGTTGTTGTTAGTGTGGTTGTTGTTGTCAGTGTGGTTGTTGTTGTTAGTGTGGTTGTTGTTGTTAGTGTGGTTGTTGTTGTTAGTGTGGTTGTTGTTGTTAGTGTGGTTGTTGTTGTTAGTGTGGTTGTTGTTGTTAGTGTGGTTGTTGTTGTTAGTGTGGTTGCTGTTGTTAGTGTGGTTGTTGTTGTTAGTGTGGTTGTTGTTGTTAGTGTGGTTGTTGTTGTTAGTGTGGTTGTTGTTGTTAGTGTGGTTGTTGTTGTTAGTGTGGTTGTTGTTGTTAGTGTGGTTGTTGTTGTTAGTGTTGTTGTTGTTGTTAGTGTGGTTGTTGTTGTTAGTGTGGTTGTTGTTGTTAGTGTGGTTGTTGTTGTTAGTGTGGTTGTTGTTGTTAGTGTGGTTGTTGTTGTTAGTGTGGTTGTTGTTGTTAGTGTGGTTGTTGTTGTTAGTGTGGTTGTTGTTGTTAGTGTGGTTGTTGTTGTTAGTGTGGTTGTTGTTGTTAGTGTGGTTGTTGTTGTTAGTGTGGTAGTTGTTGTTAGTGTGGTTGTTGTTGTTAGTGTGGTTGTTGTTGTTAGTGTGGTTGTTGTTGTTAGTGTAGGTGTTGTTGTTAGTGTGGTTGTTGTTGTTAGTGTGGTTGTTGTTGTTAGTGTGGTTGTTGTCGTTAGTGTGGTTGTTGTTGTTAGTGTGGTTGTTGTTGTTAGTGTGGTTGTTGTTGTTAGTGTGGTTGTTGTTGTTAGTGTGGTTGTTGTTGTTAGTGTGGTTGTTGTTGTTAGTGTGGTTGTTGTTGTTAGTGTGGTTGTTGTTGTTAGTGTGGTTGTTGTTGTTAGTGTGGTTGTTGTTGTTAGTGTGATTGTTGTTGTTAGTGTGGTTGTTGTTGTTAGTGTGGTTGTTGTTGTCAGTGTGGTTGTTGTTGTTAGTGTGGTTGTTGTTGTTAGTGTGGTTGTTGTTGTTAGTGTGGTTGTTGTTGTTAGTGTGGTTGTTGTTGTTAGTGTGGTTGTTGTTGTTAGTGTGGTTGTTGTTGTTAGTGTGGTTGTTGTTGTTAGTGTGGTTGTTGTTGTAAGTGTGGTTGTTGTTGTTAGTGTGGTTGTTGTTGTAGGTGTGGTTGTTGAAGTAGGTGTGGTTGTTGTTGTTAGTGTAGTTGTTGTCGTTGGTGTGGTTGTTGTTGTTAGTGTGGTTGTTGTTGTTAGTGTGGTTGTTGTTGTTAGTGTGGTTGTTGTTGTTAGTGTGGTTGTTGTTGTTAGTGTGGTTGTTGTTGTTAGTGTGGTTGTTGTTGTTAGTGTGGTTGTTGTTGTTAGTGTGGTTGTTGTTGTTAGTGTGGTTGTTGTTGTTAGTGTGGTTGTTGTTGTTAGTGCGGTTGTTGTTGTTAGTGTGGTTGTTGTTGGTGTGGTTGTGATTGTTAGTGTGGTTGTTGTCGTTAGTGTGGTTGTTGCTGTTTGTGTGGTTGTTGTTGTTAGTGTGGTTGTTGTTGTTAGTGTGGTTGTTGTTGTTAGTGTGGTTGTTGTTGTTAGTGTGGTTGTTGTTGTTAGTGTGGTTATCGTTGTTAGTGTGGTTGTTGTTGTTAGTGTGGTTGTTGTTGTTAGTGTGGTTGTTGTTGTTAGTGTGGTTGTTGTTGTTAGTGTGGTTGTTGTTGTTAGTGTGGTTGTTGTTGTTAGTGTGGTTGTTGTTGTTAGTGTGGTTGTTGTTGTTAGTGTGGTTGTTGTTGTTAGTGTGGTTGTTGTTGTTAGTGTGGTTGTTGTTGTTAGTGTGGTTGTTGTTGTTAGTGTGGTTGTTGTTGTTAGTGTGGTTGTTGTTGTTAGTGTGGTTGTTGTTGTTAGTGTGGTTGTTGTTGTTAGTGTGGTTGTTGTTGTTAGTGTGGTTGTTGTTGTTAGTGTGGTTGTTGTTGTTAGTGTGATTGTTGTTGTTAGTGTGGTTGGTGTTGTTAGTGTGGTTGTTGTTGTTAGTGTGGTTGTTGTTGTTAGTGTGGTTGTTGTTGTTAGTGTGGTTGTTGTTGTTAGTGTGGTTGTTGTTGTTAGTGTGGTTGTTGTTGTTAGTGTGGTTGTTGTTGTTAGTGTGGTTGTTGTTGTTAGTGTGGTTGTTGTTGTTAGTGTGGTCGTTGTTGTTAGTGTGGTTGTTGTTGTTAGTGTGGTTGTTGTTGTAAGTGTGGTTGTTGTTGTTAGTGTGGTTGTTGTTGTTAGTGTGGTTGTTGTTGTTAGTGTGGTTGTTGTTGTGAGTGTGGTTGTTGTTGTTAGTATGGTTGTTGTTGTTAGTGTGGTTGTTGTTGTTAGTGTGGTTGTTGTTGCTAGAGTGGTTGTTGTTGTTAGTGTGGTTGTTGTTGTTAGTGTGGTTGTTGTTGTTAGTGTGGTTGTTGTTGTAAGTGTGGTTGTTGTTGTTTGTGTGGTTGTTGTTGTTAGTGTCGTTGTTGTTGTTAGTGTGGTTGTTGTTGTTAGTGTGGTTGTTGTTGTTAGTGTGGTTGTTGTTGTTAGTGTGGTTGTTGTTGTTAGTGTGGTTGTTGTTGTTAGTGTGGTTGTTGTTGTGAGTGTGGTTGTTGTTGTTAGTGTGGTTGTTGTTGTTAGTGTGGTTGTTGTTGTTAGTGTGGTTGTTGTTGTTAGTGTGGTTGTTGTTGTTAGTGTGGTTGTTGTTGTTAGTGTGATTGTTGTTGTTAGTGTGGTTGGTGTTGTTAGTGTGGTTGTTGTTGTTAGTGTGGTTGTTGTTGTTAGTGTGGTTGTTGTTGTTAGTGTGGTTGTTGTTGTTAGTGTGGTTGTTGTTGTTAGTGTGGTTGTTGTTGTTAGTGTGGTTGTTGTTGTTAGTGTGGTTGTTGTTGTTAGTGTGGTTGTTGTTGTTAGTGTGGTCGTTGTTGTTAGTGTGGTTGTTGTTGTTAGTGTGGTTGTTGTTGTTAGTGTGGTTGTTGTTGTTAGTGTGGTTGTTGTTGTTAGTGTGGTTGTTGTTGTTAGTGTGGTTGTTGTTGTGAGTGTGGTTGTTGTTGTTAGTATGGTTGTTGTTGTTAGTGTGGTTGTTGTTGTTAGTGTGGTTGTTGTTGCTAGAGTGGTTGTTGTTGTTAGTGTGGTTGTTGTTGTTAGTGTGGTTGTTGTTGTTAGTGTGGTTGTTGTTGTAAGTGTGGTTGTTGTTGTTTGTGTGGTTGTTGTTGTTAGTGTCGTTGTTGTTGTTAGTGTGGTTGTTGTTGTTAGTGTGGTTGTTGTTGTTAGTGTGGTTGTTGTTGTTAGTGTGGTTGTTGTTGTTAGTGTGGTTGTTGTTGTTAGTGTGGTTGTTGTTGTTAGTGTGGTTGTTGTTGTTAGTGTGGTTGTTGTTGTTAGTGTGGTTGTTGTTGTTAGTGTGGTTGTTGTTGTTAGTGTGGTTGTTGTTGTTAGTGTGGTTGTTGTTGTTAGTGTGGTTGTTGTTGTTAGTGTGGTTGTTGTTGTTAGTGTGGTTGTTGTTGTTAGTGTGGTTGTTGTTGTTAGTGTGGTCGTTGTTGTTAGTGTGGTTGTTGTTGTTAGTGTGGTTGTTGTTGTTAGTGTGGTTGTTGTTGTTAGTGTGGTTGTTGTTGTTAGTGTGGTTGTTGTTGTTAGTGTGGTTGTTGTTGTGAGTGTGGTTGTTGTTGTTAGTATGGTTGTTGTTGTTAGTGTGGTTGTTGTTGTTAGTGTGGTTGTTGTTGCTAGAGTGGTTGTTGTTGTTAGTGTGGTTGTTGTTGTTAGTGTGGTTGTTGTTGTTAGTGTGGTTGTTGTTGTAAGTGTGGTTGTTGTTGTTTGTGTGGTTGTTGTTGTTAGTGTCGTTGTTGTTGTTAGTGTAGTTGTTGTTGTTAGTGTGGTTGTTGTTGTTAGTGTGGTTGTTGTTGTTAGTGTGGTTGTTGTTGTTAGTGTGGTTGTTGTTGTTAGTGTGGTTGTTGTTGTTAGTGTGGTTGTTGTTGTTAGTGTGGTTGTTGTTGTTAGTGTGGTTGTTGTTGTTAGTGTGGTTGTTGTTGTTAGTGTGGTTGTTGTTGTTAGTGTGGTTGTTGTTGTTAGTGTGGTTGTTGTTGTTAGTGTGGTTGTTGTTGTTAGTGTGGTTGTTGTTGTTAGTGTGGTTGTTGTTGTTAGTGTGGTTGTTGTTGTTAGTGTGGTTGTTGTTGTTAGTGTGGTTGTTGTTGTTAGTGTGGTTGTTGTTGTTAGTGTGGTTGTTGTTGTTAGTGTGGTTGTTGTTGTTAGTGTGGTTGTTGTTGTTAGTGTGGTTGTTGTTGTTAGTGTGGTTGTTGTTGTTAGTGTGGTTGTTGTTGTTAGTGTGGTTGTTGTTGTTAGTCTGGTTGTTGTTGTTAGTGTGGTTGTTGTTGTTAGTGTGGTTGTTGTTGTTAGTGTGGTTGTTGTTGTTAGTGTGGTTGTTGTTGTTAGTGTGGTTGTTGTTGTTAGTGTGGTTGTTGTTGTTAGTGTGGTTGTTGTTGTTAGTGTGGTCGTTGTTGTTAGTGTGGTTGTTGTTGTTAGTGTGGTTGTTGTTGTTAGTGTGGTTGTTGTTGTTAGTGTGGTTGTTGTTGTTAGTGTGGTTGTTGTTGTTAGTGTGGTTGTTGTTGTTAGTGTGGTTGTTGTTGTTAGTGTGGTCGTTGTTGTTAGTGTGGTTGTTGTTGTTAGTGTGGTTGTTGTTGTTAGTGTGGTTGTTGTTGTTAGTGTGGTTGTTGTTGTTAGTGTGGTTGTTGTTGTTAGTGTGGTTGTTGTTGTTAGTGTGGTTGTTGTTGTTAGTGTGGTTGTTGTTGTAGTGTGGTTGTTGTTGTTAGTGTGGTTGTTGTTGTTAGTGTGGTTGTTGTTGTTAGTGTGGTTGTTGTTGTTAGTGTGGTTGTTGTTGTTAGTGTGGTTGTAGTTGTTAGTGTGGTTGTTGTTGTTAGTGTGGATGTTGTTGTTAGTGTGGTTGTTGTTGTTAGTGTGGTTGTTGTTAGTGTGGTTGTTGTTGTTTGTGTGGTTGTTGTTGTTAGTGTGGTTGTTGTTGTTAGTGTGGTTGTAGTTGTTAGTGTGGTTGTTGTTGTTAGTGTGGTTGTTGTTGTTAGTGTGGTTGTTGTTGTTAGTGTGGTTGTTGTTGTTAGTGTGGTTGTTGTTGTTAGTGTGGTTGTTGTTGTTAGTGTGGTTGTTGTTGTTAGTGTGGTTGTTGTTGTTAGTGTGGTTGTTGTTGTTAGTGTGGTTGTTGTTGTTAGTGTGGTTGTTGTTGTTTGTGTGGTTGTTGTTGTTAGTGTGGTTGTTGTTGTTAGTGTGGTTGTTCTTGTTAGTGTGGTTGTTGTTGTTAGTGTGGTTGTTGTTGTTAGTGTGGTTATCGTTGTTAGTGTGGTTGTTGTTGTTAGTGTGGTTGTTGTTGTTAGTGTGGTTGTTGTTGTTAGTGTGGTTGTTTTTGTAAGTGTGGTTGTTGTTGTTAGTGTGGTTGTTGTTGTTAGTGTGGTTGTTGTTGTTAGTGTGGTTGTTGTTGTTAGTGTGGTTGTTTTTGTTAGTGTGGTTGTTGTTGTTAGTGTGGTTGTTGTTGTTAGTGTGGTTGTTGTTGTTAGTGTGGTTGTTGTTGTTAGTGTGGTTGTTGTTGTTAGTGTGGTTGTTGTTGTTAGTGCGGTTGTTGTTGTTAGTGTGGTTGTTGTTGTTAGTGTGGTTGTTGTTGTTAGTGTGGTTGTTGTTGTCAGTGTGGTTGTTGTTGTTAGTGTGGTTGTTGTTGTTAGTGTGGTTGTTGTTGTGAGTGTGGTTGTTGTTGTTAGTGTGGTTGTTGTTGTTAGTGTGGTTGTTGTTGTTAGTGTGGTTGTTGTTGTTAGTGTGGTTGTTGTTGTTAGTGTGGTTGTTGTTGTTAGTGTGGTTGTTGTTGTTAGTGTGGTTGTTGTTGTTAGTGTGGTTGTTGTTGTTAGTGTGGTTGTTGTTGTTAGTGTGGTTGTTGTTGTTAGTGTGGTTGTTGTTGTTAGTGTGGTTGTTGTTGTTAGTGTGGTTGTTGTTGTTAGTGTGGTTGTTGTTGTTAGTGTGGTTGTTGTTGTTAGTGTGGTTGTTGTTGTTAGTGTGGTTGTTGTTGTTAGTGTGGTTGTTGTTGTTAGTGTGGTTGTTGTTGTTAGTGTGGTTGTTGTTGTTAGTGTGGTTGTTGTTGTTAGTGTGGTTGTTGTTGTTAGTGTGGTTGTTGTTGTTAGTGTGGTTGTTGTTGTTAGTGTGGTTGTTGTTGTTAGTGTGGTTGTTGTTGTTAGTGTGGTTGTTGTTGTTAGTGTGGTTGTTGTTGTTAGTGTGGTTGTTGTTGTTAGTGTGGTTGTTGTTGTTAGTGTGGTTGTTGTTGTGAGTGTGGTTGTTTTTGTTAGTGTGGTTGTTGTTGTTAGTGTGGTTGTTGTTGTTAGTGTGGTTGTTGTTGTTAGTGTGGTTGTTGTTGTTAGTGTGGTTGTTGTTGTTAGTGTGGTTGTTGTTGTTAGTGTGGTTGTTGTTGTTAGTGTGGTTAATGTTGTTAGTGTGGTTGTTCTTGTTAGTGTGGTTGTTGTTGTTTTTGTGGTTGTTGTTGTTAGTGTGGTTGTTGTTGTTAGTGTGGTTGTTGTTGTTAGTGTGGTTGTTGTTGTTAGTGTGGTTGTTGTTGTCAGTGTGGTTGTTGTTGTTAGTGTGGTTGTTGTTGTTAGTGTGGTTGTTGTTGTTAGTGTGGTTGTTGTTGTTAGTGTGGTTGTTGTTGTTAGTGTGGTTGTTGTTGTTAGTGTGGTTGTTGTTGTTAGTGTGGTTGCTGTTGTTAGTGTGGTTGTTGTTGTTAGTGTGGTTGTTGTTGTTAGTGTGGTTGTTGTTGTTAGTGTGGTTGTTGTTGTTAGTGTGGTTGTTGTTGTTAGTGTGGTTGTTGTTGTTAGTGTGGTTGTTGTTGTTAGTGTTGTTGTTGTTGTTAGTGTGGTTGTTGTTGTTAGTGTGGTTGTTGTTGTTAGTGTGGTTGTTGTTGTTAGTGTGGTTGTTGTTGTTAGTGTGGTTGTTGTTGTTAGTGTGGTTGTTGTTGTTAGTGTGGTTGTTGTTGTTAGTGTGGTTGTTGTTGTTAGTGTGGTTGTTGTTGTTAGTGTGGTTGTTGTTGTTAGTGTGGTTGTTGTTGTTAGTGTGGTTGTTGTTGTTAGTGTGGTTGTTGTTGTTAGTGTGGTTGTTGTTGTTAGTGTGGTTGTTGTTGTTAGTGTGGTTGTTGTTGTTAGTGTGGTTGTTGTTGTTAGTGTGGTTGTTGTTGTTAGTGTGGTTGTTGTTGTTAGTGTGGTTGTTGTTGTTAGTGTGGTTGTTGTTGTTAGTGTGGTTGTTGTTGTTAGTGTGGTTGTTGTTGTTAGTGTGGTTGTTGTTGTTAGTGTGGTTGTTGTTGTTAGTGTGGTTGTTGTTGTTAGTGTGGTTGTTGTTGTTAGTGTGGTTGTTGTTGTTAGTGTGGTTGTTGTTGTTAGTGTGGTTGTTGTTGTTAGTGTGGTTGTTGTTGTTAGTGTGGTTGTTGTTGTTAGTGTGGTTGTTGTTGTGAGTGTGGTTGTTTTTGTTAGTGTGGTTGTTGTTGTTAGTGTGGTTGTTGTTGTTAGTGTGGTTGTTGTTGTTAGTGTGGTTGTTGTTGTTAGTGTGGTTGTTGTTGTTAGTGTGGTTGTTGTTGTTAGTGTGGTTGTTGTTGTTAGTGTGGTTAATGTTGTTAGTGTGGTTGTTCTTGTTAGTGTGGTTGTTGTTGTTTTTGTGGTTGTTGTTGTTAGTGTGGTTGTTGTTGTTAGTGTGGTTGTTGTTGTTAGTGTGGTTGTTGTTGTTAGTGTGGTTGTTGTTGTCAGTGTGGTTGTTGTTGTTAGTGTGGTTATTGTTGTTAGTGTGGTTGTTGTTGTTAGTGTGGTTGTTGTTGTTAGTGTGGTTGTTGTTGTTAGTGTGGTTGTTGTTGTTAGTGTGGTTGTTGTTAGTGTGGTTGCTGTTGTTAGTGTGGTTGTTGTTGTTAGTGTGGTTGTTGTTGTTAGTGTGGTTGTTGTTGTTAGTGTGGTTGTTGTTGTTAGTGTGGTTGTTGTTGTTAGTGTGGTTGTTGTTGTTAGTGTGGTTGTTTGTTGTTAGTGTTGTTGTTGTTGTTAGTGTGGTTGTTGTTGTTAGTGTGGTTGTTGTTGTTAGTGTGGTTGTTGTTGTTAGTGTGGTTGTTGTTGTTAGTGTGGTTGTTGTTGTTAGTGTGGTTGTTGTTGTTAGTGTGGTTGTTGTTGTTAGTGTGGTTGTTGTTGTTAGTGTGGTTGTTGTTGTTAGTGTGGTTGTTGTTGTTAGTGTGGTTGTTGTTGTTAGTGTGGTTGTTGTTGTTAGTGTGGTTGTTGTTGTTAGTGTGGTTGTTGTTGTTAGTGTGGTTGTTGTTGTTAGTGTGGTTGTTGTTGTTAGTGTGGTTGTTGTTGTTAGTGTGGTAGTTGTTGTTAGTGTGGTTGTTGTTGTTAGTGTGGTTGTTGTTGTTAGTGTGGTTGTTGTTGTTAGTGTAGGTGTTGTTGTTAGTGTGGTTGTTGTTGTTAGTGTGGTTGTTGTTGTTAGTGTGGTTGTTGTCGTTAGTGTGGTTGTTGTTGTTAGTGTGGTTGTTGTTGTTAGTGTGGTTGTTGTTGTTAGCGTGGTTGTTGTTGTTAGTGTGGTTGTTGTTGTTAGTGTGGTTGTTGTTGTTAGTGTGGTTGTTGTTGTTAGTGTGGTTGTTGTTGTTAGTGTGGTTGTTGTTGTTAGTGTGGTTGTTGTTGTTAGTGTGATTGTTGTTGTTAGTGTGGTTGTTGTTGTTAGTGTGGTTGTTGTTGTCAGTGTGGTTGTTGTTGTTAGTGTGGTTGTTGTTGTTAGTGTGGTTGTTGTTGTTAGTGTGGTTGTTGTTGTTAGTGTGGTTGTTGTTGTTAGTGTGGTTGTTGTTGTTAGTGTGGTTGTTGTTGTTAGTGTGGTTGTTGTTGTTAGTGTGGTTGTTGTTGTAAGTGTGGTTGTTGTTGTTAGTGTGGTTGTTGTTGTAGGTGTGGTTGTTGAAGTAGGTGTGGTTGTTGTTGTTAGTGTAGTTGTTGTCGTTGGTGTGGTTGTTGTTGTTAGTGTGGTTGTTGTTGTTAGTGTGGTTGTTGTTGTTAGTGTGGTTGTTGTTGTTAGTGTGGTTGTTGTTGTTAGTGTGGTTGTTGTTGTTAGTGTGGTTGTTGTTGTTAGTGTGGTTGTTGTTGTTAGTGTGGTTGTTGTTGTTAGTGTGGTTGTTGTTGTTAGTGTTGTTGTTGTTGTTAGTGTGGTTGTTGTTGTTAGTGTGGTTGTTGTTGTTAGTGTGGTTGTTGTTGTTAGTGTGGTTGTTGTTGTTAGTGTGGTTGTTGTTGTTAGTGTTGTTGTTGTTGTTAGTGTGGTTGTTGTTGTTAGTGTGGTTGTTGTTGTTAGTGTGGTTGTTGTTGTTAGTGTGGTTGTTGTTGTTAGTGTGGTTGTTGTTGTTAGTGTGGTTGTTGTTGTTAGTGTGGTTGTTGTTGTTAGTGTGGTTGTTGTTGTTAGTGTGGTTGTTGTTGTTAGTGTGGTTGTTGTTGTTAGTGTGGTTGTTGTTGTTAGTGTGGTAGTTGTTGTTAGTGTGGTTGTTGTTGTTAGTGTGGTTGTTGTTGTTAGTGTGGTTGTTGTTGTTAGTGTAGGTGTTGTTGTTAGTGTGGTTGTTGTTGTTAGTGTGGTTGTTGTTGTTAGTGTGGTTGTTGTTGTTAGTGTGGTTGTTGTTGTTAGTGTGGTTGTTGTTGTTAGTGTGGTTGTTGTTGTTAGTGTGGTTGTTGTTGTTAGTGTGGTTGTTGTTGTTAGTGTGGTTGTTGTTGTTAGTGTGGTAGTTGTTGTTAGTGTGGTTGTTGTTGTTAGTGTGGTTGTTGTTGTTAGTGTGGTTGTTGTTGTTAGTGTAGGTGTTGTTGTTAGTGTGGTTGTTGTTGTTAGTGTGGTTGTTGTTGTTAGTGTGGTTGTTGTCGTTAGTGTGGTTGTTGTTGTTAGTGTGGTTGTTGTTGTTAGTGTGGTTGTTGTTGTCAGTGTGGTTGTTGTTGTTAGTGTGGTTGTTGTTGTTAGTGTGGTTGTTGTTGTTAGTGTGGTTGTTGTTGTTAGTGTGGTTGTTGTTGTTAGTGTGGTTGTTGTTGTTAGTGTGGTTGTTGTTGTTAGTGTGGTTGTTGTTGTTAGTGTGGTTGTTGTTGTAAGTGTGGTTGTTGTTGTTAGTGTGGTTGTTGTTGTAGGTGTGGTTGTTGAAGTAGGTGTGGTTGTTGTTGTTAGTGTAGTTGTTGTCGTTGGTGTGGTTGTTGTTGTTAGTGTGGTTGTTGTTGTTAGTGTGGTTGTTGTTGTTAGTGTGGTTGTTGTTGTTAGTGTGGTTGTTGTTGTTAGTGTGGTTGTTGTTGTTAGTGTGGTTGTTGTTGTTAGTGTGGTTGTTGTTGTTAGTGTGGTTGTTGTTGTTAGTGTGGTTGTTGTTGTTAGTGTGGTTGTTGTTGTTAGTGCGGTTGTTGTTGTTAGTGTGGTTGTTGTTGGTGTGGTTGTGATTGTTAGTGTGGTTGTTGTCGTTAGTGTGGTTGTTGCTGTTTGTGTGGTTGTTGTTGTTAGTGTGGTTGTTGTTGTTAGTGTGGTTGTTGTTGTTAGTGTGGTTGTTGTTGTTGGTGTGGTTGTTGTTGTTAGTGTGGTTATCGTTGTGAGTGTGGTTGTTGTTGTTAGTGTGGTTGTTGTTGTTAGTGTGGTTGTTGTTGTTAGTGTGGTTGTTGTTGTTAGTGTGGTTGTTGTTGTTAGTGTGGTTGTTGTTGTTAGTGTGGTTGTTGTTGTTAGTGTGGTTGTTGTTGTTAGTGTGGTTGTTGTTGTTAGTGTGGTTGTTGTTGTTAGTGTGGTTGTTGTTGTTAGTGTGGTTGTTGTTGTTAGTGTGGTTGTTGTTGTTAGTGTGGTTGTTGTTGTTAGTGTGGTTGTTGTTGTTAGTGTGGTTGTTGTTGTTAGTGTGGTTGTTGTTGTTAGTGTGGTTGTTGTTGTTAGTGTGGTTGTTGTTGTTAGTGTGGTTGTTGTTGTTAGTGTGGTTGTTGTTGTTAGTGTGGTTGTTGTTGTTAGTGTGATTGTTGTTGTTAGTGTGGTTGGTGTTGTTAGTGTGGTTGTTGTTGTTAGTGTGGTTGTTGTTGTTAGTGTGGTTGTTGTTGTTAGTGTGGTTGTTGTTGTTAGTGTGGTTGTTGTTGTTAGTGTGGTTGTTGTTGTTAGTGTGGTTGTTGTTGTTAGTGTGGTTGTTGTTGTTAGTGTGGTTGTTGTTGTTAGTGTGGTCGTTGTTGTTAGTGTGGTTGTTGTTGTTAGTGTGGTTGTTGTTGTTAGTGTGGTTGTTGTTGTTAGTGTGGTTGTTGTTGTTAGTGTGGTTGTTGTTGTTAGTGTGGTTGTTGTTGTGAGTGTGGTTGTTGTTGTTAGTGTCGTTGTTGTTGTTAGTGTGGTTGTTGTTGTTAGTGTGGTTGTTGTTGTTAGTGTGGTTGTTGTTGTTAGTGTGGTTGTTGTTGTTAGTGTGGTTGTTGTTGTTAGTGTGGTTGTTGTTGTTAGTGTGGTTGTTGTTGTTAGTGTGGTTGTTGTTGTTAGTGTGGTTGTTGTTGTTAGTGTGGTTGTTGTTGTTAGTGTGGTTGTTGTTGTTAGTGTGGTTGTTGTTGTTAGTGTGGTTGTTGTTGTTAGTGTGGTTGTTGTTGTTAGTGTGGTTGTTGTTGTTAGTGTGGTTGTTGTTGTTAGTGTGGTTGTTGTTGTTAGTGTGGTTGTTGTTGTTAGTGTGGTTGTTGTTGTTAGTGTGGTTGTTGTTGTTAGTGTGGTTGTTGTTGTTAGTGTGGTTGTTGTTGTTAGTGTGGTTGTTGTGTTAGTGTGGTTGTTGTTGTTAGTGTGGTTGTTGTTGTTAGTGTGGTTGTTGTTGTTAGTGTGGTTGTTGTTGTTAGTGTGGTTGTTGTTGTTAGTGTGGTTGTTGTTGTTAGTGTGGTTGTTGTTGTTAGTGTGGTTGTTGTTGTTAGTGTGGTTG
>CAXAKQ010000174.1:0-16267 GCA_963969455.1 Arge pagana
TATCGAAGAGACATTACATTTTCAAGAACAGTACAAAGATCACGCAGCAAAAATAGTTGAAGATACAATACAGCATCATTTTCCTGATCCTGTTGAAGCACCAACAAATCATTGTACAGATGATGAAGAAGAAGTGAGTTTTGACTATAAACAGAGAGCACTGGATTATTGGAGAAGTGGGAAAAATAAAAACTTGAAAATCGAAACTGTACAAAGAAGATTCAGAAAAGTCAAATCTAAAACTCAACTACATCGTTGGGCTAACAAGATAAATAAGGGTGGTACCTACAGGGAAAAAATTGCACGAATTTGTCAACATGTATTAGATAATTTCAATGCTGCTCTTGAAGGTGGTTCAATTATTCATGATCGAGATTTACGGCGATGGGCTTTGCACGCTCAAAAAGAAATTGGCTCTGAAGATTTCAGATTCAAGGCTTCTGAAAGTTGGCTTTTGAAGTTTAAAAAAGCCCATCGAATAGTATCAAGAAAAATAAATAAATTTGTCACTAGAAAAACTTTGGACAGTGAGTCAGAACTCAAAAGTAAAGCAAATCAGTTTGTAACTGACATTAAAACAACTATACCTATAATTGGAGTTGAGAATTTATATAATTCAGATCAAAGTGGATTCCAATTGGAAATGCACTCTGGAAGAACGTTAGCTGTTGAAGGAGAGAAGCAAGTGCAATGTTTAGTACAGTCAGTTTCGTCGACAACTCACAGTTATACCATTCAACCACTTATATCAGCTACAGGAAAACTCCTATCACCTCTTTTTCTGGTGTTAAAGGAGCCAAGTGGTCGATTCGGCCCTATCGTACAAACAACATTATTCCGTGCAGATAATGTACATGCGGAGGCATCTACATCTGGAAAGTTAACTACAAGTAAGCACACTCACAATAATTATTATCACCAAACTATGATTAATTGAATGATTTTATAAGAATATCTTGTAATTTCAGACCTTTTTAAGATTTGGTTAGAACAAGTATTTTATCCGAATGTGGGTCATCACTCTGTATTGTTACTTGATTCATGGAGTGGACACTGCGATGCAGTAATACAGGAAACAATGCCGGAAAACAAAATAATAACTATAAAAAAAATACCAACCGGTACAACAGGAAAAATACAACCACTTGATGTGTTTGGGTTTCGCATATGGAAAAATTATGTTCGACGTATTTCTGATAATGTAATTTTAATGAATTACGATTTAAATCTGCATTTGAGGAATAACATTATCAAACTCCAATCTTTAGCCCACAATCAGCTATCTTCACCACGATATGAAAATCTTTTTAAATATTCCTGGTACAAAAGTGGTTATATTGATGAAAAACCACAGGAATTCGTTAATCCCGTAGATTTTAGTTTCGGGGATTCGTGCGACATACGATGCGGAATAAGCGGATGTGAGAATATTGCTATGATACGATGCGGCTGGTGTAAGAAATCATTATGTTTCAAACATTTCTATGAAGATTACCATTATTGTCATGAATTTATAGAATAATACACTTTCAATTAAGAATTTGAAAAATATTCATTCGCAATAGAATTAGTTCTAGTTTTTTGTATTGAAGTTTTCTGGGTCAGTACATGTGCAGCTGAACCTGATTTCCATAATTGTTGAAATAAAAAATCAAAAATGAGACCTGTGAGCACTTTACTTTGAAAAAACCAAATTGATTTCGAATATTTGAGTATTTTTATATGTACATAATATGAATACGATTTTCCGAAGTTGATAACTTCTGATTACCACGAACAGCATTCTGTACAATGATTCGTTGGTGCTTCAACAGAATCAGGAAAATGATGCTGTATTGTATCTTCAACTATTTTTGCTGCGTGATCTTTGTACTGTTCTTGAAAATGTAATGTCTCTTCGATAATCATATCTACGTCATTGAAATCATTTGTGGCACTTAACAGTATATCTTTAATCGATTCTGCTAACTCCATTTCTCTATGATTGGCCGTTCCATCTTGTATTTGAATATTTTGAAAAAACGCGGATAATAAATGTATAACAGTCAAAGGATTGATTCTCATTGTTGAGTCCGGATGGAGGAACAAACCTACTCAATGCTTCTAAAAGACTACACTTATTCCCGAGCATGGAGTTTTACGACATATATACCCGACCGATGAGTAACGAAACGAATAATCGAAACTGATAAGCAGTATCGTAAAAAATTATCGGACGAAAAGACGAATTGATGGAATAAAAAATCACTCGCGAATCATAGTTTATCTTGACCAAGATGATTCATTTTATGAAGAAATTATTGCCTCGTGATAAATGACTTTAAATATAAGATATTCGATATCTCAATTCATATCTTATTCGTATTTCTCTTGAGAAAAACATTTTCTTCATTATTGCAGATGACCAATGTCTGAAGGGGTAGTAACCGTGTTTGGGGAGGGTTAACGCGAAATCCTCGAACACGTCAACTTATTTACTTCATTTCACAACTCAGAATATTTACTTTTCAATTTTCAAGTCAATATTCGAATCAGTACAACGAAAATATCTTCGAAAAATGTGGTTTTTCTGGTATAAAAAATAGGGGTTGCAACCCTCGTGGGCATAACAATGTCTAGTAGCTCCGCCTTGCCGCAAAGAGCATTTTTCATTTTGTTCCGTCGCGGAATACCAATTAGAAGCAGAGATATTTCGAAAAAAGACTTTAAGAGTGAACTTTGAGGGTAGATTTCACCCCCTAAACGGGCTTAAGAGCACGTATAACAAAATACGTGTCTCTCAAAACATATCTCATTCGTATTTCTCTTGAGAAAAACATTTTTTTCATTATTGCAGATGACCAATGTTTGAAGGGGTAGTAACCGTGTTTGGGGGTAGTTAACGCGAAATCCTCGAACACGTAAACTTATTTACTTTATTTCACAACTCAGAATATTTATTTTTCAATTTTCAAGTCAATATTAGAATCAGTACAACGAAAATATCTTCGAAAAATGTGGTTTTTCCGGTATAAAAAATAGGGGTTGCAACCCTCGTGGGCATAACAATGTCTAGTAGCTCCGCCTTGCCGCAAAGAGCATTTTCCATTTTGTTCCGTCGCGAAATACCAATTAGAAGCAGAGATATTTCGAAAAAAGACTTTTTGAGGGTGAGCTTTGAGGGTAGATTTCACCCCTAAATGGGCTTAAGAGCACGTATAAAAAAATACGTGTCTCTTATTTTTCGATGTTCTACAACATATATCAAAATCATTGAAATCGGTGAGTTCGGGTTCGCAAGGTTTCCTTGTTAGATATCCTGGATTCTTAATTTAAGAACGAGGAAACTCTTCATTTGAGACTGAGAGCCTTGTTGATATTAAGAAAAATGTGGGTTATAATATTCTGACATTTACCGTGAAAATTACTGAATATTAGAGCTTTTCGCTCTTATTGTGAGAAAGATATTCCTGAAATTAGCCGAAAAAACACATATTCTCAGAATTATTTGGTTGCTGAATTTCATAATCATAGAATTCTATGATCAATAATTTTTTTCTAAAAACAAGAATTTTTTTCTCTCCGCGTTAGAAGTGTCCTTCTCGTTTGACGTTACTCGTAAATCTGTTAATGAACACAACTCGAATAACAATGCTGAAGATTCGTAGTTCACAAATCGATTCGCTAACGAGCAAATGGCATTTTTTATCGAAAATACACTGATTTATTTTCCAATTGTTGTGACAAATCGGCGAATCAGTCGATCGTAAATCGAGGATCGTAACCTCGATTAACTGCCGATTATCTGTTCAACACAATCATTGCAA
The DNA here is from genome assembly GCA_963969455.1 of Arge pagana. Lineage (NCBI taxonomy): Eukaryota > Metazoa > Arthropoda > Insecta > Hymenoptera > Argidae > Arge > Arge pagana. The sequence goes on from CAXAKQ010000174.1 coordinate 3,807, forward strand.
TGTATACGAAAAAAGTAGTCTCCGCACTTTGCTCGTGCACATTATCTGTCGCGTGAAAATCATGATCTCGTCAAGGTCACCGTCAAGTGTCATATTGATGCGCTACGCGTGAAAAATATGTTTTCTATCGTCGTAATCGATGAGGAAATACGTAAACATTCCACAAAAAAGACGAATAAGAAAATCGTGACGGTGCGTCAAGCTGCATGTTTCAAAATGTTCGAATTCCGGAAATTCGTTCAACCGGTCGCAAAGTAATTCGCTCGCGCGTTTCTGAAATCCACGATGAACTCAGACGAACTCGGCGCACTAATTCCAGCGAAACGTGAAAATCATCGTTTTGAGGTTGCGGCATAAAAACTGCCAAAAATCGATCTGTCAAAATTGCATAATTGCCATTTCAAGCATTTTCCCGTTATTGTCACTGAAAAGGTCATTTTTTTATAATTTGCTCGAGATGCTCGCGAGGGGAATTAAAAAACGAAAGGTGTTTTCTTTTCTAAGCGATTTATATCGACAAAAAGTTGTTGCTCCATCGATTCGCCCTTCCCAGACGCGGATGCTTGGGTTTTTGGTGGAAATAGAGATCACAAAAATACGAAACATCTCATTTGATATCTTATTCGATTTGCATAGCTAATTCACTCGATTCGAGCCGTTATTACAGGGAAGTGGCGGCTCAATTAGTCGTTATTAAAAGGAATTCCACTTGGGAATCCCGCATGTTGTTAGTTTCTTGCAAATCATCCGTCGCAGCATCCAGATTAGTGGCATGCGAAAAAATGTGAAAATATCTCGCCTATAATTTCGTCTATTCATTTCTTCACGCATTCAGGGGAGAGACAATTTGCGAGGGGTGTGGATTAGAGAATAAAGATATTCGACTCACATCAGTAGCCAGGGGAATGCTGATAGGCATTCAGTTATCGAAAAAGTATTTGGACGGTTCTCTTCTCCTGCGCCGTTGGCGTAATATCGATCTTAGAAGAAAAGTTGTGGAAAACAAAGTTGTAGAAAATTCAATTTCTTGCAAATTTGATTTGTACAACTTTTCCTTCAAATCCGAAATGGCCAAGGTATTCAAGAACAACCATTTTTTTCATAAAATTCAAAATAGCGAATATACGCAACTGCACGATTCGGTCGCCATTTTGAATTTACACTACCAGTGGCTCCCCCCAACAAATAAAACAAAAAGCTGACCAAAATTCTTGCAAGATTAAAAATACAAATTGACTGAACTATAATATTCATCTTTTATACATTTATTCATTTATTCATTTATTCATTTATTCATTTATTTACATTTTTTCAACAAGTTTCAAGATGAAAGCCACGATTCGAATGTGAGTCGGTTCTTGCAATTTCAATATCGGTGTGGAAGTTACAAACAAACTCGCGATTTTTCTTCTCCTATAGGTTTGATTTGTTTGCGGGTATTTTGAGATAATATGCGAAATGCGAATTGGAAAAACACCTCCACGCGTCACGCGATGCACGATCATCCGTCACTTCGATCATTAAATCAGGGAAAAAGCGTTGCGCTGACGTGGAACAACACGATAAAAGTGCAAACAATTTTGCTGGTAATGATGAGGCGTAGAATCGTTGTCAACAACCGAACGATTATTGACTTCTTACCTTCGATTCTCAAGGGGAATTCCACGAGCCACGTGATTCGATACGCGGGATATCACGCGTACCTTCGTAAAAATTTCGTTATGCTGATATAGCGATCAGGAAAACTCTGTCGGATGTGGACTAAACGTCGTATAAATTTCGAAGCATCTTCGATTAGCAAATAAACGGTTTTATAAGCTTACATTTCGAGCAACAGGCAGCGACCACGAATCAACGATTTTTTCTGCGAGCCTCGACTCGTCGAGAAAATATTGGATCTCGTCGACGCCGAAACTATTTTTCTATCAACGTCACCGCGATTACGAGCGAAATTCGAATATTTTTTAGGAAACCTGCTTTGAGGACCCTAGTTGAAGTCTAGTAAAATTACCAAGAACCAGTGAAAAATGTGTTGAAAAGAACTTCAAGGCTGCGGATTATAAGATGTCTCTAAAATTTCAGGTTGCTACATGCTCGTTTAGATGAAATGAATTTGGAAACAACGTGGGAGCGTACTCGGATGAACGAGGAGAGCGCTTTCATCGAGATACCAGGGACTTCGAACGCTGTTATCGAGGCCAATATAATAAAAATATGATAGACGATTATATCTGAGGTGTAATAAGAGAGGGTACCAATGAAGGCGTGAAAAAGGCTAACAAGGCTCATTTTTTTTCAATTTTCCAATAATTTTGTAAGCCGATATAATGATTAAAAGTAGTAAAAATAATGTACATGTAAAGGTATTTTTTTTCTTTCTTTTTTGCAACGAATAAAAATTAAAATCATCGAATCAAAAAAAAAACAAAAGACTTATAAAGCTTGTTCTAGCTACAAAACCAAATTTTGCGTGGACAATTCAGATTTCTTTTTGGACGACTGTCGATAAATTTCTCGCGATTGTATAAAAAAGTCAAAAATCGCGTTGATTTTTGTTGCAAATGTCGTCGAGCAGAAAACGAGAAAAATGTTGCGAAATCAGAAGCAGCATCAAATCGGCGAACGATATTTTGGAAAAAGGATATTTGGGTAAAAACGAGTTAGAGTTCGGATGATTTCGTTACTTTTGCGAAGTCGAGTCTGTGCGACGCGATTTCGTAACGAGAATGAGGTTCTTGATTGCAAAATCTCGTCACGAAAAATCGACGGGTTCGAAAGAATCCCAAAAATTGGGAGACGAATTTTGGGAGTATTTTCGCGGAAACTGGGGATTTTCACAGCGGAGTGAGAAATCTAATGGCAGAAGGTGTCGAGCTGCGAGCAAATTACGGAGGAATCGCTTAATTCTAACGCGTCGACCGTTAAAACGCGTATTTCGCCAACGCCGGAGCAATTTTTACTGCTGTATTGACTTCTTCGAAAAAAATGAGCATCCTTCTACGCGAAAGCGTGCATAATTTTCGACAAAATACGTCGTTTACTTCATCAACGTAAAACTCTTATCGGACACGCGTAATGCAAAACGTCGATTCAAAGCAGATTTGCACTCGCCGATTGCAAAATAGCTGCGGAGCGACCCTGACATAAAAAGCATTCCAAAATTCTCTCGCTGCTCGCTACATCCAGAAAAAAGCGCGCGAATGGAAATAAAATAGTCATCAAAAAAGATCATCAAATGTTTGGCTATTATCGTTATTGCGCGCGGCGTTTCGTTCATGGCACGAAATCGACTTACACTCGACACAGATCGCGAATGTCACGCGAGAAAATTATCATTCGACTGTTTCGTCTGTTTTTTATTTTTTATATCGATTTTTATTTATTGATTTTTACTTTCAATGTCGGTGAGAAAAAATGACGCTTGATCGATACCGCCGACAAAAATCTGCTCGTAATTGCGCGTGCGGAACTTTTTAGTGGCTTTTTTTCTGCTACCCATGAAATTTGATAACTCGCTTTGATAGATGAGATGGATGAAGTCGAATTCTTATGCCAACGCAGACCACCCAGCGAGATTCGACGCGTGTAATTGCTTAAAATGACAACGTGACAAGCGAATAGAGTCATGAACGATCATTCTCATTCGTCTTGTTATTCTTGTTCGTCGAAACACCACGCTCGAGAGATCGAAGTGTGTATATTGAAAGTGTTATTTTCTCCCCAGTACGCCGCACAGTGCGAACATTTGCAATTTTATGTCACAAAATTAAGTAACTTTCGATTGAACTGACGAATTCAAACAAATCAGACGAAAACAGGAAGCTTATTATCTATGGAATCAGGGAAAAATACCGAGAGTGCTGCAGGGACTTTTCGTATCAGTTTTTCAATTTTCGCATTGCATTCTTAATCGGTAAGATAAAATCATAGAATTTGCTCAATTTGACACGTGTATTTATAATTTCTCACAAAGCTGTAGACAAAAACTAACATTCTATTCGTACCTATGTAACCTTTAGGACAAACAAAACTGTATTTATTATCCACACCATTTTTGTCTATTTTAATTATTTATTTTAATTAGTTATTTTAATTAGTTATTTTCATTATTTATTTTAATAATTATTCTAACACAATGAAACGTGGCGATCGTGGACTAAGGTTTTGAATTGCTGGTACATAGGAGAGCAAACTTTTGGCAGGGAAAATATACCAGTACTGCCTGAAAATTCTTAGACCAACAAGCCTGTTTATCTCGTCAAGTTAAAATCGTCATCTATGTTGCTGTGTCTAGATTCAAAAAAGAACGAGCAGGCAGGATGATAATTATTCAGCTCGCGTCCACCGTGCGTGTTTTCATTTTAGAGTGATCTCTACAAATGTAGAATAGTTTCGGACAAATAATTTTTTGCGCGTCTCGGTGCTCTCCACGAACGCGGAAGAGCGTAATGGAATTGCGCGCCTAATTACTCGGCTGAAGTTTCCCCACTTTGCAGCATTTTCGCGAAATTTACTCGAAAATCTCGCGCGCAGAGTCGGCGATATTTTTCTCACGGTGCTTCCCCAGATCTATAATTTCATCCCGGTCCAGCACCGACGCGTTAAATTGACTCGTTGACTCATCAACATTTTTACGAACGTGGTACCGTTGAAAATCGTTTTTGTTACAGTTCATCGCAATTATTGCGCGTAAAAACCTATGGAGCTTTGCCAAAAAGAAAAAAAAACAGGAATAAAAAACACGCCGATTAACATCGCTTGCGTGGAATAAAAGGAATCATACGCTTCGAACGATCGATAATTATTTATTTAATTTTTTCTGAATTCCATCATTGGTCCGTTCATGTGCGAGATGGAAATCCCCGGGTCAAGGTGAAGGATATCAAGTTCAGCGGAGACGAGTTATTACCTGCGCGTAATCGCATCACGTAACAGCTTCCGGTTTTCTAATGCGCGACAAATTCCTGTCGTACCTCGTGTTCCGCCGAGTTTCGCGTTCGAGAAAAACGTGGAATTTTTTTTTTTCTCGCAAATTTGTAGAAAACGCGTCTCCAAGGCTGTAGGAACAACGCGGTATCAGTGCGCAGAGAATTACGAAGAAAACTGGGTTTTCGCTTTGTTCGGTAGAGAGAAAAATGGCGACGAATTTCGCGCGAAATTTACTTGGCCAACAAATCGGGTGAACATTTTTCGCAATCGCGCGTGTTTGGCAATCGCTTCAGCCTCGCGCATCGGTTTGGTCAACTCGATAAATCGGATCAACGATGTCATTGACGAATTATCATTTCGCCGCGAAAACTTAGAGGTCATTCGTCCAGGATACGGTAATTGCGATAAAAAATGGTTGAAAAAAGAGGAGAATCGAACAAATGAGTAATCAGATTCGTAGCCTCGAGAAAGAGATGGGAAGAAGGAGGCAAAAAGTTCAGGATTACCAGCGCTAATTTTTCAGCTCCTATTAGAACCTGCACACCTGTAATGCCGAGCGGTAAGTAATCAAACATCGCTGAAGGTCGTCGATCGTTGGTAACATTGTTAAGAGATTTTTGTATTATTTCCTCGCAATTATGTCTCTTGGGATGATCTATGGTTTTTGCGCAGCGATTCGTCGGCCAATAAATTCGCGCCGACGTCTGCCTTCGCGGTGGCGAGGGGCGATGAAAAAATGGGCGAAAAAAAAATGACGAAACCACCGACAGGAACGATGACCCAACGCGCCTCCCTTCGACTCGATCAAATATTTGATTACGTTGCGTAACTCCGCTAGGTGGAAGTGCCCTACCCGAGTTGCGTGCGCGATCGCGTGGAGTGACTCGATACGACATTCGTTTTTTCACCTCTAACTAGCATTTTTCGTGACGTCTGCGAACCACAGCGCGTACTTACACGTCCGTTTTCGTCGTCTCTACAAATATCCACGGGATATTTCACGCGAGAACACTCGCGCTCAGAATTGCGCAGCGACGCCATTTTTTCGCCATTTTTTGCCATTTTTTCTTCGAGTAAATTGGTTGCGAAAAAACCGGAGAGGAATTTTTTTAGGGAGGTTAACCCTTACTGGTCACTCGGGTTGATTCAACCCCAGCGGTTTTTCGAACTGCGCTACCTCCTGGAGTATTTGTGAAAATGAGACATGTGTCGTCATCCGTGGGTAGTTTAAACCATTTTTCATCATAAAATATCGTTCGTTATAACAAATCTGGCGTATCATTTTTCCGCACTTCAGATGTTCAAATAAATATAGTTTTTGGAACGGCCACTAATTTATTCTCACCCACCTGAAAGTATGCTATTTCAGATTTATGAAACGATTTTTTTTATTTATTTTTGTTGAAAATTGAAGTCTCTGCATGGCTTTTCATGAAAAAAGTCATATTTTACGAATTTTTTTTCAACTTTTCTTTTTTGGTATTAAAAATTACACGACTTGAAAATAACTAACATGGCCTTACGCATAAAGGTTGACATTACATTGTAGTATTTTGATATAATTTTTTTTTCAATTTTTTAGTTATTTATCACTTTCCAAAGTGAGTGGGGTTGATGACACCCCATGTGACCATCACGTCAGAATCCGGAGGTGTGACCATTAAGGGTTAAATTGCGACGACGCGAAGCGGAGGGTTCGGTATGGCGGAACTTCACCCAGGATTCGTTGACTCGCGTGGATTTGGGGGAATAAATTGAATTCCGGTTGGTTTTGTTGTTATCCGCAGTGCTGTCGGAAGAGAGACGGATGCAAGTCGAGGCGAGGATCGACGCGGAATGAAATGCCCCGTATGAGTTTAGGCAGAAAAAACGAAGGTGTCTGTCTGCACAAGAGGTAACCGAGTGTAGACTACGAGTGGTTTCGAATGACGCGAAACCATACAGCGATGAGGCAATATCCTCCGGGTCCAAAGAGCAAACGTTCACCTTATTAAAGTCGAACCATCGGCAAGAGACCGCCGACAGCAAATCGACCTGTCGTTGTGTAATCCTAGTAAATCAGCGAAGGATGTCGCCACCGGATCCCCAGAATTATGACGCGCCCTGCGAGCAAATGAACAAAAAATCCGATCGCGAGTATTTTGTGTAACCGATGATGATTTTTTTTCCAAATAAATCCTAAAAGCCAATTGAATCCTAAAACCATTAAAATAATTCGAACTTTTCGAATAGTTAAAACTATTCCCATTTTTTCAAATAACTGATTCTGTTCTTAAATAATGATTTTTTTTTGTTTTTAAATCAGAAACTTCGATGAAAATCAATAGAACGAAGTTTTTTTACAAAATTCATTTTTTCATCACAGTTTTCAATTGTTATCAGTTGAAAAAAATGGTATGAAACCAAATCAACTTACTTTAGCGACAATTACGTTTTAGTGGCTAACTTTACAGCAAGTCTACCGAATTTCAGATTCAGTATAAAAAATTCAGTTTAAGCGTACGAAAAAGTCCAAGTTACTGTAAGTTGATGAAAATAACCGCGAAGATAATAGAATACAATTTGATAAATAATTAAAAACAATATTTTCTCCCCAAAAAAACAGAAACACTTTTCCACTTGATTTTTTTACATTGAAATTCAGAATAAACTTGACCTAATAAAATTGATATTTGAAACCTAAATTGCGTTTCTTTTCCATAAAGGATTTTATTATTCTACAGTATTAACATTTTTCATATGTTTCGAAACGTTCGAGTTATGCGAACATTCGAAGGATTCGAACTATTCGATTTGAAATTCAAATCGAATTATTCGAATCGTCGCGAATAATTTGTTCATTCGAATGTTCGCGAGTGTCTGATAAATATGTTTGATTTATTTAACAATTAATCAATTTGATAATTAATCGAGCTAATAATCGATTCATTTGTTTATTTGATCACTAAATTTACTAATTCGCGTTGTCTGAAATGCAAGGGCGCGATGAAAATTGGTATGGCTAGTTGATTTTGTTGGGGTTGGCAAGGAGTTCGATTTTTGGGATCTGTCGAGCGGATGGGAACTCGCGAATTTCGCAGTTTTCATGTTTACGAAAAAAAGGCACGATCCATCGAGTGAAACGCTCGAATTAAACTTTTCGTTTTTCTGATCATTTTTGTCTGTCAGCTATTTGTAAAAATACTTGCAGCGATCGAAAACAAAGTTTGCCTTGCGAAGATTGAAAATTCATAAAGCCTATATCAGTTCTAATCGTCCTGTCTGAAAATAAGGAATGATTTTTGTCGTTAAATCCTGATTTCACTACGTCGATCGCCTTGAGCGGAGGCGACGCGACCATTCGAAGTAGCTCGCTTCGAATAGTTGTCGCCGACTGAAACAGATTTCTGGCACGTGTACGAATACGACACGTGCTTCAATTTGATAATTAATCGAGCTAATGGTTTCAGTCAATCTCTCTGAAAATTTGGCAGAAGTTTCTTCAAGCCGCGCGAATCAAAAGTCTCAATGGGCAGAACGTTCGATTTTCAACCTCTAACGGAGACCAACATTTTTGCTACCGATCGAGTAGAGATGAAACATTAATATCGAGGACACAGCGAGATCGGATCCACCGTCGAATCGCGTGGTACGAATACCGATTTTGCGATTCTATCACGACGAGTCGAAAAAAGAGAATCGCGACCGTGAAACTTTCTACCACGGCCATGCGTTTCTGTTATGCTCACGTCGAACCGTCGAAGGGTATTTTCGTCGATCGCCGTTATGGATAACTGGAATCAAACAGGTTTGACGAAACGAGACCGAGAGAACTCGGTCGGTTGCATAATCGCAACAATTAATGAAAGGATCAAACATAGCTGTACATGCTGCTGGACCTTGCGATAGTTGCGATGCCTCGATGAACCGAGCTCCGTGATTATTTCGTAAAATGCGACAGAAGCGCGAACAGAGTCATAGTAATCGGAGGCGCGATAAAAATGGCAAACATTCCTGTTAGATCGGCTAATAATCATACGACCGTGAAAATCCGCGATCTCGAAAACAACGCTGTTACGAAACGTGGATGCGAAAAAAAAGTTGGCACTTGACAACCACCATGAATAAGGAACATAGCGACGACTCTGACCATAATAGCACCGATTTTCGACTATGCGCCAAAACGCACCACGCGAACTTTGGCACGATAAAAAAAATACCAGTAACAAAAGCACTGTACCCATTTTTTAATGATAAACAACTTTGGTGTTTGCAATTCAAGTATGTGATGTGAAAATTTCATGAAAGCAGTGACTTACAAGGAAACCTTGCGAACCCGAACTCACCGATTTCAATGATTTTGATATATGTTGTAGAACATCGAAAAATAAGAGACACGTATTTTTTTATACGTGCTCTTAAGCCCATTTAGGGGTGAAATCTACCCTCAAAGCTCACCCTCAAAAAGTCTTTTTTCGAAATATCTCTGCTTCTAATTGGTATTTCGCGACGGAACAAAATGGAAAATGCTCTTTGCGGCAAGGCGGAGCTACTAGACATTGTTATGCCCACGAGGGTTGCAACCCCTATTTTTTATACCGGAAAAACCACATTTTTCGAAGATATTTTCGTTGTACTGATTCTAATATTGACTTGAAAATTGAAAAATAAATATTCTGAGTTGTGAAATAAAGTAAATAAGTTTACGTGTTCGAGGATTTCGCGTTAACTACCCCCAAACACGGTTACTACCCCTTCAAACATTGGTCATCTGCAATAATGAAAAAAATGTTTTTCTCAAGAGAAATACGAATGAGATATGTTTTGAGAGACACGTATTTTGTTATACGTGCTCTTAAGCCCGTTTAGGGGGTGAAATCTACCCTCAAAGTTCACTCTTAAAGTCTTTTTTCGAAATATCTCTGCTTCTAATTGGTATTCCGCGACGGAACAAAATGAAAAATGCTCTTTGCGGCAAGGCGGAGCTACTAGACATTGTTATGCCCACGAGGGTTGCAACCCCTATTTTTTATACCAGAAAAACCACATTTTTCGAAGATATTTTCGTTGTACTGATTCGAATATTGACTTGAAAATTGAAAAGTAAATATTCTGAGTTGTGAAATGAAGTAAATAAGTTGACGTGTTCGAGGATTTCGCGTTAACCCTCCCCAAACACGGTTACTACCCCTTCAGACATTGGTCATCTGCAATAATGAAGAAAATGTTTTTCTCAAGAGAAATACGAATAAGATATGAATTGAGATATCGAATATCTTATATTTAAAGTCATTTATCACGAGGCAATAATTTCTTCATAAAATGAATCATCTTGGTCAAGATAAACTATGATTCGCGAGTGATTTTTTATTCCATCAATTCGTCTTTTCGTCCGATAATTTTTTACGATACTGCTTATCAGTTTCGATTATTCGTTTCGTTACTCATCGGTCGGGTATATATGTCGTAAAACTCCATGCTCGGGAATAAGTGTAGTCTTTTAGAAGCATTGAGTAGGTTTGTTCCTCCATCCGGACTCAACAATGAGAATCAATCCTTTGACTGTTATACATTTATTATCCGCGTTTTTTCAAAATATTCAAATACAAGATGGAACGGCCAATCATAGAGAAATGGAGTTAGCAGAATCGATTAAAGATATACTGTTAAGTGCCACAAATGATTTCAATGACGTAGATATGATTATCGAAGAGACATTACATTTTCAAGAACAGTACAAAGATCACGCAGCAAAAATAGTTGAAGATACAATACAGCATCATTTTCCTGATTCTGTTGAAGCACCAACGAATCATTGTACAGAATGCTGTTCGTGGTAATCAGAAGTTATCAACTTCGGAAAATCGTATTCATATTATGTACATATAAAAATACTCAAATATTCGAAATCAATTTGGTTTTTTCAAAGTAAAGTGCTCACAGGTCTCATTTTTGATTTTTTATTTCAACAATTATGGAAATCAGGTTCAGCTGCACATGTACTGACCCAGAAAACTTCAATACAAAAAACTAGAACTAATTCTATTGCGAATGAATATTTTTCAAATTCTTAATTGAAAGTGTATTATTCTATAAATTCATGACAATAATGGTAATCTTCATAGAAATGTTTGAAACATAATGATTTCTTACACCAGCCGCATCGTATCATAGCAATATTCTCACATCCGCTTATTCCGCATCGTATGTCGCACGAATCCCCGAAACTAAAATCTACGGGATTAACGAATTCCTGTGGTTTTTCATCAATATAACCACTTTTGTACCAGGAATATTTAAAAAGATTTTCATATCGTGGTGAAGATAGCTGATTGTGGGCTAAAGATTGGAGTTTGATAATGTTATTCCTCAAATGCAGATTTAAATCGTAATTCATTAAAATTACATTATCAGAAATACGTCGAACATAATTTTTCCATATGCGAAACCCAAACACATCAAGTGGTTGTATTTTTCCTGTTGTACCGGTTGGTATTTTTTTTATAGTTATTATTTTGTTTTCCGGCATTGTTTCCTGTATTACTGCATCGCAGTGTCCACTCCATGAATCAAGTAACAATACAGAGTGATGACCCACATTCGGATAAAATACTTGTTCTAACCAAATCTTAAAAAGGTCTGAAATTACAAGATATTCTTATAAAATCATTCAATTAATCATAGTTTGGTGATAATAATTATTGTGAGTGTGCTTACTTGTAGTTAACTTTCCAGATGTAGATGCCTCCGCATGTACATTATCTGCACGGAATAATGTTGTTTGTACGATAGGGCCGAATCGACCACTTGGCTCCTTTAACACCAGAAAAAGAGGTGATAGGAGTTTTCCTGTAGCTGATATAAGTGGTTGAATGGTATAACTGTGAGTTGTCGACGAAACTGACTGTACTAAACATTGCACTTGCTTCTCTCCTTCAACAGCTAACGTTCTTCCAGAGTGCATTTCCAATTGGAATCCACTTTGATCTGAATTATATAAATTCTCAACTCCAATTATAGGTATAGTTGTTTTAATGTCAGTTACAAACTGATTTGCTTTACTTTTGAGTTCTGACTCACTGTCCAAAGTTTTTCTAGTGACAAATTTATTTATTTTTCTTGATACTATTCGATGGGCTTTTTTAAACTTCAAAAGCCAACTTTCAGAAGCCTTGAATCTGAAATCTTCAGAGCCAATTTCTTTTTGAGCGTGCAAAGCCCATCGCCGTAAATCTCGATCATGAATAATTGAACCACCTTCAAGAGCAGCATTGAAATTATCTAATACATGTTGACAAATTCGTGCAATTTTTTCCCTGTAGGTACCACCCTTATTTATCTTGTTAGCCCAACGATGTAGTTGAGTTTTAGATTTGACTTTTCTGAATCTTCTTTGTACAGTTTCGATTTTCAAGTTTTTATTTTTCCCACTTCTCCAATAATCCAGTGCTCTCTGTTTATAGTCAAAACTCACTTCTTCTTCATCATCTGTACAATGATTTGTTGGTGCTTCAACAGGATCAGGAAAATGATGCTGTATTGTATCTTCAACT
>CAXAKQ010000175.1:0-30255 GCA_963969455.1 Arge pagana
GATCTCTCGATCTCTCGATCTCTCGATCTCTCGATCTCTCGATCTCTCGATCTCTCGATCTCTCGATCTCTCGATCTCTCGATCTCTCGATCTCTCGATCTCTCGATCTCTCGATCTCTCGATCTCTCGATCTCTCGATCTCTCGATCTTTCGATCTCTCGATCTCTCGATCTCTCGATCTCTCGATCTCTCGATCTCTCGATCTCTCGATCTCTCGATCTCTCGATCTCTCGATCTCTCGATCTCTCTATCCCTCTATCTCTCTATCTCTCTATCTCTCTATCTCTCTATCTCTCTATCTCTCTATCTCTCTATCTCTCTATCTCTCTATCTCTCTATCTCTCCATCTCTCCATCTCTCTATCTCTCTATCTCTCTATCTCTCTATCTCTCTATCTCTCTATCTCTCTATCTCTCTATCTCTCTATCTCTCGATCTCTCTATCTCTCGATCTCTCGATCTCTCGATCTCTCGATCTCTCGATCTCTCGATCTCTCGATCTCTCGATCTCTCGATCTCTCGATCTCTCGATCTCTCGATCTCTCGATCTCTCGATCTCTCGATCTCTCGATCTCTCGATCTCTCGATCTCTCGATCTCTCGATCTCTCGATCTCTCGATCTCTCCATCTCTCGATCTCTCGATCTCTCGATCTCTCGATCTCTCGATCTTTCGATCTCTCGATCTCTCGATCTCTCGATCTCTCGATCCCTCGATCTCTCGATCTCTCGATCTCTCGATCTCTCGATCTCTCGATCTCTCGATCTCTCGATCTCTCGATCTCTCGATCTCTCGATCTCTCGATCTCTCGATCTCTCGATCTCTCGATCTCTCGATCTCTCGATCTCTCGATCTCTCGATCTCTCGATCTCTCGATCTCTCGATCTCTCGATCTCTCGATCTCTCGATCTCTCGATCTCTCGATCTCTCGATCTCTCGATCTCTCGATCTCTCGATCTCTCAATCTCTCGATCTCTCGATCTCTCTATCTCTCGATCTCTCGATCTCTCGATCTCTCGATCTCTCGATCTCTCGATCTCTCGATCTCTCGATCTCTCGATCTCTCGATCTCTCGATCTCTCGATCTCTCGATCTCTCGATCTCTCGATCTCGCGATCTCTCGATCTCTCGATCTTTCGATCTCTCGATCTCTCGATCTCTCGATCTCTCGATCTCTCGATCTCTCGATCTCTCGATCTCTCGATCTCTCGATCTCTCGATCTTTCGATCTCTCGATCTCTCGATCTTTCGATCTCTCGATCTCTCGATCTCTCGATCTCTCGATCTCTCGATCTCTCGATCTCTCGATCTCTCGATCTCTCGATCTCTCGATCTCTCGATCTCTCGATCTCTCGATCTCTTTATCTCTCTATCTCTCTATCTCTCTATCTCTCTATCTCTCTATCTCTCTATCTCTCTATCTCTCTATCTCTCTATCTCTCTATCTGTCTATCTCTCTATCTCTCTATCTCTCTATCTCTCTATCTCTCTATCTCTCTATCTCTCTATTTCTCTATCTCTCCATCTCTCTATCTCTCTAACTCTCTATCTCTCTATCTCTCTATCTCTCTATCTCTCTATCTCTCTATCTCTCTATCTCTCTATCTCTCTATCTCTCGATCTCTCGATCTCTCGATCTCTCGATCTCTCGATCTCTCGATCTCTCGATCTCTCTATCTCTCTATCTCTCTATCTCTCGATCTTTCGATCTCTCTATCTCTCGATCTCTCGATCTCTCGATCTCTCGATCTCTCGATCTCTCGATCTCTCGATCTCTCGATCTCTCGATCTCTCGATCTCTCGATCTCTCGATCTCTCTATCCCTCTATCCCTCTATCTCTCTATCTCTCTATCTCTCGATCTCTCGATCTCTCGATCTCTCCATCTCTCGATCTCTCCATCTCTCTATCTCTCCATCTCTCCATCTCTCCATCTCTCCATCTCTCTATCTCTCTATCTCTCTATCTCTCGATCTCTCTATCTCTTTATCTCTCTATATCTCTATCTCTCTATCTCTCTATCTCTCCATCTCTCCATCTCTTTATCTCTTTATCTCTCTATCTCTCTATCTCTCTATCTCTCTATCTCTCTATCTCTCTATCTCTCTATCTTTCTATCTCTCTATCTCTCCATCTCTCCATCTCTCCATCTCTCTATCTCTCTATCTCTCTATCTCTCTATCTCTCTATCTCTCTATCTCTCTATCTCTTTATCTCTCTATCTCTCTATCTCTCTATCTCTCTATCTCTCTATCTCTCTATCTCTCTATCTCTCTATCTCTCTATCTCTCTATCTCTCTATCTCTCTATCTCTCTATCTCTCTATCTCTCTATCTCTCTATCTCTCTATCTCTCTATCTCTCTATCTCTCTATCTCTCTATCTCTCTATCTCTCTATCTCTCTATCTCTCTATCTCTCTATCTCTCTATCTCTCTATCTCTCTATCTCTCTATCTCTCTATCTCTCTATCTCTCTATCTCTCTATCTCTCTATCTCTCTATCTCTCTATCTCTCTATCTCTCGATCTCTCTATCTCTCGATCTCTCGATCTCTCGATCTCTCGATCTCTCGATCTCTCGATCTCTCGATCTCTCGATCTCTCGATCTCTCGATCTCTCGATCTCTCGATCTCTCGATCTCTCGATCTCTCGATCTCTCGATCTCTCGATCTTTCGATCTCTCCATCTCTCGATCTCTCGATCTCTCGATCTCTCGATCTCTCGATCTTTCGATCTCTCGATCTCTCGATCCCTCGATCTCTCGATCTCTCGATCTCTCGATCTCTCGATCTCTCGATCTCTCGATCTCTCGATCTCTCGATCTCTCGATCTCTCGATCTCTCGATCTCTCGATCTCTCGATCTCTCGATCTCTCGATCTCTCGATCTCTCGATCTCTCGATCTCTCGATCTCTCGATCTCTCGATCTCTCGATCTCTCGATCTCTCGATCTCTCGATCTCTCGATCTCTCGATCTCTTGATCTCTCGATCTCTCGATCTCTCGATCTCTCGATCTCTCGATCTCTTGATCTCTCGATCTCTCGATCTCTCGATCTCTCGATCTCTCGATCTCTCGATCTCTCGATCTCTCGATCTCTCGATCTCTCGATCTCTCGATCTCTCGATCTCTCGATCTCTCTATCTCTCTATCTCTCTATCTCTCTATCTCTCGATCTTTGGATCTCTTTATCTCTCGATCTCTCTATCTCTCGATCTCTCGATCTCTCGATCTCTCGATCTCTCGATCTCTCGATCTCTCGATCTCTCGATCTCTCGATCTCTCTATCTCTCGATCTCTCGATCTCTCGATCTCTCGATCTCTCGATCTTTCGATCTCTCGATCTCTCGATCTCTCGATCTCTCGATCTCTCGATCTCTCGATCTCTCGATCTCTCGATCTCGCGATCTCTCGATCTCTCGATCTTTCGATCTCTCGATCTCTCGATCTCTCGATCTCTCGATCTCTCGATCTCTCGATCTCTCGATCTCTCGATCTCTCGATCTCTCGATCTTTCGATCTCTCGATCTCTCGATCTTTCGATCTCTCGATCTCTCGATCTCTCGATCTCTCGATCTCTCGATCTCTCGATCTCTCGATCTCTCGATCTCTCGATCTCTCGATCTCTCGATCTCTCGATCTCTCGATCTCTCGATCTCTCGATCTCTCTATCTCTCTATCTCTCTATCTCTCTATCTCTCTATCTCTCTATCTCTCTATCTCTCTATCTCTCTATCTCTCTATCTCTCTATCTGTCTATCTCTCTATCTCTCTATCTCTCTATCTCTCTATCTCTCTATCTCTCTATCTCTCTATCTCTCTATCTCTCCATCTCTCTATCTCTCTATCTCTCTATCTCTCTATCTCTCTATCTCTCTATCTCTCTATCTCTCTATCTCTCTATCTCTCTATCTCTCGATCTCTCGATCTCTCGATCTCTCAATCTCTCGATCTCTCGATCTCTCGATCTCTCGATCTCTCGATCTCTCGATCTCTCGATCTCTCGATCTCTCGATCTCTCGATCTCTCGATCTCTCGATCTCTCGATCTCACGATCTCTCTATCTCTCTATCTCTCTATCTCTCGATCTTTCGATCTCTCTATCTCTCGATCTCTCGATCTCTCGATCTCTCGATCTCTCGATCTCTCGATCTCTCGATCTCTCGATCTCTCGATCTCTCGATCTCTCTATCCCTCTATCCCTCTATCTCTCTATCTCTCTATCTCTCGATCTCTCGATCTCTCGATCTCTCCATCTCTCGATCTCTCCATCTCTCTATCTCTCCATCTCTCCATCTCTCCATCTCTCCATCTCTCTATCTGTCTATCTCTCTATCTCTCTATCTCTCTATCTCTTTATCTCTCTATATCTCTATCTCTCTATCTCTCTATCTCTCTATCTCTCCATCTCTCTATCTCTCTATCTCTCTATCTCTCTATCTCTCTATCTCTCTATCTCTCTATCTCTCTATCTCTCTATCTCTCTATCTCTCTATCTCTCTATCTCTCTATCTCTCTATCTCTCTATCTCTCGATCTCTCTATCTCTCTATCTCTCTATCTCTCTATCTCTCTATCTCTCTATCTCTCTATCTCTCTATCTCTCTATCTCTCTATCTCTCTATCTCTCTATCTCTCTATCTCTCAATCTCTCTATCTCTCTATCTCTCTATCTCTCTATCTCTCTATCTCTCTATCTCTCTATCTCTAGATCTCTCTATCTCTCTATCTCTCTATCTCTCTATCTCTCTATCTCTCTATCTCTCTATCTCTCTATCTCTCTATCTCTCTATCTCTCTATCTCTCTATCTCTCCATCTCTCTATCTCTCCATCTCTCTATCTCTCCATCTCTCTAGCTCTCCATCTCTCTATCTCTCTATCTCTCTATCTCTCTATCTCTCTATCTCTCTATCTCTCTATATCTCTATCTCTCTATCTCTCTATCTCTCTATCTCTCTATCTCTCTATCTCTCTATCTCTCTATCTCTCTATCTCTCTATCTCTCTATCTCTCTATCTCTCTATCTCTCTATCTCTCTATCTCTCTATCTCTCTATCTCTCTATCTCTCTATCTCTCTATCTCTCTATCTCTCTATCTCTTTATCTCTCTATCTCTCTATCTCTCTATCTCTCTATCTCTCTATCTCTCTATCTCTCTATCTCTCTATCTCTCTATCTCTCTATCTCTCTATCTCTCTATCTCTCTATCTCTCTATCTCTCTATCTCTCTATCTCTCTATCTCTCTATCTCTCTATCTCTCTATCTCTCTATCTCTCTATCTCTCTATCTCTCTATCTCTCTATCTCTCTATCTCTCTATCTCTCGATCTCTCTATCTCTCTATCTCTCTATCTCTCTATCTCTCTATCTCTCTATCTCTCTATCTCTCTATCTCTCTATATCTCTATCTCTCTATCTCTCTATCTCTCTATCTCTCAATCTCTCTATCTCTCTATCTCTCTATCTCTCTATCTCTCTATCTCTCTATCTCTCTATCTCAAGATCTCTCTATCTCTCTATCTCTCTATCTCTCTATCTCTCTATCTCTCTATCTCTCTATCTCTCTATCTCTCTATCTCTCTATCTCTCTATCTCTCTATCTCTCTATCTCTCCATCTCTCTATCTCTCCATCTCTCTATCTCTCCATCTCTCTAGCTCTCCATCTCTCTATCTCTCTATCTCTCTATCTCTCTATCTCTCTATCTCTCTATCTCTCTATATCTCTATCTCTCTATCTCTCTATCTCTCTATCTCTCTATCTCTCTATCTCTCTATCTCTCTATCTCTCTATCTCTCTATCTCTCTATCTCTCTATCTCTCTATCTCTCTATCTCTCTATCTCTCTATCTCTCTATCTCTCTATCTCTCTATCTCTCTATCTCTCTATCTCTCTATCTCTTTATCTCTCTATCTCTCTATCTCTCTATCTCTCTATCTCTCTATCTCTCTATCTCTCTATCTCTCTATCTCTCTATCTCTCTATCTCTCTATCTCTCTATCTCTCTATCTCTCTATCTCTCTATCTCTCTATCTCTCTATCTCTCTATCTCTCTATCTCTCTATCTCTCTATCTCTCTATCTCTCTATCTCTCTATCGCTCTATCTCTCTATCTCTCTATCTCTCTATCTCTCTATCTCTCTATCTCTCTATCTCTCTATCTCTCTATCTCTCTATCTCTCTATCTCTCTATCTCTCTATCTCTCTATCTCTCTATCTCTCTATCTCTCTATCTCTCTATCTCTCTATCTCTTTATCTCTCTATCTCTCTATCTCTCTATCTCTCTATCTCTCTATCTCTCTATCTCTCTATCTCTCTATCTCTCTATCTCTCTATCTCTCTATCTCTCTATCTCTCTATCTCTCTATCTCTCTATCTCTCTATCTCTCTATCTCTCTATCTCTCTATCTCTCTATTTCTCTATCTCTTTATCTCTCTATCTCTCTATCTCTCTATCTCTCTATCTCTCTATCTCTCTATCTCTCGATCTCTCGATCTCTCGATCTCTCGATCTCGCGATCTCTCGATCTCTCGATCTCTCGATCTCTCGATCTCTCGATCTCTCGATCTCTCGATCTCTCGATCTCTCGATCTCTCGATCTCTCGATCTCTCGATCTCTCGATCTCTCGATCTCTCGATCTCTCGATCTCTCGATCTCTCGATCTCTCGATCTCTCGATCTCTCGATCTCTCGATCTCTCGATCTCTCGATCTCTCGATCTCTCGATCTCTCGATCTCTCGATCTCTCGATCTCTCGATCTGTCGATCTCTCGATCTCTCGATCTCTCGATCTCTCGATCTCTCGATCTCTCGATCTCTCGATCTCTCGATCTCTCGATCTCTCGATCTCTCGATCTCTCGATCTCTCGATCTCTCGATCTCTCGATCTCTCGATCTCTCGATCTCTCGATCTCTCGATCTCTCGATCTCTCGATCTCTCGATCTCTCGATCTCTTGATCTCTCGATCTCTCGATCTCTCTATCTCTCGATCTCTCGATCTCTCTATCTCTCGATCTCTCTATCTCTCGATCTCTCGATCTCTCGATCTCTCGATCTCTCGATCTCTCGATCTCTCGATCTTTCGATCTCTCGATCTCTCTATCCCTCTATCCCTCTATCTCTCTATCTCTCTATCTCTCTATCTCTCTATCTCTCTATCTCTCTATCTCTCTATCTCTCTATCTCTCTATCTCCCTATCTCTCTATCTCTCTATCTCTCTATCTCTCTATCTCTCTATCTCTCTATCTCTCTATCTCTCTATCTCTCTATCTCTCTATCTCTCGATCTCTCGATCTCTCGATCTCTCGATCTCTCGATCTCTCGATCTCTCGATCTCTCGTTCTCTCGATCTCTCGATCTCTCGATCTCTCGATCTCTCGATCTCTTGATCTCTCGAACTCTCAATCTCTCGATCTCTCGATCTCTTCATCTCTCGATCTCTCGATCTCTCGATCTCTCGATCTCTCCATCTCTCGATCTCTCGATCTCTCGATCTCTCGATCTCTCGATCTCTCGATCTCTTGATCTCTCGATCTCTCGATCTCTCGATCTCTCGATCTCTCGATCTCTCGATCTCTCGATCTCTCGATCTCTCGATCTCTCGATCTCACGATCTCTCTATCTCTCTATCTCTCTATCTCTCGATCTTTCGATCTCTCTATCTCTCGATCTCTCGATCTCTCGATCTCTCGATCTCTCGATCTCTCGATCTCTCGATCTCTCGATCTCTCGATCTCTCGATCTCTCTATCCCTCTATCCCTCTATCTCTCTATCTCTCTATCTCTCGATCTCTCGATCTCTCGATCTCTCCATCTCTCGATCTCTTCATCTCTCTATCTCTCCATCTCTCCATCTCTCCATCTCTCCATCTCTCTATCTCTCTATCTCTCTATCTCTCTATCTCTCTATCTCTTTATCTCTCTATATCTCTATCTCTCTATCTCTCTATCTCTCTATCTCTCCATCTCTCTATCTCTCTATCTCTCTATCTCTCTATCTCTCTATCTCTCTATCTCTCTATCTCTCTATCTCTCTATCTCTCTATCTCTCTATCTCTCTATCTCTCTATCTCTCTATCTCTCTATCTCTCTATCTCTCTATCTCTCTATCTCTCTATCTCTCTATCTCTCTATCTCTCTATCTCTCTATCTCTCTATCTCTCTATCTCTCTATCTCTCTATCTCTCTATCTCTCAATCTCTCTATCTCTCTATCTCTCTATCTCTCTATCTCTCTATCTCTCTATCTCTCTATCTCTAGATCTCTCTATCTCTCTATCTCTCTATCTCTCTATCTCTCTATCTCTCTATCTCTCTATCTCTCTATCTCTCTATCTCTCTATCTCTCTATCTCTCTATCTCTCCATCTCTCTATCTCTCCATCTCTCTATCTCTCTATCTCTCCATCTCTCTAGCTCTCCATCTCTCTATCTCTCTATCTCTCTATCTCTCTATCTCTCTATCTCTCTATCTCTCTATATCTCTATCTCTCTATCTCTCTATCTCTCTATCTCTCTATCTCTCTATCTCTCTATCTCTCTATCTCTCTATCTCTCTATCTCTCTATCTCTCTATCTCTCTATCTCTCTATCTCTCTATCTCTCTATCTCTCTATCTCTCTATCTCTCTATCTCTCTATCTCTCTATCTCTCTATCTCTTTATCTCTCTATCTCTCTATCTCTCTATCTCTCTATCTCTCTATCTCTCTATCTCT
Source organism: Arge pagana (assembly GCA_963969455.1). Taxonomy (NCBI): domain Eukaryota; kingdom Metazoa; phylum Arthropoda; class Insecta; order Hymenoptera; family Argidae; genus Arge; species Arge pagana. Next base: position 8,712 of record CAXAKQ010000175.1, read on the forward strand.
CTATCTCTCTATCTCTCTATCTCTCTATCTCTCTATCTCTCTATCTCTCTATCTCTCTATCTCTCTATCTCTCTATCTCTCTATCTCTCTATCTCTCTATCTCTCTATCTCTCTATCTCTCTATCTCTCTATCTCTCTATCGCTCTATCTCTCTATCCCTCTATCTCTCTATCTCTCTATCTCTCTATCTCTCTATCTCTCTATCTCTCTATCTCTCTATCTCTCTATCTCTCTATCTCTCTATCTCTCTATCTCTCTATCTCTTTATCTCTCTATCTCTCTATCTCTCTATCTCTCTATCTCTCTATCTCTCTATCTCTCTATCTCTCTATCTCTCTATCTCTCTATCTCTCTATCTCTCTATCTCTCTATCTCTCTATCTCTCTATCTCTCTATCTCTCTATCTCTCTATCTCTCTATCTCTCTATCTCTCTATCTCTCTATCTCTTTATCTCTCTATCTCTCTATCTCTCTATCTCTCTATCTCTCTATCTCTCTATCTCTCGATCTCTCGATCTCTCGATCTCTCGATCTCGCGATCTCTCGATCTCTCGATCTCTCGATCTCTCGATCTCTCGATCTCTCGATCTCTCGATCTCTCGATCTCTCGATCTCTCGATCTCTCGATCTCTCGATCTCTCGATCTCTCGATCTCTCGATCTCTCGATCTTTTGATCTCTCGATCTCTCGATCTCTCGATCTCTCGATCTCTCGATCTCTCGATCTCTCGATCTCTCGATCTCTCGATCTCTCGATCTCTCGATCTCTCGATCTCTCGATCTCTCGATCTCTCGATCTCTCGATCTCTCGATCTCTCGATTTCTCGATCTCTCGATCTCTCGATCTCTCGATCTCTCGATCTCTCGATCTCTCGATCTCTCGATCTCTCGATCTCTCGATCTCTCGATCTCTCGATCTCTCGTGCTCTCGATCTTTCGATCTCTCGATCTCTCGATCTCTCGATCTCTCGATCTCTCGATCTCTCGATCTCTCGATCTCTCGATCTCTCGATCTCTCGATCTCTCGATCTCTCGATCTCTCGATCTCTCGATCTCTCGATCTCTCGATCTCTCGATCTCTCGATCTCTCGATCTCTCGATCTCTCGATCTCTCGATCTCTCGATCTCTCGATCTCTCGATCTCTCGATCTCTCGATCTCTCGATCTCTCGATCTCTCGATCTCTCGATCTCTCGATCTCTCGATCTCTCGATCTCTCGATCTCTCGATCTCTCGATCTCTTGATCTCTCGATCTCTCGATCTCTCTATCTCTCGATCTCTCGATCTCTCTATCTCTCGATCTCTCTATCTCTCGATCTCTCGATCTCTCGATCTCTCGATCTCTCGATCTCTCGATCTCTCGATCTCTCGATCTTTCGATCTCTCGATCTCTCTATCCCTCTATCCCTCTATCTCTCTATCTCTCTATCTCTCTATCTCTCTATCTCTCTATCTCTCTATCTCTCTATCTCTCTATCTCTCTATCTCTCTATCTCTCTATCTCTCTATCTCTCTATCTCTCTATCTCTCTATCTCTCTATCTCTCTATCTCTCTATCTCTCTATCTCTCGATCTCTCGATCTCTCGATCTCTCGATCTCTCGATCTCTCGATCTCTCGATCTCTCGTTCTCTCGATCTCTCGATCTCTCGATCTCTCGATCTCTCGATCTCTCGATCTCTTGATCTCTCGAACTCTCAATCTCTCGATCTCTCGATCTCTTCATCTCTCGATCTCTCGATCTCTCGATCTCTCGATCTCTCCATCTCTCGATCTCTCGATCTCTCGATCTCTCGATCTCTCGATCTCTCGATCTCTTGATCTCTCGATCTCTCGATCTCTCGATCTCTCGATCTCTCGATCTCTCGATCTCTCGATCTCTCGATCTCTCGATCTCTCGATCTCTCGATCTCTCGATCTCTCGATCTCTCGATCTCTCTATCTCTCGATCTCTCGATCTCTCGATCTCTCGATCTTTTGATCTCTCGATCTCTCGATCTCTCGATCTCTCGATCTCTCGATCTCTCGATCTCTCGATCTCTCGATCTCTCGATCTCTCGATCTCGCGATCTCTCGATCTCTCGATCTTTCGATCTCTCGATCTCTCGATCTCTCGATCTCTCAGTCTCTCGATCTCTCGATCTCTCGATCTCTCGATCTCTCGATCTCTCGATCTTTCGATCTCTCGATCTCTCGATCTTTCGATCTCTCGATCTCTCGATCTCTCGATCTCTCGATCTCTCGATCTCTCGATCTCTCGATCTCTCGATCTCTCGATCTCTCGATCTCTCGATCTCTCGATCTCTCGATCTCTCGATCTCTCGATCTCTCGATCTCTCTATCTCTCTATCTCTCTATCTCTCTATCTCTCTATCTCTCTATCTCTCTATCTCTCTATCTCTCTATCTCTTTATCTCTCTATCTCTCTATCTCTCGATCTCTCGATCTCTCGATCTCTCAATCTCTCGATCTCTCGATCTCTCGATCTCTCGATCTCTCGTTCTCTCGATCTCTCGATCTCTCGATCTCTCGATCTCTCGATCTCTCGATCTCTCGATCTCTCTATCTCTCTATCTCTCTATCTCTCCATCTTTCGATCTCTCTATCTCTCGATCTCTCGATCTCTCGATCTCTCGATCTCTCGATCTCTCGATCTCTCGATCTCTCGATCTCTCGATCTCTCGATCTCTCGATCTCTCGATCTCTCTATCCCTCTATCCCTCCATCTCTCTATCTCTCTATCTCTCTATCTCTCTATCTCTCTATCTCTCTATCTCTCTATCTCTCTATCTCTTTATCTCTCTATCTCTCTATCTCTCGATCTCTCGATCTCTCGATCTCTCGATCTCGCGATCTCTCGATCTCTCGATCTCTCGATCTCTCGATCTCTCGATCTCTCGATCTCTCGATCTCTCGATCTCTCGATCTCTCGATCTCTTGATCTCTCGATCTCTCGATCTCTCGATCTCTCGATCTCTCGATCTCTCGATCTCTCGATCTCTCGATCTCTTGATCTCTCAATCTCTCGATCTCTCGATCTCTCGATCTCTCGATCTCTCGATCTCTCGATCTCTCGATCTCTCGATCTCTCGATTTCTCGATCTCTCGATCTCTCGATCTCTCGATCTCTCGATCTCTCGATCTCTCGATCTCTCGATCTCTCGATCTCTCGATCTCTCGTGCTCTCGATCTCTCGATCTCTCGATCTCTCGATCTCTCGATCTCTTGATCTCTCGATCTCTCGATCTCTCGATCTCTCGATCTCTCGATCTCTCGATCTCTCGATCTCTCGATCTCTCGATCTCGCGATCTCTCGATCTCTCGATCTCTCGATCTCTCGATCTCTCGATCTCTCGATCTCTCGATCTCTCGATCTCTCGATCTCTCGATCTCTCGATCGCTCGATCTCTCGATCTCTCGATCTCTGGATCTCTCGATCTCTCGATCTCTCGATCTCTTGATCTCTCAATCTCTCGATCTCTCGATCTCTCGATCTCTCGATCTCTCGATCTCTCGATCTCTCGATCTCTCTATCTCTCGATCTCTCGATCTCTCTATCTCTCGATCTCTCTATCTCTCGTTCTTTCGATCTCTCGATCTCTCGATCTCTCGATCTCTCGATCTCTCGATCTCTCGATCTCTCGATCTTTCGATCTCTCGATCTCTCTATCCCTCTATCCCTCTATCTCTCTATCTCTCTATCTCTCTATCTCTCTATCTCTCTATCTCTCTATCTCTCTATCTCTCCATCTCTCTATCTCTCTATCTCTCCATCTCTCCATCTCTCTATCTCTCTATCTCTCTATCTCTCTATCTCTCTATCTCTCTATCTCTCTATCTCTCTATCTCTCTATCTCTCTATCTCTCTATCTCTCTATCTCTCTATCCCTCTATCTCTCTATCTCTCTATCTCTCTATCTCTCTATCTCTCTATCTCTCTATCTCTCTATCTCTCTATCTCTCTATCTCTCTATCTCTCTTTTTCTTTATCTCTCTATCTCTCTATCTCTCTATCTCTCTATCTCTCTATCTTTCTATCTCTCTATCTCTCTATCTCTCTATCTCTCTATCTCTCTATTTCTCTATCTCTCTATCTCTCTATCTCTCTATCTCTCTATCTCTCTATCTCTCTATCTCTCTATCTCTCTATCTCTCTATCTCTCTATCTCTCTATCTCTCTATCTCTCTATCTCTCTATCTCTCTATCTCTCTATCTCTCTATCTCTCTATCTCTCTATCTCTCTATCTCTCTATCTCTCTATCTCTCTATCTCTCTATCTCTCTATCTCTCTATCTCTCTATCTCTCTATCTCTCTATCTCTCTATCTCTCGATCTCTCTATCTCTCGATCTCTCGATCTCTCGATCTCTCGATCTCTCGATCTCTCGATCTCTCGATCTCTCGATCTCTCGATCTCTCGATCTCTCGATCCCTCGATCTCTCGATCTCTCGATCCCTCGATCTCTCGATCTCGCGATCTCTCGATCTCTCGATCTCTCGATCTCTCGATCTCTCGATCTCTCGATCTCTCGATCTCTCGATCTCTCGATCTCTCGATCTCTCGATCTCTCGATCTCTCGATCTCTCGATCTCTCGATCTCTCGATCTCTCGATCTCTCGATCTCTCGATCTCTCGATCTCTCGATCTCTCGATCTCTCGATCTCTCGATCTCTCGATCTCTCGATCTCACGATCTCTCGATCTCTCGATCTCTCGATCTCTCGATCTCTCGATCTCTCGATCTCTCGATCTCTCGATCTCTCGATCTCTCGATCTCTCGATCTCTCGATCTCTCGATCTCTCGATTTCTCGATCTCTCGATCTCTCGATCTCTCGATCTCTCGATCTCTCGATCTCTCGATCTCTCGATCTCTCGATCTCTCGATCTCGCGATCTCTCGATCTCTCGATCTCTCGATCTCTCGATCTCTCGATCTCTCGATCTCTCGATCTCTCGATCTCTCGATCTCTCGATCTCTCGATCTCTCGATCTCTCGATCTCTCGATCTCTCGATCTCTCGATCTCTCGATCTCTCGATCTCTCTATCTCTCTATCTCTCTATCTCTCTATCTCTCGATCTTTTGATCTCTTTATCTCTCGATCTCTCTATCTCTTGATCTCTCGATCTCTCGATCTCTCGATCTCTCGATCTCTCGATCTCTCGATCTCTTGATCTCTCTATCCCTCTATCTCTCTATCTCTCTATCTCTCTATCTCTCTATCTCTCTATCTCTCTATCTCTCTATCTCTCTATCTCTCTATCTCTCTATCTCTCTATCTCTCTATCTCTCTATCTCTCTATCTCTCTATCTCTCTATCTCTCTATCTCTCTATCTCTCTATCTCTCTATCTCTCTATCTCTCGATCTCTCTATCTCTCGATCTCTCGATCTCTCGATCTCTCGATCTCTCGATCTCTCGTTCTCTCGATCTCTCGATCTCTCGATCTCTCGATCTCTCGATCTCTCGATCTCTCGAACTCTCAATCTCTCGATCTCTCGATCTCTTCATCTTTCGATCTCTCGATCTCTCGATCTCTCGATCTCTCCATCTCTCGATCTCTCGATCTCTCGATCTCTCGATCTCTCGATCTCTCGATCTCTCGATCTCTTGATCTCTCGATCTCTCGATCTCTCGATCTCTCGATCTCTCGATCTCTCGATCTCTTGATCTCTCGATCTCTCGATCTCTCGATCTCTCGATCTCTCGATCTCTCGATCTCTCGATCTCTCTATCTCTCGATCTCTCGATCTCTCGATCTCTCGATCTCTCGATCTCTCGATCTCTCGATCTCTCGATCTCTCGATCTCTCGATCTCTCGATCTCGCGATCTCTCGATCTCTCGATCTTTCGATCTCTCGATCTCTCGATCTCTCGATCTCTCGATCTCTCGATCTCTCGATCTCTCGATCTCTCGATCTCTCGATCTCTCGATCTTTCGATCTCTCGATCTCTCGATCTTTCGATCTCTCGATCTCTCGATCTCTCGATCTCTCGATCTCTCGATCTCTCGATCTCTCGATCTCTCGATCTCTCGATCTCTCGATCTCTCGATCTCTCGATCTCTCGATCTCTCGATCTCTCGATCTCTCGATCTCTCTATCTCTCTATCTCTCTATCTCTCTATCTCTCTATCTCTCTATCTCTCTATCTCTCTATCTCTCTATCTTTCTATCTCTCTTTCTCTTTATCTCTCTATCTCTCTATCTCTCTATCTCTCTATCTCTCTATCTCTCTATCTCTCTATCTCTCTATCTCTCCATCTCTCTATCTCTCTATCTCTCTATCTCTCTATCTCTCTATCTCTCTATCTCTCTATCTCTCTATCTCTCTATCTCTTGATCTCTCGATCTCTCGATCTCTCAATCTCTCGATCTCTCGATCTCTCGATCTCTCGATCTCTCGATCTCTCGATCTCTCGATCTCTCGATCTCTCGATCTCTCGATCTCTCTATCTCTCTATCTCTCTATCTCTCGATCTTTCGATCTCTCTATCTCTCGATCTCTCGATCTCTCGATCTCTCGATCTCTCGATCTCTCGATCTCTCGATCTCTCGATCTCTCGATCTTTCGATCTCTCTATCCCTCTATCCCTCTATCTCTCTATCTCTCTATCTCTCGATCTCTCGATCTCTCGATCTCTCCATCTCTCGATCTCTCCATCTCTATATCTCTCCATCTCTCCATCTCTCCATCTCTCCATCTCTCTATCTCTCTATCTCTCTATCTCTCTATCTCTCTATCTCTCTATCTTTCTATCTCTCTATCTCTCGATCTCTCGATCTCGCGATCTCTCGATCTCTCGATCTCTCGATCTCTCGATCTCTCGATCTCTCGATCTCTCGATCTCTCGATCTCTCGATCTCTCGATCTCTTGATCTCTCGATCTCTCGATCTCTCGATCTCTCGATCTCTCGATCTCTCGATCTCTCGATCTCTCGATCTCTCGATCTCTCGATCTCTCGATCTCTCGATCTCTCGATCTCTCGATCTCTCGATCTCTCGATTTCTCGATCTCTTGATCTCTCGATCTCTCGATCTCTCGATCTCTCGATCTCTCGATCTCTCGATCTCTCGATCTCTCGATCTCTCGTGCTCTCGATCTCTCGATCTCTCGATCTCTCGATCTCTCGATCTCTTGATCTCTCGATCTCTCGATCTCTCGATCTCTCGATCTCTCGATCTCTCGATCTCTCGATCTCTCGATCTCTCGATCTCGCGATCTCTCGATCTCTCGATCTCTCGATCTCTCGATATCTCGATCTCTCGATCTCTCGATCTCTCGATCTCTCGATCTCTCGATCTCTCGATCTCTCGATCGCTCGATCTCTCGATCTCTCGATCTCTGGATCTCTCGATCTCTCGATCTCTCGATCTCTTGATCTCTCAATCTCTCGATCTCTCGATCTCTCGATCTCTCGATCTCTCGATCTCTCGATCTCTCTATCTCTCGATCTCTCGATCTCTCTATCTCTCGATCTCTCTATCTCTCGTTCTTTCGATCTCTCGATCTCTCGATCTCTCGATCTCTCGATCTCTCGATCTCTCGATCTCTCGATCTTTCGATCTCTCGATCTCTCTATCCCTCTATCCCTCTATCTCTCTATCTCTCTATCTCTCTATCTCTCTATCTCTCTATCTCTCTATCTCTCTATCTCTCCATCTCTCTATCTCTATATCTCTCCATCTCTCCATCTCTCTATCTCTCTATCTCTCTATCTCTCTATCTCTCTATCTCTCTATCTCTCTATCTCTCTATCTCTCTATATCTCTATCTCTCTATCTCTCTATCTCTCCATCTCTCCATCTCTCTATCTCTCTATCTCTCTATCTCTCTATCTCTCTATCTCTCTATCTCTCTATCTCTCTATCTCTCTATCTCTCTATCTCTCTATCTCTCTATCTCTCTATCTCTCTATCTCTCTATCTCTCTATCTCTCTATCTCTCTATCTCTCTATCTCTCTATCTCTCTATCTCTCTATCTCTCTATCTCTCTATCTCTCTATCTCTCTATCTCTCTATCTCTCTATCTCTCTATCTCTCTATCTCTCTATCTCTCTATCTCTCTATCTCTCTATCTCTCTATCTCTCTATCTCTCTATCTCTTTATCTCTATATCTCTCTATCTCTCTATCTCTCTATCTCTCTATCTCTCTATCTCTCTATCTCTCTATCTCTCTATCTCTCTATCTCTCTATCTCTCTATCTCTCTATCTCTCTATCTCTCTATCTCTCTATCTCTCTATCTCTCTATCTCTCTATCTCTCTATCTCTCTATCTCTCTATCTCTCTATCTCTCTATCTCTCTATCTCTCTATCTCTGTATCTCTCTATCTCTTTATCTCTCTATCTCTGTATCTCTCTATCTGTCTATCTCTCTATCTCTCTATCTCTCTATCTCTCTATCTCTCTATCTCTCTATCTCTCTATCTCTCTATCTCTCTATCTCTCTATCTCTCTATCTCTCTATCTCTCTATCTCTCTATCTCTCTATCTCTCTATCTCTCTATCTCTCTATCCCTCTATCTCTCTATCTCTCTATCTCTCTATCTCTCTATCTCTCTATCTCTCTATCTCTCTATCTCTCTATCTCTCTATCTCTCTATCTCTCTTTCTCTTTATCTCTCTATCTCTCTATCTCTCTATCTCTCTATCTCTCTATCTCTCTATCTCTCTATCTCTCTATCTCTCTATCTCTCTATCTCTCTATCTCTCTATCTCTCTATCTCTCTATCTCTCTATCTCTCTATCTCTCTATCTCTCTATCTCTCTATCTCTCTATCTCTCTATCTCTCTATCTCTCTATCTCTCTATCTCTCTATCTCTCTATCTCTCTATCTCTCTATCTCTCTATCTCTCTATCTCTCTATCTCTCTATCTCTCTATCTCTCTATCTCTCTATCTCTCTATCTCTCTATCTCTCTATCTCTCTATCTCTCTATCTCTCTATCTCTCTATCTCTCTATCTCTCTATCTCTCGATCTCTCTATCTCTCGATCTCTCGATCTCTCGATCTCTCGATCTCTCGATCTCTCGATCTCTCGATCTCTCGATCTCTCGATCTCTCGATCCCTCGATCTCTCGATCTCTCGATCCCTCGATCTCTCGATCTCTCGATCTCTCGATCTCTCGATCTCTCGATCTCTCGATCTCTCGATCTCTTGATCTCTCGATCTCTCGATCTCTCGATCTCTCGATCTCTCGATCTCTCGATCTCTCGATCTCTCGATCTCTCGATCTCTCGATCTCTCGATCTCTCGATCTCTCGATCTCTTGATCTCTCGATCTCTCGATCTCTCGATCTCTCGATCTCACGATCTCTCGATCTCTCGATCTCTCGATCTCTCGATCTCTCGATCTCTCGATCTCTCGATCTCTCGATCTCTCGATCTCTCGATCTCTCGATCTCTCGATCTCTCGATCTCTCGATCTCTCGATTTCTCGATCTCTCGATCTCTCGATCTCTCGATCTCTCGATCTCTCGATCTCTCGATCTCTCGATCTCTCGATCTCTCGATCTCTCGATCTCTCGATCTCTCGATCTCTCGATCTCTCGATCTCTCGATCTCTCGATCTCTTGATCTCTCGATCTCTCGATCTCTCGATCTCTCGATCTCTCGATCTCTCGATCTCTCGATCTCTCGATCTCTCGATCTCTCGATCTCTCGATCTCTCGATCTCTCGATCTCTCGATCTCTCGATCTCTCGATTTCTCGATCTCTTGATCTCTCGATCTCTCGATCTCTCGATCTCTCGATCTCTCGATCTCTCGATCTCTCGATCTCTCGATCTCTCGTGCTCTCGATCTCTCGATCTCTCGATCTCTCGATCTCTTGATCTCTCGATCTCTCGATCTCTCGATCTCTCGATCTCTCGATCTCTCGATCTCTCGATCTCTCGATCTCTCGATCTCGCGATCTCTCGATCTCTCGATCTCTCGATCTCTCGATATCTCGATCTCTCGATCTCTCGATCTCTCGATCTCTCGATCTCTCGATCTCTCGATCTCTCGATCGCTCGATCTCTCGATCTCTCGATCTCTGGATCTCTCGATCTCTCGATCTCTCGATCTCTTGATCTCTCAATCTCTCGATCTCTCGATCTCTCGATCTCTCGATCTCTCGATCTCTCGATCTCTCTATCTCTCGATCTCTCGATCTCTCTATCTCTCGATCTCTCTATCTCTCGTTCTTTCGATCTCTCGATCTCTCGATCTCTCGATCTCTCGATCTCTCGATCTCTCGATCTCTCGATCTTTCGATCTCTCGATCTCTCTATCCCTCTATCCCTCTATCTCTCTATCTCTCTATCTCTCTATCTCTCTATCTCTCTATCTCTCTATCTCTCTATCTCTCCATCTCTCTATCTCTATATCTCTCCATCTCTCCATCTCTCTATCTCTCTATCTCTCTATCTCTCTATCTCTCTATCTCTCTATCTCTCTATCTCTCTATCTCTCTATATCTCTATCTCTCTATCTCTCTATCTCTCCATCTCTCCATCTCTCTATCTCTCTATCTCTCTATCTCTCTATCTCTCTATCTCTCTATCTCTCTATCTCTCTATCTCTCTATCTCTCTATCTCTCTATCTCTCTATCTCTCTATCTCTCTATCTCTCTATCTCTCTATCTCTCTATCTCTCTATCTCTCTATCTCTCTATCTCTCTATCTCTCTATCTCTCTATCTCTCTATCTCTCTATCTCTCTATCTCTCTATCTCTCTATCTCTCTATCTCTCTATCTCTCTATCTCTCTATCTCTCTATCTCTCTATCTCTCTATCTCTCTATCTCTCTATCTCTTTATCTCTATATCTCTCTATCTCTCTATCTCTCTATCTCTCTATCTCTCTATCTCTCTATCTCTCTATCTCTCTATCTCTCTATCTCTCTATCTCTCTATCTCTCTATCTCTCTATCTCCCTATCTCTCTATCTCTCTATCTCTCTATCTCTCTATCTCTCTATCTCTCTATCTCTCTATCTCTCTATCTCTCTATCTCTCTATCTCTCTATCTCTGTATCTCTCTATCTCTTTATCTCTCTATCTCTGTATCTCTCTATCTGTCTATCTCTCTATCTCTCTATCTCTCTATCTCTCTATCTCTCTATCTCTCTATCTCTCTATCTCTCTATCTCTCTATCTCTCTATCTCTCTATCTCTCTATCTCTCTATCTCTCTATCTCTCTATCTCTCTATCTCTCTATCTCTCTATCCCTCTATCTCTCTATCTCTCTATCTCTCTATCTCTCTATCTCTCTATCTCTCTATCTCTCTATCTCTCTATCTCTCTATCTCTCTATCTCTCTTTCTCTTTATCTCTCTATCTCTCTATCTCTCTATCTCTCTATCTCTCTATCTCTCTATCTCTCTATCTCTCTATCTCTCTATCTCTCTATCTCTCTATCTCTCTATCTCTCTATCTCTCTATCTCTCTATCTCTCTATCTCTCTATCTCTCTATCTCTCTATCTCTCTATCTCTCTATCTCTCTATCTCTCTATCTCTCTATCTCTCTATCTCTCTATCTCTCTATCTCTCTATCTCTCTATCTCTCTATCTCTCTATCTCTCTATCTCTCTATCTCTCTATCTCTCTATCTCTCTATCTCTCTATCTCTCTATCTCTCTATCTCTCTATCTCTCTATCTCTCTATCTCTCTATCTCTCGATCTCTCTATCTCTCGATCTCTCGATCTCTCGATCTCTCGATCTCTCGATCTCTCGATCTCTCGATCTCTCGATCTCTCGATCTCTCGATCCCTCGATCTCTCGATCTCTCGATCCCTCGATCTCTCGATCTCTCGATCTCTCGATCTCTCGATCTCTCGATCTCTCGATCTCTCGATCTCTTGATCTCTCGATCTCTCGATCTCTCGATCTCTCGATCTCTCGATCTCTCGATCTCTCGATCTCTCGATCTCTCGATCTCTCGATCTCTCGATCTCTCGATCTCTCGATCTCTTGATCTCTCGATCTCTCGATCTCTCGATCTCTCGATCTCACGATCTCTCGATCTCTCGATCTCTCGATCTCTCGATCTCTCGATCTCTCGATCTCTCGATCTCTCGATCTCTCGATCTCTCGATCTCTCGATCTCTCGATCTCTCGATCTCTCGATCTCTCGATTTCTCGATCTCTCGATCTCTCGATCTCTCGATCTCTCGATCTCTCGATCTCTCGATCTCTCGATCTCTCGATCTCTCGATCTCTCGATCTCTCGATCTCTCGATCTCTCGATCTCTCGATCTCTTGATCTCTCGATCTCTCGATCTCTCGATCTCTCGATCTCTCGATCTCTCGATCTCTCGATCTCTCGATCTCTCGATCTCTCGATCTCTCGATCTCTCGATCTCTCGATCTCTCGATCTCTCGATCTCTCTATCTCTCTATCTCTCTATCTCTCTATCTCTCGATCTTTTGATCTCTTTATCTCTCGATCTCTCTATCTCTTGATCTCTCGATCTCTCGATCTCTCGATCTCTCGATCTCTCGATCTCTCGATCTCTTGATCTCTCTATCCCTCTATCTCTCTATCTCTCTATCTCTCTATCTCTCTATCTCTCTATCTCTCTATCTCTCTATCTCTCTATCTCTCTATCTCTCTATCTCTCTATCTCTCTATCTCTCTATCTCTCTATCTCTCTATCTCTCTATCTCTCTATCTCTCTATCTCTCTATCTCTCTATCTCTCTATCTCTCTATCTCTCGATCTCTCTATCTCTCGATCTCTCGATCTCTCGATCTCTCGATCTCTCGATCTCTCGTTCTCTCGATCTCTCGATCTCTCGATCTCTCGATCTCTCGATCTCTCGATCTCTCGAACTCTCAATCTCTCGATCTCTCGATCTCTTCATCTCTCGATCTCTCGATCTCTCGATCTCTCGATCTCTCCATCTCTCGATCTCTCGATCTCTCGATCTCTCGATCTCTCGATCTCTCGATCTCTCGATCTCTTGATCTCTCGATCTCTTCATCTCTTGATCTCTCGATCTCTCGATCTCTCGATCTCTCGATCTCTCGATCTCTCGATCTCTCGATCTCTCGATCTCTCGATCTCTCGATCTCTCGATCTCTCGATCTCTCTATCTCTCGATCTCTCGATCTCTCGATCTCTCGATCTCTCGATCTCTCGATCTCTCGATCTCTCGATCTCTCGATCTCTCGATCTCTCGATCTCGCGATCTCTCGATCTCTCGATCTTTCGATCTCTCGATCTCTCGATCTCTCGATCTCTCGATCTCTCGATCTCTCGATCTCTCGATCTCTCGATCTCTCGATCTCTCGATCTCTCGATCTTTCGATCTCTCGATCTCTCGATCTTTCGATCTCTCGATCTCTCGATCTCTCGATCTCTCGATCTCACGATCTCTCGATCTCTCGATCTCTCGATCTCTCGATCTCTCGATCTCTCGATCTCTCGATCTCTCGATCTCTCGATCTCTCGATCTCTCGATCTCTCTATCTCTCTATCTCTCAATCTCTCTATCTCTCTATCTCTCTATCTCTCTATCTCTCTATCTCTCTATCTCTCTATCTCTCTATCTGTCTATCTCTCTATCTCTCTATCTCTCTATCTCTCTATCTCTTTATCTCTCTATCTCTCTATCTCTCTATCTCTCCATCTCTCTATCTCTCTATCTCTCTATCTCTCTATCTCTCTATCTCTCTATCTCTCTATCTCTCTATCTCTCTATCTCTTGATCTCTCGATCTCTCGATCTCTCAATCTCTCGATCTCTCGATCTCTCGATCTCTCGATCTCTCGATCTCTCGATCTCTCGATCTCTCGATCTCTCGATCTCTCGATCTCTCGATCTCTCGATCTCTCTATCTCTCTATCTCTCTATCTCTCGATCTTTCGATCTCTCTATCTCTCGATCTCTCGATCTCTCAATCTCTCGATCTCTCGATCTCTCGATCTCTCGATCTCTCAAACTCTCGATCTCTCGATCTCTCGATCTCTCGATCTCTCTATCCCTCTATCCCTCTATCTCTCTATCTCTCTATCTCTCGATCTCTCGATCTCTCGATCTCTCCATCTCTCGATCTCTCCATCTCTCTATCTCTCCATCTCTCCATCTCTCCATCTCTCCATCTCTCTATCTCTCTATCTCTCTATCTCTCTATCTCTCTATCTCTTTATCTCTCTATATCTCTATCTCTCTATCTCTCTATCTCTCTATCTCTCCATCTCTCTATCTCTCTATCTCTCTATCTCTCTATCTCTCTATCTCTCTATCTCTCTATCTCTCTATCTCTCTATCTCTCTATCTCTCTATCTCTCTATCTCTCTATCTCTCTATCTCTCTATCTCTCTATCTCTCTATCTCTCTATCTCTCTATCTCTCTATCTCTCTATCTCTCTATCTCTCTATCTCTAGATCTCTCTATCTCTCTATCTCTCTATCTCTCTATCTCTCTATCTCTCTATTTCTCTATCTCTCTATCTCTCTATCTCTCTATCTCTCTATCTCTCTATCTCTCCATCTCTCTATCTCTCCATCTCTCTATCTCTCCATCTCTCTAGCTCTCCATCTCTCTATCTCTCTATCTCTCTATCTCTCTATCTCTCTATCTCTCTATCTCTCTATATCTCTATCTCTCTATCTCTCTATCTCTCTATCTCTCTATCTCTCTATCTCTCTATCTCTCTATCTCTCCATCTCTCTATCTCTCTATCTCACTATCTCTCTATCTCTCTATCTCTCTATCTCTCTATCTCTCTATCTCTCTATCTCTCTATCTCTCTATCTCTCTATCTCTCTATCTCTCTATCTCTTTATCTCTCTATCTCTCTATCTCTCTATCCCTCTATCTCTCTATCTCTCTATTTTTCCATCTCTCTATCTCTCTATCTCTCTATCTCTCTATCTCTCTATCTCTCTATCTCTTTATCTCTCTATCTCTCTATCTCTCTATCTCTCTATCTCTCTATCTCTCTATCTCTCTATCTCTCTATCTCTCTATCTCTCTATCTCTCTATCTCTCTATCTCTCTATCTCTCTATCTCTCTATCTCTCTATCTCTCTATCTCTCTATCTCTCTATCTCTCTATCTCTCTATCTCTCTATCTCTCTATCTCTCTATCTCTCTATCTCTCTATCTCTCTATCTCTCTATCTCTCTATCTCTGTATCTCTCTATCTCTCTATCTCTCTATCTCTCTATCTCTCTATCTCTCTATCTCTCTATCTCTCTATGTCTCTATCTCTCTATCTCTCTATCTCTCTATCTCTCTATCTCTCTATCTCTCTATCTCTCTATCTCTCTATCTCTCTATCTCTCTATCTCTCTATCTCTCGATCTCTCGATCTCTCGATCTCTCGATCTCGCGATCTCTCGATCTCTCGATCTCTGGATCTCTCGATCTCTCGATCTCTCGATCTCTCGATCTCTCGATCTCTCGATCTCTCGATCTCTCGATCTCTTGATCTCTCGATCTCTCGATCTCTCGATCTCTCGATCTCTCGATCTCTCGATCTCTCGATCTCTCGATCTCTCGATCTCTCGATCTCTCGATCTCTCGATCTCTCGATCTCTCGATCTCTCGATCTCTCGATCTCTCGATTTCTCGATCTCTCAATCTCTCGATCTCTCGATCTCTCGATCTCTTGATCTCTCGATCTCTCGATCTCTCGATCTCTCGATCTCTCGATCTCTCGATCTCTCGATCTCTCTATCTCTCGATCTCTCGATCTCTCTATCTCTCGATCTCTCTATCTTTCGATCTCTCGATCTCTCGATCTCTCGATCTCTCGATCTCTCGATCTCTCGATCTCTCGATCTCTCGATCTTTCGATCTCTCGATCTCTCTATCCCTCTATCCCTCTATCTCTCTATCTCTCTATCTCTCTATCTCTCTATCTCTCTATCTCTCTATCTCTCTATCTCTCTATCTCTCCATCTCTCTATCTCTATATCTCTCCATCTCACCATCTCTCTATCTCTCTATCTCTCTATCTCTCTATCTCTCTATCTCTCTATATCTCTATCTCTCTATCTCTCTATCTCTCTATCTCTCTATCTCTCCATCTCTCTATCTCTCTATCTCTCTATCTCTCTATCTCTCTATCTCTCTATCTCTCTATCTCTCTATCTCTCTATCTCTCTATCTCTCTATCTCTCTATCTCTCTATCTCTCTATCTCTCTATCTCTCTATCTCTCTATCTCTCTATCTCTCTATCTCTCTATCTCTCTATCTCTCTATTTCTCTATCTCTCTATCTCTCTATCTCTCTATCTCTCTATCTCTCTATCTCTCTATCTCTCTATCTCTCTATCTCTCTATCTCTCTATCTCTCTATCTCTCTATCTCTCTATCTCTCTATCTCTCTATCTCTTTATCTCTATATCTCTCTATCTCTCTATCTCTCTATCTCTCTATCTCTCTATCTCTCTATCTCTCTATCTCTCTATCTCTCTATCTCTCTATCTCTCTATCTCTTTATCTCTCTATCTCTCTATCTCTCTATCTCTCTATCTCTCTATCTCTCTATCTCTCTATCTCTCTATCTCTCTATCTCTCTATCTCTCTATCTCTCTATCTCTCTATCTCTCTATCTCTGTATCTCTCTATCTCTTTATCTCTCTATCTCTGTATCTCTCTATCTGTCTATCTCTCTATCTCTTTATCTCTCTATCTCTCTATCTCTCTATCTCTCTATCTCTCTATCTCTCTATCTCTCTATCTCTCCATCTCTTTATCTCTCTATCTCTCTATCTCTCTATCTCTCTATCTCTCTATCTCTCTATCTCTCTATCTCTCTATCTCTCTATCCCTCTATCTCTCTATCTCTCTATCTCTCCATCTCTCTATCTCTCTATCTCTCTATCTCTCTATCTCTCTATCTCTCTATCTCTCTATCTCTCTTTCTCTTTATCTCTCTATCTCTCTATCTCTCTATCTCTCTATCTCTCTATCTCTTTATCTCTCTATCTCTCTATCTCTCTATCTCTCTATCTCTCTATCTCTCTATCTCTCTATCTCTCTATCTCTCTATCTCTCTATCTCTCTATCTCTCTATCTCTCTATCTCTCTATCTGTCTATCTCTCTATCTCTCTATCTCTCTATCTCTCTATCTCTCTATCTCTCTATCTCTCTATCTCTCTATCTCTTTATCTCTCTATCTCTCTATCTCTCTATCTCTCTATCTCTCTATCTCTCTATCTCTCGATCTCTCTATCTCTCTATCTCTCTATCTCTCTATCTCTCTATCTCTCTATCTCTCTATCTCTCTATCTCTCGATCTCTCTATCTCTCGATCTCTCTATCTCTCGATCTCTCGATCTCTCGATCTCTCGATCTCTCGATCTCTCGATCTCTCGATCTCTCGATCTCTCGATCTCTCGATCTCTCGATCCCTCGATCTCTCGATCTCTCGATCCCTCGATCTCTCGATCTCTCGATCTCTCGATCTCTTGATCTCTCGATCTCTCGATCTCTCGATCTCTCGATCTCTCGATCTCTCGATCTCTCGATCTCTCGATCTCTCGATCTCTCGATCTCTCGATCTCTCGATCTCTCGATCTCTCGATCTCTCGATCTCTCGATCTCTCGATCTCTCGATCTCTTGATCTCTCCATCTCTCGATCTCTCGATCTCTCGATCTTTCGATCTCTCGATCTCTCGATCTCTCGATCTCTCGATCTCTCGATCTCTCGATCTCTCGATCTCTCGATCTCTCGATCTCTCGATCTCTCGATCTCTCGATCTCTCGATCTCTCGATCTCTCGATCTCTCGATCTCTCGATCTCTCGATCTCTCGATCTCTCGATCTCTCGATCTCTCGATCTCTCGATCTCTCGATCTCTCGATCTCTCGATCTCTCGATCTCTCGATCTCTCGATCTCTCGATCTCTCGATCTCTCGATCTCTCGATCTCTCGATCTCTCGATCTCTCGATCTCTCGATCTCTCGATCTCTCCATCTCTCGATCTCTCGATCTTTCGATCTCTCTATCTCTCTATCTCTCTATCTCTCTATCTCTCTATCTCTCTATCTCTCTATCTCTCTATCTCTCTATCTCTCTATCTCTCTATCTCTCTATCTCTCTATCTCTGTATCTCTCTATCTCTTTATCTCTCTATCTCTCTATCTCTCTATCTCTCTATCTCTCTATCTCTCTATCTCTCTATCTCTCTATCTCTCTATCTCTCTATCTCTCTATCTCTTTATCTCTCGATCTCTCTATCTCTCGATCTCTCTATCTCTCGATCTCTCGATCTCTCGATCTCTCGATCTCTCGATCTCTCGATCTCTCGATCTCTCGATCTCTCGATCTCTCGATCTCTCGATCTCTCGATCTCTCGATCTCTCGATCTCTCGATCTCTCGATCTCTCGATCTCTTGATCTCTCCATCTCTCGATCTCTCGATCTCTCGATCTCTCGATCTCTCGATCTTTCGATCTCTCGATCTCTCGATCTCTCGATCTCTCGATCCCTCGATCTCTCGATCTCTCGATCTCTCGATCTCTCGATCTCTCGATCTCTCGATCTCTCGATCTCTCGATCTCTCGATCTCTCGATCTCTCGATCTCTCGATCTCTCGATCTCTCGATCTCTCGATCTATCGATCTCTCGATCTCTCGATCTCTCGATCTCTCGATCTCTCGATCTCTCGATCTCTCGATCTCTCGATCTCTCGATCTCTCGATCTCTCGATCTCTCGATCTCTCGATCTCTCGATCTCTCGATTTCTCGATCTCTCTATCTCTCGATCTCTCGATCTCTCGATCTCTCGATCTCTCGATCTCTCGATCTCTCGATCTCTCGATCTCTCGATCTCTCGATCTCTCGATCTCTCGATCTCTCGATCTCTCGATCTCTCGATCTCTCGATCTCTCGATCTCTCGATCTCTCGATCTCTCTATCTCTCTATCTCTCTATCTCTCTATCTCTCGATCTTTTGATCTCTTTATCTCTCGATCTCTCTATCTCTCGATCTCTCGATCTCTCGATCTCTCGATCTCTCGATCTCTCGATCTCTCGATCTCTCGATCTCTCGATCTCTCTATCCCTCGATCTCTCTATCTCTCCATCTCTCTATCTCTCTATCTCTCTATCTCTCTATCTCTCTATCTCTCTATCTCTCCATCTCTCCATCTCTCCATCTCTCCATCTCTCTATCTCTCTATCTCTCTATCTCTCTATCTCTCTATCTCTCTATCTCTCTATCCCTCTATCTCTCTATCTCTCTATCTCTCTATCTCTCTATCTCTCTATCTCTCTATCTCTCTATCTCTCTATCTCTCTATCTCTCTATCTCTCTATCTCTCTATCTCTGTATCTCTCTATCTCTTTATCTCTCTATCTCTCTATCTCTCTATCTCTCTATCTCTCTATCTCTCTATCTCTCTATCTCTCTATCTCTCTATCTCTCTATCTCTCTATCTCTTTATCTCTCGATCTCTCTATCTCTCGATCTCTCTATCTCTCGATCTCTCGATCTCTCGATCTCTCGATCTCTCGATCTCTCGATCTCTCGATCTCTCGATCTCTCGATCTCTCGATCTCTCGATCTCTCGATCTCTCGATCTCTCGATCTCTCGATCTCTCGATCTCTCGATCTCTCGATCTCTCGATCTCTCGATCTCTCGATCTCTCGATCTCTCGATCTCTCGATCTCTCGATCTCTCGATCTCTCGATCTCTTGATCTCTCCATCTCTCGATCTCTCGATCTCTCGATCTTTCGATCTCTCGATCTCTCGATCTCTCGATCTCTCGATCTCTCGATCTCTCGATCTCTCGATCTCTCGATCTCTCGATCTCTCGATCTCTCGATCTCTCGATCTCTCGATCTCTCGATCTCTCGATCTCTCGATCTCTCGATCTCTCGATCTCTCGATCTCTCGATCTCTCGATCTCTCGATCTCTCGATCTCTCGATCTCTCGATCTCTCGATCTCTCGATCTCTCGATCTCTCGATCTCTCGATCTCTCGATCTCTCCATCTCTCGATCTCTCGATCTTTCGATCTCTCTATCTCTCTATCTCTCTATCTCTCTATCTCTCTATCTCTCTATCTCTCTATCTCTCTATCTCTCTATCTCTCTATCTCTCTATCTCTCTATCTCTCTATCTCTGTATCTCTCTATCTCTTTATCTCTCTATCTCTCTATCTCTCTATCTCTCTATCTCTCTATCTCTCTATCTCTCTATCTCTCTATCTCTCTATCTCTCTATCTCTCTATCTCTTTATCTCTCGATCTCTCTATCTCTCGATCTCTCTATCTCTCGATCTCTCGATCTCTCGATCTCTCGATCTCTCGATCTCTTGATCTCTCGATCTCTCGATCTCTCGATCTCTCGATCTCTCGATCTCTCGATCTCTCGATCTCTCGATCTCTCGATCTCTCGATCTCTCGATCTCTCGATCTCTCCATCTCTCGATCTCTCGATCTCTCGATCTCTCGATCTCTCGATCTTTCGATCTCTCGATCTCTCGATCTCTCGATCTCTCGATCCCTCGATCTCTCGATCTCTCGATCTCTCGATCTCTCGATCTCTCGATCTCTCGATCTCTCGATCTCTCGATCTCTCGATCTCTCGATCTCTCGATCTCTCGATCTCTCGATCTCTCGATCTCTCGATCTATCGATCTCTCGATCTCTCGATCTCTCGATCTCTCGATCTCTCGATCTCTCGATCTCTCGATCTCTCGATCTCTCGATCTCTCGATCTCTCGATCTCTCGATCTCTCGATCTCTCGATCTCTCGATTTCTCGATCTCTCTATCTCTCGATCTCTCGATCTCTCGATCTCTCGATCTCTCGATCTCTCGATCTCTCGATCTCTCGATCTCTCGATCTCTCGATCTCTCGATCTCTCGATCTCTCGATCTCTCGATCTCTCGATCTCTCGATCTCTCGATCTCTCGATCTCTCGATCTCTCTATCTCTCTATCTCTCTATCTCTCTATCTCTCGATCTTTTGATCTCTTTATCTCTCGATCTCTCTATCTCTCGATCTCTCGATCTCTCGATCTCTCGATCTCTCGATCTCTCGATCTCTCGATCTCTCGATCTCTCGATCTCTCTATCCCTCGATCTCTCTATCTCTCCATCTCTCTATCTCTCTATCTCTCTATCTCTCTATCTCTCTATCTCTCTATCTCTCCATCTCTCCATCTCTCCATCTCTCCATCTCTCTATCTCTCTATCTCTCTATCTCTCTATCTCTCTATCTCTCTATCTCTCTATCCCTCTATCTCTCTATCTCTCTATCTCTCTATCTCTCTATCTCTCTATCTCTCTATCTCTCTATCTCTCTATCTCTCTATCTCTCTATCTCTCTATCTCTCTATCTCTCTATCTCTCTATCTCTCTATCTCTCTATCTCTCTATCTCTCTATCTCTCTATCTCTCTATCGCTCTATCTCTCTATCTCTCTATCTCTCTATCTCTCTATCTCTCTATCTCTCTATCTCTCTATCTCTCTATCTCTCTATCTCTCTATCTCTCTATCTCTCTATCTCTCTATCTCTCGATCTCTCGATCTCTCGATCTCTTGATCTCTCGATCTCTCGATCTCTCGATCTCTCGATCTCT
>CAXAKQ010000177.1:0-11239 GCA_963969455.1 Arge pagana
TACTGAATTCATGATTTTCAAACTTGTTCATGCGATTAAATACTGTGCTACTCAATAATTCGTAATTATCCATGGTGTTGCGTTCGCCAGGAATTATTACCACCGTGCGAGAGTCAGTATTAAAACGCTTCCATTTTTTCACCGAAGTCAATCGTCGTCTTTTTGAGAGTTTGTTGTAATGATTGATCTTTATTGGACCCTTGATTTAACATAACGCGTCCGCTCTGCCTAAGAATTTACGCGCATGGTGCTGGAAACATGTCGAGCATGTTGTACTGTCCATTTCACTTGTGTCCAGTGACATAAACAATCAGAAATCGAAGAGAAATAAATATTCATTACGCGAAGTAGTACGAATTGCCTACCCCTGTGCCTGGAACTTTGACGCCCTCTAGCGTGAAAACGCGTCATCGGCGAACACGGGTTCCCCAGCTCAACATGCTTGTACCGACACCCTCAACTACCCCTATTTTGTTGTCGGTGCCATTTTTGGTCACCGTGTATACTAATTGTTATAGTTCTCCCTTTTATTAGCCCATTTTCAGATTATTGCAGTGGAGTAGGCCAAAACAGTGTGAGAATCAAATAACGCGCTAGAATATTGACCAACGACGCGAGTAATACGCGGGGCCTATCAAATGAAACGAAATCGACTCGACAAAGTAAGAGCGAAGCGTCGACACTCTGCGAGAAGACGCCAGGCCTAGCACACATTTTAATTATTCCTCGCAGAAGTCTAAATCGCCGAAATCATATTTCATTTGTGCCAAGTCATAATTTTAAAAACTATCATCGATTACTTTGTCACTGTACAAGTTCAAGTCAGCAAAGCAATACACCAAATAACCACATCAACGTTAAACTTCCACCACCACGGAAAGGGCAATACAACGGTCACACTTGGAATGTCTCGACATCGCCACCGTCATCGCAAGAATTGACAATTTTAACAACTAATTGTCAAATTAAGATAAGTTATTAATTTGCATCATAACTTGAACGAACTTGTACACAGATTTGAACGAAACAAAGAAAAATAGGTGTTAAAACTGGCTAGTCGAATTCGAACAATCATGTAATGGCGTATTTTATCTTTATCATTTTTGAAAATTAGTGCTGAATGACTGATAGTGCGAATGAACAGTTGAGAAATCCGACCTTAACATATCAATCATACGAATAAATCTTATCACTGTGTCTTATGAAGCAAATCACATGACTATTCGACTCATGTACTCTCTCCTTAGGTTATAGAAGCAAATCCAATCTAATAATTATTTAAATAGATGAAATCAATCGTTACAACAGGGTGTCTCTTCTTTAATCGGATTTGACATAATGAAAACTTATCTTTAATAACGAGACTCTACATCGCACTAGAATACTCGAGATGAATAATAATCGAAATTTCACATCGCGGTGATGGGAATGCTAATCATTCTCGCGTGAATCTGTGAAATGATACAGTTGAATGCTCTCTCTGCCCTGAATAAACGCCTCTCCGCAGCAGCTACGATGACATACCCAATCCCAGAGCCGATGAATGAGAGACAACAAGACGCTTTCGCAACGTTAGTTACATTCGTAAATATACGATAGTATATTCCGCCTCAAATCTAAGGAACAGGAAATTTTTCAAACATCAAAGGAACACGATTTTTCCGAACATCGAAGGAACACGAATTTTTGGTTGACAGATAGCCAAATGCCAACGCTCGTATCGGCAAAAAATGAAAATCGAAAAAAAGTTGATCGTATTGCAAGTCGTTAGAAAGCTCGAAATCTTCTCTTCCAAATGCATTTCCCGATTATTTTTTCGTCAATTGTGAGCAGAGTTGCGATTTTTCCAAGCCGAACTTGACGAAGGTTGCGGAGGAACGCAAGGCACACAGGTGCAAACACTCCCAAGTTGCTCGGCAATTAATCAAATATTATGAAATTGTGTATACAGATTTGTTGAATTGTGTATTAACAAATTCGTCCGAAAATCGACTTAAGTAGACTTAGGCTAAAATGTTCTCCACGCAGATTATTGAGCACATTCTTACGCGGAATTTCAATCACGTGACAAGCAATCATCTCCGAGTTCTCCTACCGAAGTGTGCGGGGTCCTTTTTATTTGAAATTTTCAATATTCTCGCTACATGTATCTGGCTCGACTGGAAGTCATTAAGAATCTAGAAACGTTCGAAGATTAAAGCTCGCGTGATGTTTGCGAAGCTCTTTGGACTCTAAACTTTGTTCGGTATCTCGTGTTCTGGCAGCTCGTATCTCGCAACGCCAGGTACGCGATGAGTCAAAGTATATCCTCGTTAAGTATATCGCAACGGTGTTGTCAACTCGCGATCAAGTTATAAGGAATTAGACGTAAGACTTTGTTAACGTCGTGCGAGGCGTGAAACGCGTGTACCTTGTACTTGGACGTTATCGCGAGATTGCCAGCCGTGTGATTCCAGCTCGAAATTGATGGAAGGAACAGTAACGGATGTCAAACTAGGCGAACGGGAGCAGCGTTACGTCGGCGAAATTGAACCGAACCAGCTTTGATGTCAGGTACCCCGCACTTCTATTTCCATTTCCCTCTGTAATTACGGACCAAAGTTTTCCGACCGTCATTTCGATACCACATCGGGCGAGCCGCTAAATTGCTCTGATTATTTCTTGCGAGCATCGACGTGCACCCCGAGGGAATTTTTTTCCACGATTATTTCCATTTTCATTTTGCTTACGCAAAATCCGGATACATTTATTACCGTTAAAACGGATCATTCGACCTTGTTATTCGACGGTTTTTATTAGATTTCCCTCCGGTCAACGCGAAATAGCGTGGCTCTAATATTCTCGTACCAATCGTACAGTTTCGATTCGATAAAACTGCCATGCGCGTCAATAAGTTTGAGCATTTTTTTTTCCAATTTCAATATTTTCCAGTTCGTAAGTTTTCTCAGCTTCGTTTTGGTGAAAGGTAGAGCTGCGGAAGTTGGCGAATACTTTCAAATGAGAAAATATTGTGAAGAAAAATAAGGGAAATTATATTCGTGCCTTTAGAATTTTGTTTGCTGTAACAATATCGATTTTCTGAATGGACAAAACCGAAGAAATTTTGCGCAACGGAGCATTGCTCACAATCAGGAATATGAATCAGGTTGGCTACCACCACGGCGATCAGATTTTTCGAAAGCAGTTGACCGTTGATGAAATCTGCAAGTTACGGCAATTTTCGAAACATTTTTGGTAACCAGAATTCGATAATCAGAATTTGATTAGCGATCGCGAATGTTCGCTTTTCTACTTGTCTCAACGATTGCCGATGAACACCAATTATTGAAAATTGCTCCCAAAACCTTGCAACCCAGATGGGAGTGGAATCGTTCGTAACATCAGAAAAAAAATGCAGTCATTTTCCGACTTGTTGAACGAAAGGGAATCGGAATGGAGATTCGATAATTCTAATTATTACTGAAATTTTATTACTCACCGGAATAAAATAGCAGACCGTTCGGTTGCCTCGTTTTGAAGAAGAGGCTGATCGATTCTTGGGTACTGAGAACTGGGTCTGATCTGCTCAAATCTATGGTCAAGTATTCCATACCCCTGAACGTCGCTTCCGATGGTGCTTTGTCTGCGAAACACAATAATAAATGGAATCGGTTTACTTCGAGACAAATATCGAAATCGGCGTATACATATTCTTATTAACACTTTTGAATACCTTCTAGTGAACTATATCAACAAATACTAATTGGAGGAAGCCATTAGAGGAATAAGATCCGTTGCGAATAAAATTCCGTCCCATCATTTAGCGAAGATATACTATGTTCATGTAAACTCGCTTAGAATGCACACGTACGAAATTTGAAACAATTTCTGTCGATCTATTTTATTTGTTCGTAGGCTTATGATTGGAGAACCGTTGATCCCATTTTCGTTATTTCAATCCGAGTCTTAGGCGCGTTACTTGTTCATTCTTTTGTCCTTCCTCGAAAAAATTCGATTCAGTAGTTTTTCAAATTCACACGCGCTAAATGAACGATTAACACGCCGAAGACTGATCAGCGCAGGTTCGTTTATGCGCTTTTGTTTTCATTTATTATCACTAATTCGTCCCATTCTTTTCACATCGTTTCGTTGTCACGAACATAACACGATTTTACCTTGTGATACGATTGTAATAACGATTGCAGTAACCTTGTTTTAAAAAGTTTGCAAATTGAAACAGAACTGTCAAGGGTTTTTATAGGAGTGTTCCAAGACAATTCCCAAGAGAGATGGAAGTGTTATACCGAGGGTTCTGAATGGATTTTACCAGTGGGTAAGAAAGGGTTCTGAAAGGGTTTCAGTAAGTTTTTAGCAAACATTTTTGCAGCTGCTAGTTAGGTATGTAAATAATTAGAAGTCCTGAGTAATGTTATGAAAAATGTATATTTATTCATGGATATATTTTTATGTACCGAAACTTATAATTATAACATAACTAGCATCTCCCGTCTCGGCTTCGCCTAAGTTTCGATGTGTGGAACACCTCAGTGTGTAGACTTACAGTGTAACAAGTACTGAAATTATTCATGCTTAAAATTTGTGTGAGAATTCTTGAAATTCAATAGAATATGAAATGTATTGATTAATCGTATCTAACCGCAAGTAAGATATATTTATTCATACATTTTTCATGGATATTATTGGTTAACAATATTGATAACTTATTTTTCTAGATTAAAAAAAATAAATTCCAACGGCATTGATCATACGACTGTCGAATATAGTCTGCAGATGATGCCAGACTTTGCGATAATTGTTCGTAATATTGATCGGGGATATAGCTACTGAACTCGCAAACTTGGATTCGGTCAACCTAAAGCGCGAACGACCTTTTTTTGTCAGACTTTAAGTTTATTTATCGCGATTGTTATTAACTTTAGAAGAAAAAAAAACTCTGCCAAAACCATCTAGAGAGTGTCAAAAATAAGTGCGCAAAATTTCAGCAAAATCGGTTCACAAGTTTTCGCGTTTAGCGATTACCAGGGTGTTCGCGACCTTACTTTGTATAACAGTATGATATGAAGTATGATGAATTGATAATTGAGAAGGACCATGTATATATTAATACATGACAACCCGACTTGATATTCAACAATAAAAAATTCAACTCTATCGTTAACTCTACCACGATTTTGGCTAAACCGATCAGCCATCATCCACTGTTAAGGACGGTTCATTTTCGACTTCGAGTCTGTCCTTTTATTTCGTCAACGATACCTGCAACCATTTGCGCCCGGCGTAGCTATCCGCGATCTCGGTTCACTTCGTTATAATTTCTGACGCTTCTTATGACTACCCGGCATTTCTCTAGCAGACTTTTTCTACGGTCATCTTTCTTTGCGTTCCTAACCGCGTGTTCGCGAGATCGGGTTCACACATAAAACTGCGTATCCTCTGAAGACATGACCAAACCGATAGCCGTAGCACGTGCACGCTTTAGCACGATGACAAATATACACTCCCAACATAGATATGTCAGATAGCATAGAATTTGGTGCTTACCCGTAACGGATTATGACCATTAAGGACCGAAGAAGAAGAAGAAAGGAGTTATTTGGTCACGATCGAGCAGATGCTCAATCAATCGGTAGCTAGTTTTCCATTATTTTCCATCTCTGCCAATTGCTATCAGCGGTCAGACAAAAGTGCAATAAACGGCAAACAAAAGAAACGAGAACAAAAATGGGGCAAAAGAATGCGAGACGGCAGCATAATGGCTTTGGCAGCTTGCCAAATCGTGGGAAGAATCGAGGGCCGTTCGACGGTTTCTCAATCGATTTACATTCTCATTACTTCCACGAATCACCACCACCAAAGATTCGAGAAGACCTGGAATTTTTCTCTATTGACCTATGAAAGAGCTTCCGAGAAACGCGTTGGTTTCAACCGCTGTCTACTCGTATTCTGTTTGACGATTTCAATTTGAATTACCAAATTCTGACCTCATATTCGTATTCAGCGGTCAAAAATACCTAGGATTAAATAGGTGACTTTCCAGTGCCTGTGTAATTCATACTGTACCAACAACCAAAATATGAGCGTCGTTTTCCCATACGTAGATGGTTTCTCTGAAAAATTGGGTAGTTCTCTACAAAAATTCGACTTGACTTCGGTACCTTGCGTTGATGACAAACTAAACCGTATAATCACCAAAGGCAAAGATCGCACAGTTCGAACCTAAATAGTATTTCTAATATGCAGATGAACACTGTCAGCGCACGTCGGATGTGCGAAACAATCCTGGAGGAATCCGAAGTCCTTCAACATGATTGCTTTGAAGGTTTTTCAAAGAAGTACCTGGATGACAATCGGTATTTGTATCCGATGACCGGTCGGTACAAATTAATTTCATTTAAGATTCTAATAATAAGGAAATCATATTACGCTTCTGAAAAAACTGTACTGCTTCTTTATCGAGAATTCTTACTGTACGTAACAATTATGTAATACAGATGACGAAAGGAGAGTCCGGCGAAGTGCGTGGCGAACAATGAAGACATTGTTGTAGCGGGCGTAAGAGGAAGTTGCGATACAAAGCGCGACGTTGCTAACGAAAGTAGTGATTCGGGCGACCTTGAAGAATTATTTATCGAAGAAGTTTCGAAGCATTCAATATTATACGACTATATTCTTCCAATAACGCAGCGGAATCGAGCCACATTTGGTGGAGCATGGAAAGATATAATGGGGGTTCTTGGTGGTAAGAAATACTGGCAGTCCACAATTTTTCTTTTCGAAATTGCCATATTCGTTCTACTATTTTTGTATTACGTCATAGGGCGCGTAGATGCGAAGCAGGTCACGAAGAAATGAAAAACGCTGCGAGACAGCTATTTTCGAGAGGTGGCAAAAGAGAAGGTGCCCGGTGGAGCTGCCCGGCCTGCATACAGGGCAAATGAAAATACTTCGATCGAATGACATTTCTACGTAACACGTTTTCTGTAAATCGGCAAATACTATGTTTAGGTGAATATATCTAAAAAAAAT
The DNA here is from genome assembly GCA_963969455.1 of Arge pagana. NCBI lineage: Eukaryota > Metazoa > Arthropoda > Insecta > Hymenoptera > Argidae > Arge > Arge pagana. The sequence continues at coordinate 7,027 of CAXAKQ010000177.1, forward strand.
AAAATTATTTAGTCACAGTGCATGAGCAATGATTTGGAGCTCCCAAAGTTACCAAATATTACAACAATTACAGAACAATTGACAATATTACAGCCAAGGACGATAAGCCCAATGCGACTTCACCGTCAACGGTGTGTGCCAAGAAACGTAAGAGAGAACAACCCTGTAAGTATTTTTCACCAATGTAATGTAATATTTTAGAGTAAAGCCGTAACGACTTCTAAGACTTCAAATGTTGTATAACCATATTATTTTTCAATTAAAGCAAGCGCATCAACGGAGGCTGTGGCAATGGCTTTGCCATTAGAAAAAATAGCCGACGCCATTACTGCCATTACCGCCATCCCCGAACCGCCGCAATTGCCTTCACTGGCAATTCCAAGTCAACAGGACTAACAAGGAAACCTTGCGAACCCGAACTCACCGATTTCAATGATTTTGATATATGTTGTAGAACATCGAAAAATAAGAGACACGTATTTTTTTATACGTGCTCTTAAGCCCATTTAGGGGTGAAATCTACCCTCAAAGCTCACCCTCAAAAAGTCTTTTTTCGAAATATCTCTGCTTCTAATTGGTATTTCGCGACGGAACAAAATGGAAAATGCTCTTTGCGGCAAGGCGGAGCTACTAGACATTGTTATGCCCACGAGGGTTGCAACCCCTATTTTTTATACCGGAAAAACCACATTTTTCGAAGATATTTTCGTTGTACTGATTCTAATATTGACTTGAAAATTGAAAAATAAATATTCTGAGTTGTGAAATAAAGTAAATAAGTTTACGTGTTCGAGGATTTCGCGTTAACTACCCCCAAACACGGTTACTACCCCTTCAAACATTGGTCATCTGCAATAATGAAAAAAATGTTTTTCTCAAGAGAAATACGAATGAGATATGTTTTGAGAGACACGTATTTTGTTATACGTGCTCTTAAGCCCGTTTAGGGGGTGAAATCTACCCTCAAAGTTCACTCTTAAAGTCTTTTTTCGAAATATCTCTGCTTCTAATTGGTATTCCGCGACGGAACAAAATGAAAAATGCTCTTTGCGGCAAGGCGGAGCTACTAGACATTGTTATGCCCACGAGGGTTGCAACCCCTATTTTTTATACCGGAAAAACCACATTTTTCGAAGATATTTTCGTTGTACTGATTCGAATATTGACTTGAAAATTGAAAAGTAAATATTCTGAGTTGTGAAATAAAGTAAATAAGTTTACGTGTTCGAGGATTTCGCGTTAACTACCCCCAAACACGGTTACTACCCCTTCAAACATTGGTCATCTGCAATAATGAAAAAAATGTTTTTCTCAAGAGAAATACGAATGAGATATGTTTTGAGAGACACGTATTTTGTTATACGTGCTCTTAAGCCCGTTTAGGGGGTGAAATCTACCCTCAAAGTTCACTCTTAAAGTCTTTTTTCGAAATATCTCTGCTTCTAATTGGTATTCCGCGACGGAACAAAATGAAAAATGCTCTTTGCGGCAAGGCGGAGCTACTAGACATTGTTATGCCCACGAGGGTTGCAACCCCTATTTTTTATACCAGAAAAACCACATTTTTCGAAGATATTTTCGTTGTACTGATTCGAATATTGACTTGAAAATTGAAAAGTAAATATTCTGAGTTGTGAAATGAAGTAAATAAGTTGACGTGTTCGAGGATTTCGCGTTAACCCTCCCCAAACACGGTTACTACCCCTTCAGACATTGGTCATCTGCAATAATGAAGAAAATGTTTTTCTCAAGAGAAATACGAATAAGATATGAATTGAGATATCGAATATCTTATATTTAAAGTCATTTATCACGAGGCAATAATTTCTTCATAAAATGAATCATCTTGGTCAAGATAAACTATGATTCGCGAGTGATTTTTTATTCCATCAATTCGTCTTTTCGTCCGATAATTTTTTACGATACTGCTTATCAGTTTCGATTATTCGTTTCGTTACTCATCGGTCGGGTATATATGTCGTAAAACTCCATGCTCGGGAATAAGTGTAGTCTTTTAGAAGCATTGAGTAGGTTTGTTCCTCCATCCGGACTCAACAATGAGAATCAATCCTTTGACTGTTATACATTTATTATCCGCGTTTTTTCAAAATATTCAAATACAAGATGGAACGGCCAATCATAGAGAAATGGAGTTAGCAGAATCGATTAAAGATATACTGTTAAGTGCCACAAATGATTTCAATGACGTAGATATGATTATCGAAGAGACATTACATTTTCAAGAACAGTACAAAGATCACGCAGCAAAAATAGTTGAAGATACAATACAGCATCATTTTCCTGATTCTGTTGAAGCACCAACGAATCATTGTACAGAATGCTGTTCGTGGTAATCAGAAGTTATCAACTTCGGAAAATCGTATTCATATTATGTACATATAAAAATACTCAAATATTCGAAATCAATTTGGTTTTTTCAAAGTAAAGTGCTCACAGGTCTCATTTTTGATTTTTTATTTCAACAATTATGGAAATCAGGTTCAGCTGCACATGTACTGACCCAGAAAACTTCAATACAAAAAACTAGAACTAATTCTATTGCGAATGAATATTTTTCAAATTCTTAATTGAAAGTGTATTATTCTATAAATTCATGACAATAATGGTAATCTTCATAGAAATGTTTGAAACATAATGATTTCTTACACCAGCCGCATCGTATCATAGCAATATTCTCACATCCGCTTATTCCGCATCGTATGTCGCACGAATCCCCGAAACTAAAATCTACGGGATTAACGAATTCCTGTGGTTTTTCATCAATATAACCACTTTTGTACCAGGAATATTTAAAAAGATTTTCATATCGTGGTGAAGATAGCTGATTGTGGGCTAAAGATTGGAGTTTGATAATGTTATTCCTCAAATGCAGATTTAAATCGTAATTCATTAAAATTACATTATCAGAAATACGTCGAACATAATTTTTCCATATGCGAAACCCAAACACATCAAGTGGTTGTATTTTTCCTGTTGTACCGGTTGGTATTTTTTTTATAGTTATTATTTTGTTTTCCGGCATTGTTTCCTGTATTACTGCATCGCAGTGTCCACTCCATGAATCAAGTAACAATACAGAGTGATGACCCACATTCGGATAAAATACTTGTTCTAACCAAATCTTAAAAAGGTCTGAAATTACAAGATATTCTTATAAAATCATTCAATTAATCATAGTTTGGTGATAATAATTATTGTGAGTGTGCTTACTTGTAGTTAACTTTCCAGATGTAGATGCCTCCGCATGTACATTATCTGCACGGAATAATGTTGTTTGTACGATAGGGCCGAATCGACCACTTGGCTCCTTTAACACCAGAAAAAGAGGTGATAGGAGTTTTCCTGTAGCTGATATAAGTGGTTGAATGGTATAACTGTGAGTTGTCGACGAAACTGACTGTACTAAACATTGCACTTGCTTCTCTCCTTCAACAGCTAACGTTCTTCCAGAGTGCATTTCCAATTGGAATCCACTTTGATCTGAATTATATAAATTCTCAACTCCAATTATAGGTATAGTTGTTTTAATGTCAGTTACAAACTGATTTGCTTTACTTTTGAGTTCTGACTCACTGTCCAAAGTTTTTCTAGTGACAAATTTATTTATTTTTCTTGATACTATTCGATGGGCTTTTTTAAACTTCAAAAGCCAACTTTCAGAAGCCTTGAATCTGAAATCTTCAGAGCCAATTTCTTTTTGAGCGTGCAAAGCCCATCGCCGTAAATCTCGATCATGAATAATTGAACCACCTTCAAGAGCAGCATTGAAATTATCTAATACATGTTGACAAATTCGTGCAATTTTTTCCCTGTAGGTACCACCCTTATTTATCTTGTTAGCCCAACGATGTAGTTGAGTTTTAGATTTGACTTTTCTGAATCTTCTTTGTACAGTTTCGATTTTCAAGTTTTTATTTTTCCCACTTCTCCAATAATCCAGTGCTCTCTGTTTATAGTCAAAACTCACTTCTTCTTCATCATCTGTACAATGATTTGTTGGTGCTTCAACAGGATCAGGAAAATGATGCTGTATTGTATCTTCAACTATTTTTGCTGCGTGATCTTTGTACTGTTCTTGAAAATGTAATGTCTCTTCGATAATCATATCTACGTCATTGAAATCATTTGTGGCACTTAACAGTATATCTTTAATCGATTCTGCTAACTCCATTTCTCTATGATTGGCCGTTCC
>CAXAKQ010000179.1:0-248721 GCA_963969455.1 Arge pagana
AGTGTAGTCTTTTAGAAGCATTGAGTAGGTTTGTTCCTCCATCCGGACTCAACAATGAGAATCAATCCTTTGACTGTTATACATTTATTATCCGCGTTTTTTCAAAATATTCAAATACAAGATGGAACGGCCAATCATAGAGAAATGGAGTTAGCAGAATCGATTAAAGATATACTGTTAAGTGCCACAAATGATTTCAATGACGTAGATATGATTATCGAAGAGACATTACATTTTCAAGAACAGTACAAAGATCACGCAGCAAAAATAGTTGAAGATACAATACAGCATCATTTTCCTGATCCTGTTGAAGCACCAACAAATCATTGTACAGATGATGAAGAAGAAGTGAGTTTTGACTATAAACAGAGAGCACTGGATTATTGGAGAAGTGGGAAAAATAAAAACTTGAAAATCGAAACTGTACAAAGAAGATTCAGAAAAGTCAAATCTAAAACTCAACTACATCGTTGGGCTAACAAGATAAATAAGGGTGGTACCTACAGGGAAAAAATTGCACGAATTTGTCAACATGTATTAGATAATTTCAATGCTGCTCTTGAAGGTGGTTCAATTATTCATGATCGAGATTTACGGCGATGGGCTTTGCACGCTCAAAAAGAAATTGGCTCTGAAGATTTCAGATTCAAGGCTTCTGAAAGTTGGCTTTTGAAGTTTAAAAAAGCCCATCGAATAGTATCAAGAAAAATAAATAAATTTGTCACTAGAAAAACTTTGGACAGTGAGTCAGAACTCAAAAGTAAAGCAAATCAGTTTGTAACTGACATTAAAACAACTATACCTATAATTGGAGTTGAGAATTTATATAATTCAGATCAAAGTGGATTCCAATTGGAAATGCACTCTGGAAGAACGTTAGCTGTTGAAGGAGAGAAGCAAGTGCAATGTTTAGTACAGTCAGTTTCGTCGACAACTCACAGTTATACCATTCAACCACTTATATCAGCTACAGGAAAACTCCTATCACCTCTTTTTCTGGTGTTAAAGGAGCCAAGTGGTCGATTCGGCCCTATCGTACAAACAACATTATTCCGTGCAGATAATGTACATGCGGAGGCATCTACATCTGGAAAGTTAACTACAAGTAAGCACACTCACAATAATTATTATCACCAAACTATGATTAATTGAATGATTTTATAAGAATATCTTGTAATTTCAGACCTTTTTAAGATTTGGTTAGAACAAGTATTTTATCCGAATGTGGGTCATCACTCTGTATTGTTACTTGATTCATGGAGTGGACACTGCGATGCAGTAATACAGGAAACAATGCCGGAAAACAAAATAATAACTATAAAAAAAATACCAACCGGTACAACAGGAAAAATACAACCACTTGATGTGTTTGGGTTTCGCGTATGGAAAAATTATGTTCGACGTATTTCTGATAATGTAATTTTAATGAATTACGATTTAAATCTGCATTTGAGGAATAACATTATCAAACTCCAATCTTTAGCCCACAATCAGCTATCTTCACCACGATATGAAAATCTTTTTAAATATTCCTGGTACAAAAGTGGTTATATTGATGAAAAACCACAGGAATTCGTTAATCCCGTAGATTTTAGTTTCGGGGATTCGTGCGACATACGATGCGGAATAAGCGGATGTGAGAATATTGCTATGATACGATGCGGCTGGTGTAAGAAATCATTATGTTTCAAACATTTCTATGAAGATTACCATTATTGTCATGAATTTATAGAATAATACACTTTCAATTAAGAATTTGAAAAATATTCATTCGCAATAGAATTAGTTCTAGTTTTTTGTATTGAAGTTTTCTGGGTCAGTACATGTGCAGCTGAACCTGATTTCCATAATTGTTGAAATAAAAAATCAAAAATGAGACCTGTGAGCACTTTACTTTGAAAAAACCAAATTGATTTCGAATATTTGAGTATTTTTATATGTACATAATATGAATACGATTTTCCGAAGTTGATAACTTCTGATTACCACGAACAGCATTCTGTACAATGATTCGTTGGTGCTTCAACAGAATCAGGAAAATGATGCTGTATTGTATCTTCAACTATTTTTGCTGCGTGATCTTTGTACTGTTCTTGAAAATGTAATGTCTCTTCGATAATCATATCTACGTCATTGAAATCATTTGTGGCACTTAACAGTATATCTTTAATCGATTCTGCTAACTCCATTTCTCTATGATTGGCCGTTCCATCTTGTATTTGAATATTTTGAAAAAACGCGGATAATAAATGTATAACAGTCAAAGGATTGATTCTCATTGTTGAGTCCGGATGGAGGAACAAACCTACTCAATGCTTCTAAAAGACTACACTTATTCCCGAGCATGGAGTTTTACGACATATATACCCGACCGATGAGTAACGAAACGAATAATCGAAACTGATAAGCAGTATCGTAAAAAATTATCGGACGAAAAGACGAATTGATGGAATAAAAAATCACTCGCGAATCATAGTTTATCTTGACCAAGATGATTCATTTTATGAAGAAATTATTGCCTCGTGATAAATGACTTTAAATATAAGATATTCGATATCTCAATTCATATCTTATTCGTATTTCTCTTGAGAAAAACATTTTCTTCATTATTGCAGATGACCAATGTCTGAAGGGGTAGTAACCGTGTTTGGGGAGGGTTAACGCGAAATCCTCGAACACGTCAACTTATTTACTTCATTTCACAACTCAGAATATTTACTTTTCAATTTTCAAGTCAATATTCGAATCAGTACAACGAAAATATCTTCGAAAAATGTGGTTTTTCTGGTATAAAAAATAGGGGTTGCAACCCTCGTGGGCATAACAATGTCTAGTAGCTCCGCCTTGCCGCAAAGAGCATTTTTCATTTTGTTCCGTCGCGGAATACCAATTAGAAGCAGAGATATTTCGAAAAAAGACTTTAAGAGTGAACTTTGAGGGTAGATTTCACCCCCTAAACGGGCTTAAGAGCACGTATAACAAAATACGTGTCTCTCAAAACATATCTCATTCGTATTTCTCTTGAGAAAAACATTTTTTTCATTATTGCAGATGACCAATGTTTGAAGGGGTAGTAACCGTGTTTGGGGAGGGTTAACGCGAAATCCTCGAACACGTCAACTTATTTACTTCATTTCACAACTCAGAATATTTACTTTTCAATTTTCAAGTCAATATTCGAATCAGTACAACGAAAATATCTTCGAAAAATGTGGTTTTTCCGGTATAAAAAATAGGGGTTGCAACCCTCGTGGGCATAACAATGTCTAGTAGCTCCGCCTTGCCGCAAAGAGCATTTTTCATTTTGTTCCGTCGCGGAATACCAATTAGAAGCAGAGATATTTCGAAAAAAGACTTTAAGAGTGAACTTTGAGGGTAGATTTCACCCCCTAAACGGGCTTAAGAGCACGTATAACAAAATACGTGTCTCTCAAAACATATCTCATTCGTATTTCTCTTGAGAAAAACATTTTTTTCATTATTGCAGATGACCAATGTTTGAAGGGGTAGTAACCGTGTTTGGGGGTAGTTAACGCGAAATCCTCGAACACGTAAACTTATTTACTTTATTTCACAACTCAGAATATTTATTTTTCAATTTTCAAGTCAATATTAGAATCAGTACAACGAAAATATCTTCGAAAAATGTGGTTTTTCCGGTATAAAAAATAGGGGTTGCAACCCTCGTGGGCATAACAATGTCTAGTAGCTCCGCCTTGCCGCAAAGAGCATTTTCCATTTTGTTCCGTCGCGAAATACCAATTAGAAGCAGAGATATTTCGAAAAAAGACTTTTTGAGGGTGAGCTTTGAGGGTAGATTTCACCCCTAAATGGGCTTAAGAGCACGTATAAAAAAATACGTGTCTCTTATTTTTCGATGTTCTACAACATATATCAAAATCATTGAAATCGGTGAGTTCGGGTTCGCAAGGTTTCCTTGTAAGTGCGCTAGACCAGTATGGTCCTTCCGGAAAAAGTTTTAATCTAATCAAATCTAACAGCACAATTTCAGTGCGTGCTGTTTCTCACCGGACAGCCTTCTGAAGCGCTGGTTCACGGGCATTTCACTCGTTACTAGGCTGGTGAGTGGGTTCTAAGCTTCTTGATTATGACAAACTTTCGTAGCAAATTGATTCGTAAAATCGACAACTAGGTTATGGTGAATGAAGAAGTTTGTTCGTGGAATTATCTAAATCTGTTTCAGTCTCTTAGTCTTGTTAGACTCCTGGAAGTCTGGGTCTATGTTTCATGCGTGGTACAGTCACCAAATATCGTTTACTTCGCGTGAAATAAATGTGGAAAAAGAACTATTACATGTAAACGTATCCCTTGTGTAATACCTCGATCGGGCGAGCGCTACGTTCGATTGCCGTGTAATGTCCAGATAAGACAGTCTCCGAATGGCGTGCTAATAAGTAGTGAATCTTTCAATATCTTTGAGAGCGCGTGTAGTACGTGAAGTGCGGTAGAATAGGATTGTAGGGCTATCAGCGTGTCGATGAGGGTTAATTGCTCAAGGAAATTCTTTGTTGACAATGTAATGCAGGAAAGTCCATGCAGGATGATAAAATATCGCGATCGAACCATCCTGGGTGGTTTCGAAATTTCAAATCAAGCCTGGACGTTTGACTTGCTAGGGTCAGAACTAGGATGAATGTACAATCCGTGATGACATGGTTTTGAACAGCAAAGTGCCGTCCACCGCGTGTCAACCGTATATTTACCGTCCGCGGTGCTACCGCGTGCTTGATGCGAACGATTTGAGAAAAACGATAGCCGCGACGTGGTAGAACGGATGAAAAATGACGAAAACAATTCTGGTTATCAGATTCTAGACGATAATGAGATCATATAGTCCGTAGCGAATGAGGACAAAGAAGATGATAAAGACGATAGCGGCCGTGACGAGAATTTGGTTTCGTGCAGAAACCTTCGACTGCTGAGGCATTTGTTTATTTGTTTGTTAGTTTGTTCGAATCAATAATTTTTTTTGATTCTGAAACATGTCGAGCGCGCTCAGTAACGGATCATCACATCTGCCACAAATCCTTTTAAGACTCAGAATTTTCACCTTCACTATTCAATTTTAGAAGCTGTGAATATAAACCATACATTGTACATTTGTTTTGCAAATGAATACATAGCTTGGACTATATATGCATTGAAATTGAACACAAAGCTGTGAATTTGTTTCAAGCATGAATATCGAATGAACAATTATGTGTATACATATTTTCATGCTTCAATGATGCTTGTAATGCCTGAACAGTTGGAAAATGCTAAAACTGTAAATTAGTTTTTTGCAACAAAAAAAAGCACAAGTTATACAGAAATATTCGAAACTCCTTAGACTGATTATCATTATTGAATGTATAGTCAGAAGGTCCTTCAATGCGAAGTTCCCCCGTAGTTTCGTATATATTAAATTTTTCAGGAAAGAATGAGGTTGAATAAATAAATCAATTCGTGATTGAGCCCCAAACAATGATTTGTTTATTGGCTCGTGTGGGAAAAGCCGTTCCGGCATAAAAACCCACGTCGTATGTGAAGTTATAAATGATTTTACGCGCGATCGCGTCATCGTAAATTCGTGTGTGTGTGACTGTACGTGTTGGTTTCGGTAGGGGACACGGTCCCATATCGTCAACCCATATCGTTGCATGTGTAAGGTTTAGTAGGGGACAAAGTCCCATATCATCAACCCCGTTGGGTTGGATGTGTATATTTTAGTAGGGGACAAAGTCCCATATCGTCAACCCTGTTGGGTTGGATGTGGATTGAATGTGTTATAGACAGGAATGTTATCTCAACGCGAGAGACCGTACGTCTTGTTGCGCGCCTCAGAGGCAACTTACTTGAGTGTTAAAATGCGTGGGTGCGCGCGCACGTGACGGAGTCGGACGAAGCTTGGTGTTTTTTACATGATCACGGTAACGGCACACCGCGTTTTTTCCCTATCGTATATTGTGAGTCAAAATGGCACGATTCGGATTGAAAATGTGTATGTCAGGATAACAATAATTCACGGCGTTTACACTAAACATTGGACATTCCTATTACCTGAGAGAGAAGGAAAAGGAATGTATTATGATTCTTCGGCAGAGTTGCAACACTGTTGTGACATACCTGTTCGTTTTGAGGTCACAATCTTTATTAACCGGCTGATGTTCCGTAACTTGCCTTCTCGGGAAAAACCCTCTAGTACAGGAGTTCCACAAAATATTTCCTTCATCTTTCTAGCTTTGTCCAAAGCGCGCTCTCGATACGCAGAACCGTTCAACCTTTTGCGTCCATCATTCATATTTATGAAATTTTTGAATATTCAAATTCAACAAACTAATAATTCTCTCAAGATTTAATTCGTCTGCACGTCAAATGTGGAACGATCAATACTTCGTCCGACGAGAGAATAGGACTGTACCGCGCACCAGAGATAGCGTGAGATAGCGAGAGAGTGGGCAGAGAGTAGATGCCTGGTTCCTAGCAATCATACTCACTGGCATTGTGAAATAACTCAGTGAGAGAATCGTTCCTGAAATGCAGAGTAAAGCATAGGTGCTTCACGATAAATCTGTACATTGCACCAGAATATTCAGCCAAAGTGTTCGTCTTATTTCATTGTTCCAATTTGTTACGAAATCGGCGCGACAATAACACAATACTGACGTACCTAGTCTTATCACTAACGCAGGCAACGCGGCACTCCGAGCCATCGCAAACGCGCGCGGATTACCTAGCGACCGTTACGACTGGTCCCACCGACCGCCACTAGGTGGCTACGCCTCGCAGTCAGAATTACCGCAAGCACGACTTATAGGCTGCCTACAGGCCGACCGTGACTGATAAACGAAACTCGGCTATCTTTTGCTTTGCCGTCTTAGTTCATTTAATGCATTCTTATCTTGCTATTTTTCAACCGCTGAATATACAACCCGATATTCCTCACACATTTTCTCAACGCATCCACACCCTCGGTGAGCTTCGAGTATCCGGCGGAGAAGAGGGACGAGACCCTCATGACCGTTTACGGCATGCATCGGGTTTTTCTAGCCCCAGATTCCACCCGGTCTAGCCAAAACACTACAGATTTTCTGTAGGCCAAGATAACCCAGCAGGGTAGCGGTATTTCCAACTTCACCCAAATTGAAAAATGAATCGCAACTCTGTGGAAATTCAATTTTCAATAAACTATAGGTAAAATGCTCTTCCGGCATATGAGGTACTCCAGCAAATTCACAAGGAAAATTGGTAGTGCCAATTACCGGTATAGATAGCACTGCAATAGTGCGAAAAAAATGATCCTGATGAACTGGAAGTTTGTGACAAAGCTTACATTTCAGGGCTCATATGTTGATGTCAGAAACGAAATTGAAATTGATTATATTGTCATGAGTTTCACCGTGGAATTGATGCATACGTTGTAGTGGCGAGCTTAATAATTTCGTTTGAAGTTACTTGTCAATAGAAAACGAATAAATACCGTGAGAAGTATCTCAAATTATCAGTTTAAGCGGACGATTTCGATGCTGTGATACAAGAGACATTAGCCACCATAGACGTTCTACAAATCCTGAATAATGGAACTCGAAGATGTGGACGCTTTCCTATGAGTGCCACTGCAATTGATTATATTCAGCTAGTAAGCAAATAATGATATTCATACTGGAGCAATTTCAGCGCCTGTCAGCCCCGGATCTACGATTTTCCCGAACCGGGGCAGAAACTTAATAGTGGCGCCCCCCCTACCCCCCTTTTTTCAGCGTTCGAGGTAAATGATTTCAAAAAAATCAAAAACAAATATAGGGTAAGTCCGGGGGAGATGGTCGTACGGGAAAGATGCCCAATAAAAAATAATATTAGCTCTAATATGCAGATGCCGTTAGTTGTTATAAAGATAGCTCAGTTTCGCGTTCGTTAACAGGCGCCAAGAGATTCTTGTGTGGAAGAAGCATAAAAAGTAAGTAAGAACTAGTTTCTTATTTGACTAGATGTTGATTATAAGTCATGGTGTTGACACAACACATTATTTCATAAAAGTTTCACGACATCTTGCTTGTTTTTGTAGTTTGAATGTAGCGTGATATTTTTTCACTTATTCTAACCTCAAAGTAACCACATTGAATGTATATTACCTTTGATTCGCTGGTATGACCATCTCTCTCGGACATCTGGGATGGACAGCCTTACTTTATCCGGGAGAGATGACTTCAAAATTGTGCGTGCTATTTTCAGATATTCTTTCATTATTAAAAATTTTACAGATGCCCAACATATACGTGCGGCAAGCGGTAGCGGTTCGAGGTACCTGGAGTGAGGAAGATCTTAAGAAAGCCATGGATGAAGTACGAAATGGAACAATGACAGTGTATCGAACCTCCTGTATTTACCACATACCAAGAAAGACCTTGGAAAGAAGGATCAAAGTTAACAATGATTCCAAAGGACCTATGGGTCCATTATATACGTTTGGCATGGACAACGAAAAAAGGTTGCGTCAACATATTAGAAAAATGCAGTTTAATGGGCTTCCCTTGACAATTGATGATTTAAGAGTAGTTGCATTCAAGTTTGCTGAGCAATTACAAATCAAGCATCGATTTAATACCACAGATGAGAAAGCGGGCTATGATTTTGCGTCGTCTTTCTAGACTTCAATTTGGCTTCTTGCTAAATCAAGGCTGGGGTAAAGCAGCTACAAGTGGGAATGCTACATCTGTCTTTTGAGCCGCAGGAGTTTTTCCATTAAACCCAGGAGACATATCTGAATACGCCTTTAGTGGTAACCTTGAAGCACGCGTTGAAAATGAAGAGAATAATCATACAATGATGACCGAACTCACAACACTACTGGAACAGCCTGGTCCATCAAACGCTCAAATATCGACACCATCAACAATACTGAAAGAAATATCACCTCTACCCGAAAAACTTATTACAGTTCGTAAGCGTGCTAAACAGGTGAGCATTCTTCTGACATCTGACGAACATATAGAAGAGTGAAAATTGAAAGAAAACGAAAAGGCTGAAAGAGACAGGATATCTAAGAAACAAAAGATAATGAAACAGAAAAAAAGTACTATTCGCCTTACAGAAAATAAGTCTGTCAAGAAACGTAAAGCTATTCGTAGAATTTCATTGTTAGATAGCAGTTGCGAAGAAATTCCCGTGCCTCTTTGCGATACTTCTGGGAGTGATAACGAGGATAAAGAAGAAGATAACTGCAGAGGCTGCGGCGATAATTATTATAAAACACAGCTTGCAGAATATTGGCTACAATGTGTAATTTGTTTGCTATGGGTGCATGAGAATTGAACGACATTTCACGATATGTGCTCTAGCTGCGGAAATAAAAAGAGGAAGTAGTCCCAAGGTGCAAAGGGTAAATGAAAAGGGAAGAAAAGCACTGGTCGTCTCTCCCCGAAACCTATGGTCATCACTCCCGCAAATGCTGGGTGAGATGGCCAAACGTATTTTTTTTGGTCTCATTGATGTGACCTAATTTTTTCATTATTGTAACGACTTAATATTAAAATTTGTTAACTATACCAATTAAATTTTTGTTCAATATTCCAATTGTTGTTTTATTCCTCATGGTTTGTGTATAATAGATCCTCAAAGTTAGTAAGGCCATCTCCCCCAGACTTACTCTACTGGATGGGATTTTTCATGATCGGGAGAATAAGAAGCCTTCAATGAATTCGCACCTTTTATTATCCATTAGCTGATAGGTAATATTAGCTAAGAAACAACAGACAAGCAATACAATACACACATGTTCTATGCATATCATTCTTTTTTCTCTAATCTTGCTACAGCTTTACACGACGTACTTTTCTCTCTGCGAAAGAATCTATTACCTCATCAAAGTTCGTCTCATGAGCAGTTTTGTTTTCAATCGCCAGGATCGCGAGGTCAGATGGACGGTCCTGACTCATTGTTGAACGCAGGTAGGTTTTAATTATTTTCAGTTTGCTGAAACTTCGCTCACAGCTTGCGGAAGTTGTCGGTAATGTGCAGTATATCCTCAAAGCTATACTAACATTCGGAAACGCTTCTTGCAAGTCATGCTTGCACAGATGTTGTGAAAGGTCGAATGCACTTGATTTTTCATCAATTTCGAGGACTAGCATTTTGAATACGGCGAATTCCTGGCAAAAATCAACTGCATTCAAGGCTTTTGAATATTTTCCACCGCGTGGTGGATCCAACAAAGAAACAATAAATTTTTTGTACAAGCCCAAATAGGTTCACTGCTTCTGGACATGATGGCGCTGAATGCACGCCCACAAGATTTAAAGAGTGTGCTAGACATGCTACAAACTCTGCTAGCTCGTTCATTTCAAGAACTCTGAACTGGACTCCTTTATATATACCAGCCATGTTAGATCCGTAACCGTAAGATTGTCCACGACATTTTTGCACATCTAAACCATCAGATTCTAGTTTTTCTAGAATTCGCTGTGTGATATATTCTCCAGTCTTTTCGTCAACTTCTATGAAATCAATAAAGCTTTCCTTTATTTCACATTCAGTTTCTCTTATTTTTATACATCGAATCACCTGGCTCATTTGTTCTCTATGAGATACATCTGGAGTGCAGTCGAAAATGATGGTGAAATAGTTACTCTCCTTGATGTCATTGATAATGTTATTTCGAATTTTTGTTGCCATTATATTGATGATTTCATTTGGTATTGTCTTCGACAAATAGGATACTTGTCCTTTTTTCACGTGCTTCAACTGCTTCTCGAGAGGAGGATGGTATATGGCGAGCAGAGTTATCAAATTAAAAAAAATTCCTAGACTATGTTCAGGACAATTTGCAGTGAGACCATTCAGTGTTTCTTTGGAACCTCGAAAAGAAAAACAGTTTGTGGCAAGATACATGACAGCGTCTATTACTACATGTAAGATCTGTCTCCATTTTTCTTTCTCGGACTGTATTAATCGCTCAATGTCGCGATCAATGCCCTGACACGATTTTATTTGCTGCCAACGGGTTTTCCATTTAATAAAACATTCCTTATGCGGTTGAGATACTTGATGCTCAGCTAATCTTTCCAAAACCTTTTTCCAATTAATAAGACCCAGTGTACACAAGGCTGGCGTAGAACTACTGGAGTATAGTTTGCAGGCAGTACAGTAAATTGCATTTTTTGTTTTGGAATAAACCAGCCAGGATCTTTTAATATTTTCCTTATCTGCAATTGTTCCAAACCACATTGAATGTTTCAAATGCCTACCGTTGCGTTCAGTGGACCTAAGCTCTATGTCATTTGGATGTTTATCATTTAGTAATGCAGCTTGTTCGCTGAAAAATGATCTTTGTTGATCTGTAATTTTTTCGCGGTGCGGCCATGTACCTGGGTCCATTACATCTATAATTTCATTTTCAATGCTCGACTGTAATAAGTCACTGGATGCTAGCTCAACGTCATTTTCCTGCTGAGATATTA
Source organism: Arge pagana (assembly GCA_963969455.1). Lineage (NCBI taxonomy): Eukaryota > Metazoa > Arthropoda > Insecta > Hymenoptera > Argidae > Arge > Arge pagana. The sequence goes on from CAXAKQ010000179.1 coordinate 11,457, forward strand.
CCGACGATGGAAACTGTTTAACACAATCTGAACCTTGGAGCTCCAGCTGTTTAACGAGGATAGTTGAATTATCTTGAATGTCCGAATTACAAAAATTATTTGAACTACCTGAAATCATACTGTCGGAAGTTTCAGTGGAGCCTAATAATGCGCCTGCTTCGTAAAGCCATCTTCTCATCGTGGAAGCCGATTTATTTACTTCTTCACCTTTATGTTTAGCTCTTTTTCTGTTTTCAGTTCCAGACAGTTTTTTTCTAGGTGCTCTCATAATTTGTTCTTTATTTTCTAAAAATATAAATAAATATCTTTCAACACTAACGAATGCCCAAATTACGGAGGCATGCTTGCCACTTGTCACTTTTGGGGCATTTGTTATTACTTTCTTCCAACAAACTGAAATGCTAATAATTTATTTCAAATACCCATTGGCGATAAAAATGTTCAAGAATCAATTCAAAATAACTTAAACAAAAAAACTCAATACCAAACAATGATTTTTACAAGGGATAATACCGAAAAAAAAAATCGCATTTTTCAAAAATAGAAAAGAAGTAGTAATTATCATAGGCCCACTATCAACTTGGTCTTTGTTACTAACGCGATCGTTGGATGTTGTTTTCGCGTAGTAACGGTCGTTCCGAGCGGTTAGAACGTCGATTATTCAGAGTTCGAGGGAGCTGCGCGTACAACTCTCTGAGTTGTTTCAAGGAAGTGACGGGTTCGGTTGTAGTTCGAGACGAGTAATTGGGAGAAAATAGTATCAATTGGGTTTATTCATGAGCTTGCCCTACCCCACGACCTTACAATATGTTGATAAAGCGACTCTAATATGAGGACTTGTGATATTCGTGCGATATGAAAACTTGGTCGGTTAACAATTAGCAAGATCAGCGAGAGGACTGTCTTGGATGATCGTTCGGCGATGACTGCCTTCGCGGACCCTTCGTGCGGCCCACGACAGTTCGCGTAATGATTCCTAATTCAGGAAAAGGGTCTTGTTCACTCGCCGCAGAGCGCTCTCCGAGAGTTCTGCGGCTCGGTGGAATCTGCTGATTCCGCGGAAAGGTGTGGGATCTGTTCCAACGGTCTTTCCCATGATTCGGATTCCAGGTCGGCGGAATCCGTTGGTAGCAACTGGACCGTTGGACGGTGGACGAAGTCCGTCCGTAACACTCCCGGGGCGGTGAAAAAGCGACGATCCACCGTCGCCAATTCTCTCGCGGAGGGCGAGTTGGAATTGAAATGGAGGAAAGAACAAAAGTGTGAAATGATCAGTGAAAAATAAAGAATCGACAATTCAAAAACAAGGCGAAAGTTTAAAAAAAAAAAAGAAATTGAAAATGGTCGTGGGTACATAGGTATCTAAATCCTTATTCTAGAGGGGCGGGGTGTTCCCTACTCGTCGGGGACCCACTGGCCGGATCCCGATAGCCTAAAGGGGTTATATATGTGTATGGTGAGCAGATATTCGTAAGGAGTCGTTGTACTTTGCGTCCCTCCGAGGGTTTGCGTTACCCCTTTTTATGGTAGTATGACTTCCGCGTTGATGCGCTGTCTAGGCTTTCCCAACTCCCGTTTGGATCGCTGGCCTTGGTTCGCGCGGTGCACGGTGGTTCTGGAGGGGCTGGCAAGGCCAGTCGGAGTTCTTCTACTCCGTGAATCTCGGTGGTCGGGCGGCAATGACGCGATCGGTGGTGATCATGTGTCTCCCGCGTCTCTTCCACTGCAACCATTGTTGGTCTGGTGTCGGTCAGGGCGAGGTTGAACGTTGTTCCCTCGCTCCGTTTGTTTTCGATCGACTCCTGTTTCCCTGTAATCTTTCTACACAGTATTAGTTTGAGGAGGCTCCCCCCCAGGGAGAACCTCCTCGCGACAAATATGGCGGTGATCAGGGTGCCTAGGGACGCGATGCCGAAGATTGCGGATCTTTCAATAATTTGGATCCGCCGTTCTACGTGCTGTTTTTCGGCAATACCTTTCGCTCGCGTTACGATTTCGGCGAATCGGACGCCGCTGGCCGTCGTTCGTGATTTCGCGCTTGTTTGTCCGGTGCGGTTCGCCAATGACGATCCTACGTCGGCGATGGCCTCAGTTAATTTCATTTCGGGGTCGCTACTTACCCACATAGCGGTAATATTGAGGGGCTGTCCCTCCCGAATCGCGGTCGACGTCCGCGTTTCGAATTTTCGATGCGCGCGGAGTGTGACCGTGTTCGTGCGTCCGACGCAATCGTGCTGCAGTGATAAGGCTCCGGTGCCTTCAATGAATACGGTCGCCGCGTTTGCCCCGTCGCATTTTACGAATACCGTTTGTCGGACGGGCGCTGAAAAGTACCACGTGTTCGATTTTCCCGCCCGTTTCCAAAATGTTGTCTCGCGCTTCTCGATCCGAACATCGCAACGGTCATAGGCGCGGAATTCCGGGTTCAGGTTGATTTGCACGGCGCAATCAGACTCGTCGGAAACGTCGTAAACGGGGGTCTCTGCCCTACAGACCCGACCCAAGCGTGAGAGGTGACAACGCGCGATTTCCTCAATTCCTAAGCTGACGTATGTTCTCAGGTCGCAACTTATCGCCGTGTAGGCCGATTCCGGCTGAATGTAGGCAAATCTCGCTCCCCCCGTTCCTACTTCTTGGCCTACCGGTACCGGAATATTCCTGAATAGGGCGTAGTCCACCAGGTCGACTATCGGGACCGTCAGGACGGTGACGATCATCGTTTGTCGCGCGTAGATCGCTACCTCGCTAACGGCGACCAATTCCGCGATCGTTCCTCCTTCCTCCGGTTTGACCAGGAATTCCCCGGTTCGAAGCTCGTCCTTCGTTTTCGCTAGCGCCTGAAAAATTTCTTTCGACGGCACCAGTCGCGGGTGTATCTGTCCTTGTCGACCGAAGAGAATCGCGTCGACCAGGACTTCGGTGTCGATTTCGAACTGTGCGATTTCTTCTTGGACGAGTGCCAACGTCGTCCAGAATTTCGCCCGCACGATCTCGCTCTTCATCATCTGGACCCTGTCGTCCAGGAGGTTGTATTGTCCCGCTAGGGTCGCGAACTCATCCGTCAGGTTCGCCATGCTTCCGCGAATCTGGGAGAATTCGGCGCCCACCAGAGAGGTTTGGTCGGCGAGGAGAATAGCGAGGTCTCGCGTGTTGTGTCCGATGGCTTCGCTGTGATCGTTGATCCGTGCCTCATCCTCCTCGTCCATCGTACCCCAGAGGAACTCGCTGATCTTCCCTCCAACGCTGATCAGGGCTCGTCGTCTCCGGTTCCCGGAATGCTTACGGGGCGTCAGTTCCTGGAGGCTGTTCGTATCCTTTAGTGTTCTGTTCAGCCGTTTCAATTGTTCGCGTAGGGCGCGTTTCATCTCCTCGTTCATCGCGCTCTCGGGTGCCCCTTCCAATTCGCGCACGAGCTGACCCAATAGTGGCCCTTTTTGGAGATACGGCCCTAGATCCAAGGTGTGCACGAATTTCCAACTCGACGAGTAAAAGCGAATACCTCCGTCGGCTTCCGGGATCATTCCCGGGTTCGCGGTCATCCTTGTGACCGAAACACCGGGGGCTCCCTTCCCCGTCGCATGGACCCTGGAATTGAAATGACGTGATCAGGGTTCCGTCGTCTCCTGCCATACGTCGGCCTATCGCCCGATTCGCGAGCCCTCCGGTGCCTTCGTGTGCGCGAAGTTGTCTCATCTTTTCATTCCCTACGTGCTTTATCGCGGTTTTATTCGGTCGCTTCGTTTCGTCCCGTTGGTTTGTTCGACTCGTTGACGCACGATGGATTTAGTCTGTTGCGAGATATCGGCTGCGCTGCGATACTTTCAGTTTGAGGAGCTTTGGGAGGTTGTGCGGAGGAGTCCTCCGGTTGTTCGCAGTAGGTCTGCGCTTGTTTTTTGGATGGCTGGCAGGGTGGATCGCCCTGTTCGGTGTATGCGCGGGAGCTTTTATGATGGCGTGGGTGCTTCCGGAGTGCGGTTTTGTTTGTCTTGCTGGTAAGTGTTCTCTCCGTAGTGCTCCTATATATATATATATATTTTCAAGACGAAAGGCAGGGTTAGTTAGTCTATGATACCACTAAGCAATTAAAGGTACTTGCGACCCGGGTTTCAAAGTGTTTCACTTCATCTTCAGGCAGTAGTTGAGTGCTGCGAAAATTTGACAAACGCCGGCCGAGGTGTTATTGGTTCGGCCGTCACTGAAGCACTGAGCTAAGACGGTTCGACGTTCAAATTTGTCATTGGCGCACAAGGCCTGATGTTTTTGTAAAGTGTGTAAAGCTAAGTGTGAAATTCAGTGACGGCCGAACCAATAACACCTCGGCCGGCGTTTGTCAAATTTTCGCAGCACTCAACTACTGCCTGAAGATGAAGTGAAACACTTTGAAACCCGGGTCGCAAGTACCTTTAATTGCTTAGTGGTATCATAGACTAACTAACCCTGCCTTTCGTCTTAATTAAGTTGCCACAAATTGCGGGAGAATATTACCTGAAATATATATTTTTGATTGGACCGTTGTTTGTATTGTTTTCCCAGGTAGGCGGCGTGGGCTCAGTATTTGCGACGTTCACCGGACTGTGGTTCGCCCATCTTGTTCGAGGGGATGCGTCTCGTGAACTTTCACAAACCGGGGTTTGATGTCCCTGGTGTTTGCGACTGCTGCGGCGGAGACCTTGTGTCGCAGCGGTCCATGGCCCAGTGCGAGTCGTGCCATCTTGTTCGTGACCTCGTGCTTCAGGCTGCGTGTGCGGCGTGGCTACCGCGGAGTGATGACCATCACCCACCTCCCTCCGTTGAGGTCGGGTTCCTTCCTTTCTTCTATATTCGCCGGTTGGGTTAAATAAATGAGGTGTGGCTCACCTCTTCTGACTTTTTATATGTTTCTTTTAATTTACCCTTATCCTTTACTCTCATGTCCCTGTTTCTGGCGGCTCCCTATTCGGTTGAAACGTGTGCGCGCTTAATTTTGTTTCGGTGGACTACCTTGGTCCGTGTTTCAGAGATTCTTAGCCGAAGGTTGTATGGTTCGATTAATTCGATGATTTCGTACGGCCCTGTGTATTCGTTGTCGAGTTTTCCGTACCTCGGTTCGTTTATCAGGTAAACCCTCTCTCCTACTTTGAATTCCTGAGAATTTGCTTTCTTATCGTAGTATTTCTTGGAACGCTCTTTTGCTGTTAGAAGGTTCGCTCGTGCGCGTGTCGCTTTTGTTCGTATGCGCTCCGCAAGTTCTTGAAAGTACGAATCGTAGGTTAAGATTTCGTCGGGCTCCGGATAGGCAGAGGGAAGTCGCGCTCGCATTCCGAAAACGAGCTCGTGTGGTGTGTACCTCGTTCCTTCGTGCACGCTCGTGTTGTGTGCCATTGTCGCGTACGGGAGCCACTTGTCCCAATCGCGGTCGGTTGCTTCGTTCTGTTTCAGATATTCTGCGAGTCCTTGGTGACTTCTCTCTACGCTGCCGTTCGACTGCGGGTGATACGCGTTCGTCTGTACCTGCTTGATTTTAAAAATTTAGGACAGTTGTTTCATCGTCTCCCCCACGAAGGCCCGACCCTGGTCGGTGAGTACTACGCGGGGCGCTCCGAAGATTGTGATGAAATTAGCTGCGAATCCCTATGCAACGTCGAGGGCTGATCCAGACGGAAGTGGGATCGCTACCAGATATTTCGTTAACAGGCATTGAATCGTTAGGGCGTACCGATTCCCTGACCTTGACATCGGCCTTGGCCCCCATAGATCTACTCCTACTTTATGGAAGGCCGCGGCGGGCGTGTCGGTGATGACCATGGGCATTGACGTTTTCTTCCTCACCAGTTTCGTCCTTTGACATGCCTCGCACCTCTTGATTGCGTCCCCTATGTCTCGACGCATGTTCCACCAATAATATCTTTCCCGTATCTTGTCGCAGGTTTTCGTCACTCCTTTGTGCCCCCCGTGACTCGACGCGTGATACTCGCGAATCAGGTCGTTTCGCGTGTCCGGCGGTGGCACTATTAAATACTTGGTACAGTATGTGATTCGAATGGGGCTGTCTAGGAACGCGAGGCGGAATTCCCTTTTGACTTTTTCCCATGCGTATCCCGGAATGATCTCATACTCCATCGCAACGTTTAACTCGTTACTTCGTTTCGCGGAAGCTAGCGCGTAAAGGTTTTGCATCGCGGTTACTATGTTTTTCTCCTCGATTTCTTCCTTGTTTCGTTTTTTGATGACGACTCCGTACGTCTGAGTTCCCCGGGCTTTTTGATATATTACTTGCCCAACTCTTGGTTGTTGATCGTTTAAAAATTTGGTGTCTATGTATCTTTTTTCGATCAGAGTTAGTACGTGTCGAGGGATGTTCTTGAGATCTTCTCTGAGGAAATACACGATATCGCCCCTACGCTCGGCTGGCGGTACGTTTTCCGTGCAACGCCACCCCGGTTCTCCGCCGTTCCCGGCGGTTTTCGGAATTTTCCTCGCTATCTCGCGTACTTCTCCTCGGTCTTCCAAACCGCTGACGCTGCTATCCGTTGCTCCTCGGTCTTCGTTGTTGTTATGCTCGTTGGTCTCCGCGACCCGAGGAGGTGTCGCGTTACTTCGTTCGCCCGTGCTCCTCGGTTCTTTTACCAGGAGCGGAACGTAGTGGTTCCAGTTCTCCAGTTGTACATGAAGGAAGGGCACCGTGTCGTTTCTTACAAATTTGTTGTACTCCAGCCGGTCTGACCCGTATTTTACATGGACGCATATATTTACTCTCGCGTAGTCCGCAAAGATTTCAAGTATATTTTCATCCCCGAAATCGTCCTTACTCTCTAAAATTGTTCGCGCTACCTTCGGATTCGCGCAGCGTTCTAACGTATCGTGTTGTCGCAGAGCGTTTCTGAGGTCTTGCGGTGACATTTGCAACCCGCAAAGTTTGATCAGTGAGTCGAACAGGCAATTACCGTCGCTCGTCACGTTTCTGAACGGTGTGAGTCGTAGGTTAGGTTCGGCGCATCTCATGTCGCCACTGCGGACCACTGGGGTATGCTCGTTCGCGCGGGCTACGTCCTGTCTGTGCCCAACTTCTTCGTTTAGCGTGCGTTTTGTCAGCTGGTTGGGAGCTACGGATCGCTGTGCCTTAGCAGTGGGTCTGTCTAGCGTCACGGCTCTTCTGTCTTGCGCCTCGTCAGCGCGATAAGCGATCGGTCGAGGTCACCGGCTGATTCGTCCGGCTTATCTCGAATGTTTGTGTCGCCTTTTCCCTCCACCGCGCGCGTGATCTGGCCCAATCGCGCGTGGTCGTCTGGACGTCGCCTTCCTCTGTTGATCCTCCGGGGTCGATGATCTCTGGTCTTTTTCTAATTGGCTTTCTCGTTATACCTTTCGTGGCAGGTTCTGTTGTGTTGCAACGGAGTTTTATTGTGCCATCCATTTCGGTTACGCTCGTCCTTGTGTATCTTGACGATATTTGTGACGGCCGTTCGGTTTCGTCGGGGTGATGACTCGGATGATATACCTTCCTGGGTCTTCCTCTGCGACCCGTGCGTTCGATTTTCGGTCTTCCCCTGCCTCGTCGTGGTTGTGATCGGTGGGCCCGATCGCTCGCTTTGTCTGTGCGGGGGATTTTCTTTTCCATGTTGATCGGGTCAACGATGCGTTGTTTTTTCATTTAGTCCGCGAAAATCGACGACCAATCTCCATCGCTTCTGTCCGTTCGCTCCCACCTTTTTTGGCACTACCCATGCGGGTGAGTTGTACGGGGAGGCGTAAGGTTTAATTATCCCTGCCTTTAATCCTTCTGCTACGTGTCGGTTAATTTCCTCTCGAAGTAGCGGTGGCTGTCGGAATTGTCTCGTTCTTACTGGGAGATCGTCGGTGGTGGGGATGTGATGGGACAGCACGGTCGTTGCTGGCAGCGGGTCACCGGGTAGGGAGAACACGTGACCATAATCGTGGATTAATTTTCTCACGTGGTTGTTTTCTTCTGCGTTCAACTACTCTCGCGGAAGAATTTCGAAGACTTCGTCGATCCGGTCTCTCCTCTTCGTTGCGTTTACCGTCGCTATTTTTCCTTCGCTGTTTACTTCACCGAGGCCGATGGTCACGTGTTCCTCGGTCGCCGCTCGAATTTGTTCGCATTCGGTTAGTTCGAACACCGGTACTTCTATCGTGATCGCCTTCTCTGATGTGTTTATTGCGTATAGGTGCGCGACTCCGTTATCTACGTTCACGATTCAATTCCCCATGTAGATGTCGGGCCCGACGTTGATCGAGGGTGACATTCCTACTCCTATTTCTGGGTTGGCGACCCTCACGTATACCCTGTGCTTGCTTCGCGCTGGAATAGTGAGCCCTTCCCCTTTTCGAAACGGGTATGTGTCTTTTCCTACGCTATATGTTGTTTGGCTATAAGAGATGGTAGCTTTAAATTTGGAATGGAATGTCGAACCTAGTATGGCGCTCTGTGAAATCGGAAAATTGTCGTCGACGACGTGGAATTCGCACCGTCGACCGTCCAGCATAATGTCGACTCGTCCGTGAGTCGTTGATTTTCCGTCCGTAATTCCTACTAATTCCCATGTATCGTTTGCGTATACTGGTACATCGTTCGCTACGCTTCCTCTCTTGATCAGGCAGATCTCGGCACCAGTATCTACCAAGAAATCTGCTCGTCCATTCCGGAGGTCGTCGCTGTATAGTTCGATCGCGGGGGCGGCGACGAGCCGATTTCCTTGAATCTCTAGGATTCCGTTTACTCGTTGAGGCCGCACGGTCGCATGTTCGCGCTTGGTTGTACGCCCGGGCTCGGTCCTGACGTTTCGGGCCGAGCCCTCTCCTCGTTTAAATCGCGCTGAAAACTTTTATTATGATTTCCGGCTTGTCCCTGCGCGTTCGGTTCGTATGCGTTTCGTCCCGGAGCTCCCGAGTTGTATCCCCGTGGTTGGTGTCGCCCGTGCCAGCCACCCTGATGGTCCGTTCGCGAATTGTTTGCGCGGTCTTGCCAAGACCCGTTTCGTATCTGTCGTTGGTTGCGTGGATCGTTTGAGCGCTCGTTCCACTATTCCGACCCATGATTCCAGTGGTTTTCCCGGGGTCCGTTGTGTCGGACCTGGTTGTCGCGAGGGCGTGATCCTCTGTAGTTACCGCGGCCTTGGGCGGTACTTTGTCTAATTTCCCTGACCAATGTATTGCATTCGGCTTGGGTATGACCCTCATTCCTACAGAAATTACACCGCTTACTCGTATCGCGCCAGAGCGGTGTTTGCGCGCCGCTAGCGTTGTCGCTTTTTCCTATCGGGGCGTCGCGTATCCACTGGAGGTCGCGTTCGATCTTGTCGACAAGAAACCTGGCCTCCGATAAAGTCGCGGGGTTCCCTGCTACTAGTCGTGTATCGACGTCTGTTTCTAAGCCTCTACGAAACGCTCTAAGGGCTATTTCCTCGGCTTGTTCTATCTTCGCTGGTCGCGCACCCTCGGAGGTGTCTGTTCGTGTTCGCACCTCGATACGGAGATTCTCGTAAATCGTCGCAATTCGGGCCCCGTAAGTCGCGGATGTTTCGTTGGGGGTCGGATGGGCTCGGTATAACTCTTCCATCCAGTACGAATCCCCTCGTTTCCCGGCGAACACCGCATTTAGCCTAGCTACTACTTCGTCTAGCTTCTCCATACTCATTACTGCGATGGCGAAATCCGCCGCGGTTCCCTTAAACTTCCTGCTTAGGGATTGGACTACTAATTTTTCCATCTCTGGAGGGACCGACGCGACCGCGTTTTTACACCACTGACTAAATGGGATTAGGTGGTCCGGGGACCCATTGAAGTTCGGTATCATATCTAACGCGTCGCGAAGGTGTCCGTGCGCGTTTCCCCGGTGAGCCATCGCCGATGTATCACCCTGTGCTTGCGGCGGATTCGTTATGTTATTTACTTGTTCCATTTCTCCGACCGACGTCAACGTGCCCTCGTCGGAATCGCTGTTTAAATGCGGTTTGCTTTCGCGACGCGCCCACGGATCGAAGGGTGAATGATTTTCTCCCGTCGATGAAGTTTCGGACATTCGATATTCGGATGCACCGACGTCTAATTTAGGCGCACTGATCACACAATCAAGTTAAGTTCGTAATAATGTAAAGCGGGACTTACCCAAAAAGGTTCCATACTCGGAAGAGGCAGAGGGCGATTATCATTCTCTTTCGTCCTCTTTTCGGTTTCTTTGATATCCTGGTCGTTCCCCGTCTCTGGGTTCGTCAAATCCTTATGGTCACTTCCTGCTGTGACACTTGTGGGTTAATCAATTAACCCACTCACTTTGTCACCAAAATATAAAAATTTCACCTTTCGCACACACCCCACACTTAGCACCAAATTGTTACGAACGCGATCTTTGGATGTTGTTTTCGCGTAGTAACGGTCGTTCCGAGCGGTTAGAACGTCGATTATTCAGAGTTCGGGGGAGCTGCGCGTACAACTCTCTGAGTTGTTTTAAAGAAGTGACGGGTTCGGTTGTAGTTCGAGACGAGTAATTGGAAGAAAATAGTATCAATTGGGTTTATTCATGAGCTTGCCCTACCTCACGACCTTACAATATGTTGATAAAGCGACTCTAATATGAGGACTTGTGATAATCGTGCGATATGAAAACTTGGTCGGTTAACAATTAGCAAGATCAGCGAGAGGACTGTCTTGGATGATCGTTCGGCGATGACTGCCTTCGCGGACCCTTCGTGCGGCCCACGACGGTTCGCGCAATGATTCCTAATTCAGGAAAAGGGTCTTGTTCACTCGCCGCAGAGCGCTCTCCGAGAGTTCTGCGGCTCGGTGGAATCTGCTGATTCCGCGGAAAGGTGTGGGATCTGTTCCAACGGTCTTTCCCATGATTCGGATTCCAGGTCGGCGGAATCCGTTGGTAGCAACTGGACCGTTGGACGGTGGACGAAGTCCGTCCGTAACAGTCTTAAAATTTGTTTAATAAATAGAAGTTGTAATTGAAAAATCAGCAAAAAAATCGAAGAGTACATACAGTTTCAAAAACAAGATTACGACTCCCAAACTCAAGAATCGCATATAAAAACACTTTGAATAACTTTTTTGTATTCTTTTCCGAACAGTAACGAACGAACAGTAAAGAAACGAAAATTTCATAGAAAAAATAATAATCTGAATTTGGATCATTTTTGCAGAAGTTATGAGCGAAAAACCAAAAATGAGCGTTTTTTTTTATACTAAATTCAATATCTTCTGAACCGGTGATCAAGAAAATTCCAAACTTCCCCAGGTAAAGTTTTTGATGAGTACTAGAAAATGTTGAAACAAATTCAAAGTATTCGAACCGTCCATGTCATGGGTTAATGACAAACGACTGCACATACGTCGCAAACCCATGACATTAAACGCCCTGTAGCGTCGAAAGCGTTCCCACACTTCACAAACCGACAATGGCTGAATTTTGTGTATTCTTTTTGGTAGAATGTGCTATTTTCATCAAATGATCTCCAATAAGGTCCTCAAAATTCCTGAAAAATTTCGAGTTACTTGCATTTTTGCGGTAATTTCATCCGAAAAATCTAGTAGAGATTACAATTCATGTTTCTTTATTTTTGTCAATTTTGTTGTGTAGCGTTGTGGCAAAAATTGTGTGTTAGTTTCACTTTCTTGGATACATCTTATATCATTGTGAATTATCTGACAGACCATTATAATGATAAGATGATATAATATGTATTCTTTCTTAACTGTTATTCCTGTTGATCGCTCATTTCCCATACAGTACCTTGAAACTATGGTTTTCTCCGGTGAGTCAACTCAACAACTTTATTTACTGATATCGAATAAATGAGAAAGCTTCGTAGGTGTGTGGCTCGGTGATTCGACAATGGTCCATATGCCTAATCTCTTCCCAGCACCCCCCGCCTGCCAGAAACCCGAGAAACGTGGGGAAAAACCGCGTCAAGCAAACCAACGCGGGGAAGCACCGGGCGAAGGGCACCAACGCGGGGAAAACCGCGAGGGTCCAAAGGGGCGGGGGAACTACTTTGTCGTACCGCCGATAGTTGCGTTCCGAAAATGACTTTCAGTACTGTTTGTCTATAGTTTGGGTTGCGTGAAATATAAAACAATCATATGAACAGTCGATTTTGGAACACTCCCTGAGTCGCCACAATTATAATAACGTTGTTACTCGTATACCCAATCAACCACATAAACGAACAACGATTGTCGCTTGACGTTCGACCGTTCTGGTTTATTCGGCTCAGGTCGTATAGTGCCCTCCCTTTTTTTCTGCGGCGGAAGAAATTTTTCCAAATACGACGGGGTTTCCCGTGACAGAGACATCACGAACATTATGCACGTGTTCAAAGATCAATTTGGGATGTGTTCATAAATCCACTGAGAATGCGTTTTAAAACCAAATGAACAATCGATTCGCCATTTTCAATATGGCCGGTCGAAATATATATCAAATGGTCTCCTATGTGAACAAAAACAGCCATTGTTATCAATGTATTTTGGCAATGTGCACTTTACTAGTAGAGTTTTTTTTTCAAGCCACCAGAGCCGCCAAATCTTTTGAAGATCGCGAATAGTACGACGTTGTATGCTGATACTAAGCGCTTTGTGCAATAAGTTTTTTTGTTCGAATATATGAATTTGGCGCCCCCCTGAAAGTGGCACCCGGGGCAGGCGCCCCAGTTTGCCCCCCCCCCCCCCCCCCCCTCTCTAGATCCGGGGCTGACGCCTGTCAAACATCTTACAACATTCAAGCAAGAACAATTGTTGCCACTTAAAAATTTCATTCACCCAGACATACTGAATGAGTTGCTGAAGAGATACTCAATCATTGACAGGTTTTATCAAGCACATTAGTTTTTTCATCACGTGGTGAATGATTGAAACAATGTACAATGTTCAATTCAGTCATAAAACCAGCCGAAAAACGCAAGTACAAAATATTGACGTTATTTGCAGGAATATTGTATGAAATATTCATAACACAATTCCAGAGAAATTTGAACAGGCTACTGATCGGCATGGACAGCTGTGATTAATAATATTACGCGCACCTAAATTGATCGAAATGTTGTTGAAGTGTCGATCAAATTTTTAATTCCTACATGTGATCAGTTGTTCAAATGATGAGTATTGGTTTAGTAGTCAGGTTACATGACTTACCTAAGTATCAAGATAATAACAAATATCGTATGAATAGTTGTGAATATTTAAGTCATGTATGATAACCATGTATGATAATCTAATGTTATATACTGGGTGTCCAAATACTGAAAACTATTCCAGACCTTGGGTTCCTGACGTCGATGTGAACCAAAAATGAAAACAAAGCGATTCAAAGAGTATTCATATCCTTGAAGTAAGCCCTCCAAAAGTTAACCGTCCGCAAAAATCGAATGAACGGATATCTGATATTTCAGAGATCAATTTCGTGGCTTATTTTTATGCAGTCTGTCGATTGTCATATTTGGATGATCGTTATGTGTGGCCATTTATCTATTGTTTCGCTGCGCTAGGGAATTTCAATGGCGTAAAACTAATAACAATCATGGCAGGGCAGGATTTATACTGAGGGCACAAAGGACACTAAAGGCTCAGACCCAGGGTGAGAAGTATCCAGGGGTGGTGAAATTTGGTGCGTGAGAGAAAAAAATTTCTGACGGTTCCCAATTCCCTTAGCAAGTGTGATCGTTATGAGATCATTCACGAATTGAAATAATTGAAATAACTTTTCTCATAATTAAGCCTCCGTAGACACAGATGGGTTTGTGGCATCCGGCCGTTTTTGGAATCTATGAATTTCTCGGGTTTCGTATCTATTTCCATTGTATTAATCTCCTTCTGTCGATTTCAAACTACTCTCCTGATTTTTGTCAGTTCTTCTAAACGAATCTAAGTATGGTATGAAACGGTAAGACGCCGTAGACCCATGTGCGTCTAAGGAAGCGCGTGAATTTGAGTGTGTCTACGGAGGGTTGAGAGTTTGTTTGAAATTAGAACACGACAGTTTTTGTCATAAAACAGCGAAAAAAGCTCTAGTTTCTAGAAGGTCACTCACATTTTTCGTAAAGGGAATACGTATTCTTATTATGTATAATCACTTGAAGTTCTTGGTTTGATCACAACTTGATCAATATGCTTATCATCTCATTAGTTCGAACTGCGCGCCGTAAAATGCACAGATCACCGTTGCTAATGTTTCATGCTGTTATCTGCATTCCGATTTGCAAAAAGTGCACGTTCTCTCTCTATATATACTTCACCCAACGAGAGAATAGACTTAGGATCGGGAGTAAACTCGTGCGATTCGGTCAGGTCTTCATCCACGGAACGCCCATTCAGCCCCTCCACTCCGCGATCCGGTCCGGCTTGTTGGTCACGAACGACGGCGGAACCGTGTTCAAATGATCACATCTATTTTATTTCCTGAATGAAAATAATGCACGGGTCCAGACTGTACGTATACGACACTGTGGAGCGTGCTGGGCACTAGATATCTACTCTAACTAATTGTCAGTGGTGAATACCTGTTGTTGTTCATGTTATTCAAATAAAAGAAGCGAATGATTCAACAATGAATTCACTCTCGATGATGATGGTTCAATTTCAGCAGCTTTTACTGCTTCGGATTCAATAATCAGGTATTTAAGTTTCTCAACATCAATCCCATTCACGACACTCACAATCTCTCTATGTTTAATTTTTTGTATGCTATCAAAAACAATAGCGAAGACTTCTACGTGCGATTGAGATGTTGAATGAAAAATATTATCCAATTCGACGCTCCGGTGATACGAAAGTAATGAAAGCAGTTGACAGCAATACTAATAACATCGACTGCAATGGAAAAAGTCCGTGCCACACCATGAACTAATTTGATCCGCGTGCAATCAAGCTAAGATTTTTGAAAAAAAAAGTTTTTCATGCAAAACGATGTGATCCTTTTTCCCGTTCAGAAGTATACGAAGAGTCAAGTTTTTTGAAAATGATTTTGCCGATGAAAAAGAAGATCAAAAATGGAACTAAGTTGAATGGCCATTTCGGATCTATGTAAGATTTTCGTGAGATATGAAGAGATTGCATGGTTGCATATTATAACGAACGGAATCCGTCTGTCGTTCCGACGATCTGGTTGCTGTCGACGGATCCCGTGGATGAGGAAACGGTGGATCTCGTAGATCCACAATAGACGTGTAGGAACGATCGCTGAAACCGAGCACGGATTCTCCATCCAGTCGTGTCCAGTCACCGTCCTCTCTGCTTCGGTAAAGTATATTCCTACGTGGCTCGTCGAGAGCTAGACAGCGAGACTGTGAAGTCAGTCATCGCGGAAGAGTCAACACAGCAATATCTAAGAGTCTCTCCCCCAGTAGAGTCTCTTAAATAACACCACAAAGCTAATCAGGCAAGCAACACGGACCAGACTTGGTGTACCTCATATCTTAAAGGACGCTGAATTCGGATCCGTTCGATCCCATCAGGTTAGTCAAGGGAATTTCAAGGTCAAACTGAGAGAATTCAACGACCTTAGAAACATATAGCTAGTCGCTCTTCATGTATTCTTATAGGGTTCTTTAGATTTGACCTTTAAATGCCTTTGGCTCTAACCTTATGGGGTCAAGCGGACAATGGATTCCAATTCAGCGTTCTCTGAAACATAAGGTACACCGAGTCTGGTCCGTGTTGCTGGCTTGATTCGGTGTGTGATTCTGTGTAATCTATTGTCTGGTCGTGGGATAAAGCCAACTCATCAATTAACCCTGCATAGATCTTCTAATTATTCGTACAATTGTATCGAACGCGTTATGTCCCTAAATGACGCGCAGAGTCAAAGTAATACTAACATATAATTTTGGTTTCTTTTGCCAATTATGATTTTTGGTGACTAATTGAAAGACAAAGAAAGAGAGAGAGATTGCAAACATTGGACGACCTTGGTTGTAACGACACCGTTATTTCCTATGCTGGACGTCGTCTTGTTAAATTCCTAGCTCGTGTGAGAAAGTGGTAAAGAGGTATCACCATAACTTGACAGTAGAATGATTGTGGATTCTTCTTGGATTCATTCCCCCGAAGATCGCGTCTTGTTTCCTTCAATATGAGTAACGATTTTCGATACAGCCAATTCCGCTCACAGACAAGCCAATACAGTGGTACCTCTCTATTCCACAGTGGCCGTGCGGCTTCTGTGTAACGGCCTGATAATTGCCATCGCCCCTTCTTTCTTTTATTTTCGGTGGAAGTCGTTGAAAGTCGTGCCGTTTCCATCCATATTTCTAGGTTCTTCGTTCGTTCTCCCTCTTCTGTCTCACTTGCATACTTTCTCGCTTTCTCTCTCATTCTTACTTGCCTGACATCCACCTATACTGACAAATTTTTAGGCGGACATCATTCATGGAGTTCATGATACACATACTGTTGTAATGATTCGCATGACGATAACTTATCCAAACACATTCAAATATCAGATTTTTCACTGAAAATGCACTTCGAAAACAGTTTCAATCAAAGTACTTTTTAAAAAGTTGCTTATCCTGAATGATGGTCAGGTTTTCTGGGAAGTAGCATAATTCCGCGAGCTCAAATAGTCACGAATTTCTTTACAATTTTGAGAAGGCCAATAATGTGTAATATAATGGTCCGAAAAATCAAATTGAACAAATATTCGCTGATAATTCTGAACCAAGGAACACCATATCGCACATACAAATTGTTCGGAGATTTCGGGGGTGAAGGTCTGATTGATTTGAGATGAAATCGAGGTGTACTTCTCAATTTGAAGCATCAATTAGATAGCAGAACCCGAAATATTACAATCCACTTTAGAAATCAAATAATCAAGTTGCACAGAGAGATCGTGAGATTGGTATGGCTGGTAAGGTACTAAATGTATTCAAATGGGGAGTATTTCAAACTCTGCAGAAAGCTGAATGTATTGAAAGATAAGATAGCCGTGAAATACCACAATATGGTAACAGGTGTGGCAACAATATTGATTGAGGCTCGACAAAATTCGTAGTGAAACATTGAACGAATCTCAGCTCGATTAGCAAGACTTTCAATCAATAAGCACTCGTATCAATTTATCTGCCTTTGCTTTATCCAAAAGAAAGGAGTTCAGTGACGTAACGAATAATCTAGAAGTTAAGTAAAAGATGCACAGTTTGAATTTTTATCCGAGACCATCCACAGCGTGATGAATCCCGATCATTCTCTCCGATTAAAACATCACTGTAAGTGAAAAGTGTGAAATACATTTAGCATCATTTGATTGCAGAATTATCAAACTGTTGTTGGAAATATCTAACATAAACTCACCTTGCAATGGAAAAGTTGGTATGCAATCCACTCGGACGTCAGACATGGCGCCGGTAATAGCTTGACTCACGTAGACGAAGCAGTATTCCACAAATTTTTCGGTGAAAATATCACAGTCGAATGTCAAAGTATGTTCACTCGGTGGGGCTTTTAGCTCAGCAAGATAATGTAAGGTTGACGGTGGTTTTAACGATGCAACGTCGGCCCTGAGTCGTCCATAAACTCGGATGCGGTCACCCTGAAGTCTGCATGATGGATACTCGAACAGAACGGTCACGCCACCGCCGTTCGATCCGCCGCAAGGGTACACCGATCGAGCGCGAACATTGAAAACGAATCGTTCAGACCATTCCACCTACAAGTTGTTTGACACACGATATTAGTAAGTAGAAATCATTTTCATGGAGTTAAAACAAAGGGAAATATTAAATACAAAGATTAATTTCTAATGACAACTGTTATATTGTAGATAAACCCTGGCCTCAGGTGAAGAGGATAGGGGTTCCTTTACGCGCGGGCTGATCCCCACAAACCGTGTTGGAATGAATGGGGCCTGGAACGGTGGGTTAGGCAATAGTCATAATGATTATAGGAGGAAAGCAAGATTATATACAGATTTGTGCGGCGGGTGGTGTGCTGGTGTTCTTCACCATTCGACCTGATACACCGTGAATAGATTAATCTTGGTTAATCTTAGAGAGGATATGAACGGAAAGGTCTGTCACATTCAAGTTGATTATAGATAATTATTCTGAGGGATTATGTTGGAAAGGCGGAACAGTTCGGTTGGTGTGATACCAGCGTTGAATTCATCCTAGTGATATTGTTAGCCAACAGTTCACATGATTCTACTGATGAATCTTATCCTTGTGATGTATTGAAGAAGCCAACAGTTCGAATAATTCTACTACGAAACTTATCCTATTGATGTGTCGAAGAAGCCAACAGTTCAAATGAATCTACTTCACGATAAGTGGCTTTACGAATTGACCGTTTGCTCAGTAGTGTCGGTGATGGTACGGTGTATATTGCACTGCTGGTACGACGGTGAGCTCGCAAATGCTGTTTCAGGGCTTCGACAAGGCCGGTCGATTCCGGTCTCTTGTAGGTGGTCAGCTTTGCCGGTCCGCCGAGCCAGTCGAGGTGTTGACTCCGTTAATTCTGTGAGTACTGGCGGTCAAATTTGCCGTCATCGAGTTGCTACTGACGGCCGGGTATTGGGCCGCTATATATCTAGTCTCATGCGACATGTGCCGCGGGAAACGACTATATCTAGCAGTCTGCCGGTGGTACATTAGTAACTTAACGCGTACCGCGGCACGGCGTGAGGCAGAACGGTGTGATGTAGGAGGCACCCGTGTGCGTCGGTCACACAACAATAATAAGTTCTTCGGAATTAAGAGCTGAGGTAGATGAAAACTGGAAGTATTGTTTCAGAAGTTTGCGATTGCACGTTTCCGCTAGGATTCTGAGCGATCAATCCAAATCAGAAACCCTTGTACCGTATGTTATGAATAGCTATTTGGATTTGGGTAGTGTGGCCGACTGTACGAAAAAAATTCCCAAATCCTAGCATGGACTGAAAAATTGGAAGTATCTTGCAAGGGAAATCCACTATGTTGTGATCGCGGCGCTGCCATTGGATGAGCGTGTGGCTTGCTCGTGCATTCACAAAAGATGGATTGCATCTATCAGCTTGTTCTCAACTCGTGGTGCGTTTACTGAATTTAAGATTCGGATTTTGGTTGGATCTGAAATTTCTTAATTCATGTTCTCATAGAACGTGCTTACGTGATGTGGAATTTAAAGAAGTGAAGCGAACAGCGGTAGGTATCTTTCGCCAATGCGCGAGCGATCTGCACGCTCATCCACTGAAAACTCCTTGAACGTAACATGGCGGGATATGCCGTGCAAAAATATCAATATTTCATCAGTACAGAACGCCAATTTGGGTATTATCTTTAACCATCCGGATACGCTACGCAAATCCAAATGGCATTCACATCATACGCTGAGAAAGTTTCTAGTTTGGATTCGTGGTTCAAAATTCTGGCGGGAAATCGCGATCGCAGACTTTTAGTGCATCACTTCAAATAAGAGTTTGTCACGACGAAAGCCACTAACCTTCATGTAGGCACTTGTTGTTGGTGCACTTGGATTTGCATCTGATGGTTTCAGTCTCAATGCATAATATCCAGATTGTCCAAAAAGTTCACATCGTAGACTGATAATGTTTCGAATTGGGAAGCCGGTCATTTCTTCAGAGTATAAGAGCTATAAATAAGAAAATTGGCTGAACCCAATAACATAACGGCAAAAATCCTTCAAGGATGGAAGAAGAAATGAATAAATAATAATTCTTGAGAACCATCAAACCAAACTTCCAAACGTGGGTAGAGTTTGATTGCATCCAGACGAAGTATCAGGCTCATACATAGATCTTAAGGATAGATCGCTTATAGACTTGCATGGTCTCAAGGTAAATACACCAAGTATATACACACCATCAATCTTAACCTTTTTCTTTGTCGTATCCTATCAAGATCACAGCACATCTCATTGGTTCGTTCATATTATACGTTTTTGTTTCACCTCTCTCGTCATATTTCCATGGAGATACAAGGGACAGCAAATGTTACTTTGGGTTGGATAGGATAGCGTAGTGAGAGTACAAGCTCTTACAGAGACTATATGGGGTCAAAAAGTGAATGACGATTGATTCAAAATGATGATTTGATGAATGATTGAAAATTAGAATTTGAATGATCGATCATGTTTCAGCAAAATGAATATAAGTGGACTGAACGTAACAAAAATGTAAATACTAAACAATACGAATCGAAAATATTGGAAATGGTGATTACAAATAATAACAATATTATTATTGAATATTCGCAATGAAATAATATTAATGATCATTAGGAATAATAGAAATCGCATATCGTGTTTGTAATAGACAAAATATACCGGTCAACGAAAATTCTCATGTCGCAAGTTCGTTGAAACGGCGATTATTGGAATTGGTCGTACGTCAGAGGTGACAACGTAGGGTCGATTGTTCGAACATTGACATGATATAATCGCTGCAGATTTTACAATTAATATTGGCCAATATTCGCAATAAGGTCCACACGTACAGTTAACAATAATAGTTCGAAAATACAGTTTACAATTTCAGTGCGCAAATACGCAATCTCCATGCGGAAATACAGTTCACAATTTTACTTCGGAAATATTGTTCACGATATTAGTTCAGAAATACTATTCGCAATTCTAGTTTCAGGGGTGCAATTCGAAATTGCGGTGCGCGCATCACTTTCCAATACATAAGACAATGCACGACTCGTGCAGCAAGAATTATACCTGGTGGATTGCTACTGACTTGTACTTTTTCAAATTTTTACGGACAGCTGAACCTCCAAGAATCAGTAGGAGATGGATCACTGATCAGTGCCAATCAGAAAAGAATGTAACTCGGTCGAGTGGAGTTGCAAAACTGACTAGTCGGGACGAAGGCGTGGCTCGCAACTACGTCGTCCGCTTGCTGATATTATTATTTGCACTTGATGATTCGATTTCTGTCATCAATGTGATGCATGATCCATAGGTGGGACAGTTCAACAACGACGCAAGGATTCGATAACGCAGAGAAGCTCCGATGCAAGGGGACATGCACATCAATACCAAATTCTTGAAAGACTCCCCCCCTGTTATCACTAATTGTACTTGTATTCCATGACTTCGGAAAAATTAAGTTCAATTGAGACTTTGTATATGAAGTATTCTTCAAATGATTTACTACATTCCTATATCTGCATTTGCCATAACTCAGAGCTGTATCCTGCGGTGATTTCAATGGTAATACTCTGCCAAACTTCCGCTGCCTGATCAATTGACATCGTATTGTGCCTGAAAGAATCTACGCCCAATTTTGTCTATTAATGTCCTTGGAAAAGACCAAGTTGACTTGGTCCATACTATCATACATCTGCATAGCAAAATCTTTATTCATGTTATTCCGTCTGTATTGGTACAGACATAACATTTTGTACCGCCAGTCTTGCTCACGTCAGGATCAACAATAACTACTCTCTAGGAATAGTAAAGAAGAATATGTGCCTGATGAGTAATATTGACTGTATGCAAAAATATACTTGTTCATCGATTGTCATATTTACAGCAAGGCAGATAATATTCTATGCATTGATATGACATTATTTCGGAACAAGAAATTTTGGGTCGAGGCCTGTTGGTTTCTTCAGATTGCGGCGTATGGGCAGACCTTCGGATGAAGTTTGGCGTAGTTTTAGTGCAACGCAAACAGATATCGACTCATCACGCAAAGGAAGTTGAGAATTAGTACATTTCGACACCAGGGCGGGAAACTGATTTTCTTCTCGTGAGGACATTCGTGTCTAACAGTGTTTTCTGATACGACGTGCGAGAGACTCTATTTCAGCATGCGTCTATTTGCGCAGCATGTGTAATAAAATTCAGCCTCATGCACGGAGTGTCAAAAACAAATACTGTTGAGATCGTGCGAACACGATGCGCCTTGTCGCTGAAAGATAACTCTCTGGGGGATCCAGTGGCGAGATGGTACCGAACGCAATGGAATTTCTTGTGCTTTATCTCCTTTGTCCTACGCGTAATCAGTGAAATGATTTTAGTTGAAGATTGAGATTTATATCAATGACGTTTTATATCGCTATAAGTCTATATATATTCTACATGTAACGCTAACCATAGAAAAAAATAGAATAAGTGAAACAACAAATATTTCCGATAATGTGAAGAAACGCAAAGAAGCAATGACTTTCTGAACAATCCAGCAGCAGAGTTGATTCGAATACAAGGATTCTCATAAGAATGTAGATATCATTTGATGATTGTCTTGTAACATTTCGGCTAGACCGGGTGGATTGTGGGGCTAGGAAAAACCCGGTGTAGTCGTAAACGGGTCTGAGGGTCTCTTCCCTCTCCGCCGGATACTCGGAACCCACCGGGGTATGTGGGTTGCAATTGATTCGGACACGGTGATTTGAATGCAAAGATAAATAGTTTATTAAAGACGTTCAGGTGCGGCTGGCGGCGGTGCTAGACGGCGGTGTCGTCGGCGGGCCGGATATTTCCGCTCTAAAGATTTGATACAACGAAAAATAAGAAGATAAATGTATTTGCATAAAAGAGCAGCGTGTTACCTTATGACTACTTAGACTACGGAAGCTTATCTCTAGATATATATATGTACAGGATTAGCTAGAACTAGCTCTGGTCGGAATATCCTCGAAGAGGGTATTTGAACAAAAAGTTATGCGGACCTAGTGCGGTTTCGGTGAGAGAGCGAAGCTCTTCTCAGTTTTCGCGATCGCGCCTAGCGATCCGGGGTCTCGTCCCGCGGATCGTTGAGTTCTCCAGTTTTGAGCGTGTCGGCTGGCGGCCAGGAGAACTGCCGTCTACGGCTCGCGCCGTAGTTGATAAGGCGGTCGAGCGGTAATCTCGCCTTCGAATCGTAGCCACCTAGCGGCGGCCGGCGGGACTGGTCGGTACGGTGGCTCGGTGAGCCGCGCGCGTGTGGTGCGGTGACTCGGTGAGCCGCGCGCGTGTGTGGTACGGTGGCTCGGTGAGCAGCGGGCGTGAGTCTGCTCGTGACGAAGCGGACGTGTGTGTCTGCTTCGTTACAGTCTCAAGTACGAAATATTGATTGAACTCTACTCTTCTGCAATAATGGAATACAAGTACGATCGGTAATAGGTGGATAGGAGTCTTCCAAGAGTTTGAGACCGCTGTGTATATCCCGTTGCATCAAAGCTCGCTATATCACCGAAGCAGTTACTACTTCAAACTAGTTTCACACACTTATCACATTTTTTGGTGCACAGTTTTAAACAGTTCTAAATTGCAGCACAGTTTATTTTAACTTTCGTAAACAGTGCGGTTTTTTCACAAAAATGAATTATTGATTTATCAAATCAATTCATCAACCCTGACTTCATGTAGGAGGGTCGTTTTCGTCCGAGCCGAAATGTCTTGTCGGAATTTGTTAACGCGCATTGCTTGAGATTTGATACAATATCTCTTGTTCAAATCACAATAACGAAATAATTTCTTTTCGTACTTCAAAAGGACATTTTGAGGATCGACCATGAATCTCTTTATATTTTTCCATCAATAATTCTGGGTATGGTAGCGCGCCGCTGAACACGACCCCAGTACATGGGATCAGGGTGCCGAAAACACCTGCATGGAATGAGTGTTAATAACGGTGCAACTGTTAATTTTTAGCAATAAGACTCGTTGAAGGATCTTATCTCTATTTCTTGCTCTCAGTATAGTTCTGAAAGATCTCTCTTGCTTCTGACTCACACTTCTGTTATCACTCAGTCCGGAGTTCCAAGAATTTCACTATTTCTCATGGTCTTCTGTTCCAACAAATCTTAATACAACTTCCATAAATGTGACTGCTAACTTCAATCAGTGGATGGTAAAATTAACTATTGGAATGCAATTGTTTGAAATCCTTCATATCCACTATAACCGCCACTAAAGTGTTCGAATTCAAGCACAAAATTTAGGGAATAAAATGCAACAATCTTCACATACACACGTCGACGAGTTCAGAGTGATTACTCCTGACCAAGTTATTGCTAACACATGCACACACGCACACGCGCGTGCGCGCGCGCAGGCACGCATGCACACGCACGCGCACGCACCCACACACCCCGACACACACCCACACACCCACGCATGCACGCGCGCGCACACACACACACACACACACACACACGCGCGCGCGCACACACACACACACACACACACACACGCATACACACACACAGCTGCTCTGATATCATCGAATCCAAACCTTGCATGTATACCAGAAATCTGCAGTTGGGATCTAAAGTTTACCCTAAATGCAACAGTGCGTCGGACTTGTATATTCGTGTTCATTCAAATTTCCACCAGTTGAAACCAAATCTCACTAATTTTATTCTGCACTATGATTGTTTAGGAGTGAAGCTGAAATATCTGTTATCATTCACGAACAGTGATTCTCAACCATTCTCAGATAACTCGTGCCGTGACTCTGTTAACACAATTTATAAAACTTATGTATGAACTGTATTTCCGATTATTGTGTACTACCTATTCAAACATTCCCACCCCAACCAGACTACGTACCAAAAATAAAATATGGCGGTGTTGAAATTGCAAACATTTTTTTTAAGCGGAATCATGACTTTTTCGTTACACCAAAAAAGCTGTCAATCGAAACGAATAACTTATGCGGGAAAAAAAATTCCATTCAAGTTCACAATTTTCAAATCAAAACAATTTTTTGTAAATGTGTTTATGTGGAACACACAAGGATTAGGTTTCCGTGGTTCGTCAACAAAATTTACAATGTAGCAGGTGTGATATCCATCTAACGAGCTTTGTTATTCGAGCACTTTCATACCAACTATTTGACTTTATCAATCCTCTCATAACATCGAAAATTAGTTTTTTTGCGGAGTCGCCCACAAGAAGTGAAATTCATATTGACGGCTGATTTCAACAATGGCTGATTTCAGTGCGAACGAAATTGTTGATATGCTCCTTATGTTAGGATGATGTCGGGGTAATTATTTGCGAGGCGAAAATATGTATCGACAAGAAACCTCCCATTACCATCACTCGACAATTCGAACCCTGGAACGGCGGGCACGGATGGGTGAGATAACATAGGCACACAAGAAGAGAAGGCCAAAACCCAGGGGAAATAATCCCCTACCGCTCCCTCTCATATGGAGTGCGTTGAAACTGAATATGTCCATAAGAAAAATTTCAACCATCGGTTACCCTGCTATCACCTTCTTATGGGGGTCGGAATGTGTTTTCTAATTCAAAATCGAGTTGGGTGTGAATTTCCATGTTTTCTGAGCCACTGAGAACCAAGAAGGCTATCTCACATAATGCAATTTAGCATCATGACGAACATGATGACACACATGGTCGTTGTCCCACATTACCCCCCCCCCCCCTCCACCCTCATACGCCCCTTTATGCAGATTGAGTTGTATTCTTTCATACAAAATCGAGTGGGGTGTGTATTTTCAAAAAATGGAGGCAAACCACTTTGACGCGAGTGAGTGGAAGGAGGGGGGGGGGGAGGCGGAGGGTGATGAGGGTGAGCGAGGGGTTCTGATTCATTTTCGGTGGCGTCCTTGTTCTAAAAGACCCGGAAAACAGAAATACACACCCCACTCGATTTTGTATGAGAAAACAAATTTCAACCCCCATAAGGGGGTATATGGGAGCAGTCAAGCGGCGTTACGGGTTGAAACTAAGATCGAGATCATGCGAGATAGTGTTCTTCATTCTCAGTAGCCGAAAAAATATGGATATTCACATTCTCCTCGATCTTGTGTGATAAAACACATTCCAACCCTCATAAGGAAGTGGGGACGGGGAAACCGATGGTTGAAAAAAAATTCCACGGTCATTTTCAGTTTCAGCTCACTCAGAAACGGGGGGGGGGGGGGGGGGGGGGTGGAGGATTCTTACTTGTGGGTCTTGACCTTCTCTTTTTGCGTGTGCCTGTGTAATCCGCCATCGCCGACGTTGCCCAAACGTTTTTGATGGCCCGCATGCAGCTCAAAACATGGCTATCTCAGCTATGATAGCAATGGATCCTCACTTGAGTGTCAAGTGATCTCGGAACGACTGGGAATACCCAGATCCACAGTATATCGGGCATTGAGAGGTGCGAAACGCTAGCTGTACTGGATGTAATTCCATCAGGACACGCATAATCCTGATTCGTTGCAATGGATTGCGTTTTGTCGGTATGCAACAATGAGAAAAATCTATCAATTCGAACACTTTCTGGGATTTGTTATTTTCAGTGACAATCGAAGACGTTTGAAAATCGAGGTCACGTAAATTAATGGAATTTCCGCTATTTGTCTGATCAGAATACACATTGAACGAGTTAGATGGATCTGCAGCATCGGTGTAGTTAGCATGTTTGATGTGTCGATATCAACGCGGCAAATCATCGGTCACCACTTCTTCGAGGAAAGTTTCAACACTGTCCAATATCTTGATTTCCTGCAGGACGAATGTCCTACTTTGCTAGAAGATCTTGATTTAGGTACCCGTCAACAGATGTGGTTTCAGCAAGACGGAGCATCCGCTCACTCGGCTCGTGTTATTTGTCATCATCTGAACGCAACATTCGGTCATTGATAAATTGGTCAAAATGATCAAATCCAGGCCGCCAAGGGCGCTGATCTCATCCCGCATGATTTTTTCTTATAGCGACACCTTAAAGATACAATGTACCTTCAAGCCGCAACAACCCAATAGAATATGAAGGAGTGGATAAGAGCTGTCCGCCGTGCAATCCTGAGGGATGTTCGATTACAAACAGTTTATGAGTTCGGGGGATGAACATGATTGCAAAAATATCTGCACCCATTCAGGAAGTGTCCAAAGTACACTCACATAGAGGGTGTTAAGCTGCAGAAGTGACGAGCCGCAGATACCTATTTCTTGCGAGTGTTTCGCAGAAACACGCTCACTGAAAATTGGTTTTGCCTGAAAATTATGAACTTGGATGGAAAAAAATTTCACACAAAAACTGTTCCTGTTAATTTAACGAATTTTTCGGTGAAACAAAAAAATCATGTTTTTATTTTGAAAAAATGTTGGTCATCTTACCTCCACCATTTTTTATTTTGTACCAAAACAATTTTTGTTCAACGTCTATCTTTGAACCCTCGAAGTTTTATTACAGTCATTACTCGATCGTCGTCGTATTTTCCGAGATAAGGCAGGTATAAGATTGAAATGAGACATCCGGAATAATATAGTGGTGGCAAATCGATGAGATCCATCATTTTGTTGGGATGTGATACGATTTCACACACGTCATTCCTTTGCCGTCATTTTTTCACCTCTCACTTTCATTTCGAGGCATTCTTCTTCATTCTATAACGTCGGGAGACGGTTGTGCCATTCACTCTCTTTTCCACGCATTCATGGTCGCTAACAACACAAATGGTTTCACTAATGTTTAATCCGTCTTCCTATTCTGAAGACTGCGAACACTGGGCTCCGTAATCAGAGGGAAATATTTGCATCTTCAAGATTTGACACGCTCAGCACGAACACAATTATAATTTTCTCTAATGTATAATAGTTTCTAGAATGGGCGATGAAAAAATAATGCTCGTTATTGATAACTAGTTCATTCATTTGCAAGGATGACCATATATATGTATTATCAAGTGATATATATATATTGGAACAAGGTGAATTTATAAGTAATTTTAGGAAAGTTCAATAATCAACGAAACATAGGATCGAAACGATACACGAGAATTAGTGACCTGCATACGATGCGGCCTAAACGTTTCTAAGCGTAGAGCAATGACGTATGAAACTGGAGGCGGAGCTGCGCATGCGTGATACGTCTTCTGACGTGAAATGAATAATTATTTCAAGTCAACTTACCATATTTGACCCGACGAATAATGCATATATACGCTGAAAAAAATTAACGTGAATGCCCCCAAAATTGACAATATAAGAATGACAGAGAACATTGCAATTTTTTTCTCATATTTCAATTCAATATGACCAATTTTTTTGCACAAAACACTTGAGTAGATATTTTTACTTGTATAATTTAAACTATCAATTTTAATAACAACAAATTTGATGATGAATATGTAACGAAGCAGACACACACGTCCGCTTCGTCACAAGCAGACACACGCCCGCTGCTCACCGAGCCACCGTACCACACACGCGCGCGGCTCACCGAGTCACCGCACCACACGCGCGCGGCTCACCGAGCCACCGTACCGACCAGTTCCGCCGGCCGCCGCTAGGTGGCTACGATTCGAAGGCGAGATTACCGCTCGACCGCCTTATCAACTACGGCGCGAGCCGTAGACGGCAGTTCTCCTGGCCGCCAGCCCACACGCTCGAAACCAGAGAACTCAACGATCCGCGGGACGAGGCCCCGGATCGCTAGGCGCGATCGCGAAATCCGAGAAGAGCTTTGCTCGCTCACCGAAAACCGCACTAGGTCCGCATATTCTTTTGTTCAAATATTCTCTTCGAGGATATATCGACCGGAGCTAGTCTTAGCTACTCCTGTACATATATATAGATCTAGACCTAAGAATAATTAGTATTAAGGTAACACGCTGCTCTTTTGTGCAAACACAATTATCTTCTTATTTTCTTGTATTAAATCTATAGAGCGGAACTATCTGGCCCTCCGACGACACCGCCGTCTAGCACCGCCGCCAGCCGCAACTGAACGCCTTCAATAAATTATTTATCTTTTCTTTAAAATCACCGTGTCCGAATTAATTGAAACCCACATACCCCGGTGGGTTCCGAGTATCCGGCGGAGAGGGAAGAGACCCTCAGACCCGTTTACGACTACACCGGGTTTTTCCTAGCCCCACAATCCACCCGGTCTAGCCGAAACGTTACAAATATATTAACCCTGAACTAACAAATCGAATGCGGGTATGGTTAACTGTGCAGAAAAATTATTAAACCGTTTTATGACATATTATTGATCCCATTATTGACAGGTCTAATTTGCATGCGCACAAGTTCACTAAAGAGAAATTGAAAATACATCACAGTTGAACTTGTATCACTTAATGGCATTTATTTTAATTAATAATTACAAATTACCAGTCAAAAATTTTTCCTATTGCTCACTTATTTTCCGTTTCCAGGACTTCCTTTCGACTTTTTTCTTTCGGTCACACATTTTTCAGGCATTGTTTAAAAAAATTAACATTCAAAGAAATTAATTTGGTTTTCTGCTACCTTTGTGTGTTTATAGTATAAAATCTAGTCCGTTCTTTCTGAATTAGATGAGGATTTTTATTTGTATCAAATTTATTGACTTCATAACATTATTTATCAAGTTATTTATGAAATAAATTATAAAAATCCGAAAGTAAATTGAAGAGTTTGGTGAGGTCATTATCAAACTAATTGCAATGTCGAACAAGTTCACAATACTTGGGTATTTACCTCAAATTAGTGTACGTAAATCGAATACAAGTTCATAGCAATATTCATTTGATCAAAAATAAAATAACTGTTAATTTTCAGTTGGATTACTTCCTTTTAATGAACTGTTTCTTATCGCACCGCAAGAGAGCATATAAACACGTATACGTTGTTATCCATACTAAAGAGGTTACGATACCTCATATTGTGGCCTGTCGCTAGTTGACACGAGTGAATTTTTGACTGTCATCTATTGATACCCGCTACTTTAGAAAAAATATTGACAAGATATGATTTAAAAAAGTATTATGTAGTTAATTAGGTTATAAATAAACTTGAACTATTTTGTAACGAACGGACTCCGTCCGTCGTTCCGACGATTCGGTTATTATCGACAGATTCCTCGGATCTGCAATCAGAGTCATGAGAAAGTCCGTTGGAAACGTTCGTTAGAAACGACCAGTAGAACCAAGGATGGAATTCCGCCGAGACAGCGGAATCCGTCGACCGCGGAGCTGCCAGCGGGCGCTCTGCGGCCAGTGCAAAAGGGCTCCTTTTGCAGATAGTAAGATCACTACGCGGTCCATCGAGGGCTAACCGACGGAACCGCAAAGACAGTCATCGCCTGACCGTCACCTCCGATAGTCATACGCTTGACACTCTCTGCCTGACCTTTTTACGCAATATCCATATTATAACTTCTTCGAGTCGAGTCGCTTTAATTACCTATTGTAGATCGTGGGAATAGAAACAACCTTGGAATAAATCTTTAGTAGATCCTCTAACCCTGTGTCGATATTCAATCGAACCCATCACTTCCCTAAACGACTCGCAGAGTCGACGCGTCGCTCCCTACTATTTTCGGAAACTGAGGATCCAGCCGCTCGGATCGTGACAATTTTATATAATACAATTACGTAAATACGATTCTGAAAATACGATCACTCTCAACAAAAGTGTTAAGTCATTTCGAACATAAACTGATTCGGTTGACTAAAAGAATTATATTGTTTTTTGGAGAATCGTCTATGTCTTGAAATCAAATTTTACTTTTTCCATCAAGAAATATTGAAGATTTGTGATAAAATATTTACAATTATAATTCTCGATCAAATTGATTGAATGAATAATAAAACTAGACAGGTTATTGATCCCGGGGGTTCTGTCAATAATGGGGGCTTCGACCTCGTCTCCAAATCGCATTTAATAGTTGCATTTATGAATGAGTAGAAAGATAATGGTATATTGTAATACGTGTGCTTTAAATATCACATTATTACACGGCGTGCAATAATGTGACATCTGAATCATGAGTATTGTATACTATTTTATAGCTCGTGTGACTCAAATCCACGGTCACGCTAAGCGTGTGCTAAGTGCGGATTTGTGGCATGCAGCGATGTGAAATCTGTTTTTTTTTCCATATAACGTTCTTTGCAAGATATGAATCTTTCAATTCAAAAAGCTACAATTATTATAACTCGCGATATTCTGAACACAGATTTTAATTCTAGTCCAATTTTCTTGTCTTGAAGGCATCTTTGATATCAGAACCTTGCATTCAAGTCGTCGAATTATTTTACTAGATAAACTCATTTATTTAAAGTAAGTGTCAAATAAAGGTTTTCAATGGGTATATATTTCCAACCAAAAATTTTTTCTTTCGTCCAAAACAAACATGTTTTAACAGAAACAGTTTAACTTGGCCAGAATGTGTTTCACGATTCATTTTTATGTCGTGAACTTCCACAGTAACAAAGTACTATTTACAAAATATGCAATCAACACTAGAAGCAAGCCTTGACAAAACAATAATCAATAAAAGCAAAAGTAGACAAATTGAAAGCAGTCAGAGTACCAGTCAAAAGACGTGCGACCTAATCGAACAAGGAGTAAAGCAAAGAGCGGAGTAAAAGCGCGTGTACTCAGCAAAGCAACGCGGTAAGTGAAGCACGACGCCGACAGCGATTCGCAGGAAACCTCGCCGGTCGAAGAATCGGTAGTTGTTCGCGAACAGCTAGCGTGTTCTGCCAATCAGCGGGCAGCCGAATCGGTGGTTAGTGAAATCACTGATCGACCGGCATAGGCCAATTGCGGAGCGCGCCGGGGGTCGAGCCGATGATTCGCTGCGTTGGCCAATCGGAGCCGCGCGTAACGAAAGGATATCGTGCCGGTGAACCGGATCACCCATCCAATCCCGAACAATGTTAAGCATTCCACAGTGATACCTTTATGGAAGATTTTAAAATATATTCAGTTCGCCAGAAAAAAATTGTCAAATTACCGTTTTTTGTTCAATCTTAACCAACCTACTAGTATGACAGCAGAACTGTTTTGTAAGTCGCTTATGTTTCTAACAACCTATTAGTGAGAGAATATTTCCGGATAGTTAGCCCATTTGTTTCCGAGATATCAATGGATGATTTTGAAACAAACGTTTTCCCAAAAATCTGAAGTAGCAGCCGCTGGTCGTATCAACATACAACAAATTTGTTCGGAAGATTTTGACGAATATGTTGTATCTGAAACCTTTTTTCGTACGACCAATAGTTTTCAGAATATCTGCAAAATAAACAGGTGTCGAAATCTTACAATCTTATTCGTGTTGCTCTTGCCGTAGAGGTGGACTGTTTTGACGGCATCTTTGTAGTAGTCTCAGAAACTCATTCGTGGAAGAAACTTTCACTGACCCTGTTTTTCGGCCCAATTTGCATTGAATAGAAACGCATGGGCAACCCGTTTCCGCAAGAATTCAGCAAATGGTCATCAAAAGAACGGTAAGTTTGTAATTCCGCACGCGTTTCCGCTTTCAGCGTTTTATCTTTATCCGACACGACAAAGGTTTCTGAAGGGTGTCGTTCAGGGCAAAAAGTTCCTTCTTTCCAAATAACAATATATTGTAGTTAGACTTCCTCGTTTCACAACAAGCCATACACACTCACTTTATCTGCATTGTTTGATTTTTCAACGGGATATACATTTTTTATACTCGAATATGGTCATGTTTTTGAAATCGGATTCAGCACGACAGCTTTAAGATATGCTTGACTAAATATCGTAAGTCCATGAATCATTCTCTCATATTCTTCCCCTTGTCTTGTATTTCTCCTCCAAGATTTTAATTGTTGTCCATGAATGTGATATTGATCTCCAATAATATTTTCCTAAGCGGTGTATGCAAGCCGGAAGTAGTTCTCAAAAGTATTAATAATCTGCCATAAATTTACCTGTACATCACTTTTATTGTGGGTGTCACACGACAAAACGCTCGAACCACAATAGATTAGTTGCAATGAAAAAATCGTAACAGGAATGCCTGGCGATGGGGTACACGACATTCCTCTGAACTCCAAAGTTGCTGAGATCGGTTGGCTTGGATAAGTTTCAAAATATTGTCGTTTCAACACAAGCGATGCTGTTGGCCACATGACGTTCAGTGTAGCATCGATCTGTAAAAAAATTCGTTCGAATCACTAATTACAATTAAAAATACTAGAGTCGATCAATTCGAACCATCGCAAAAACATTCGAATAACAGTATACCCTGTGATAGAGGATGAAATTTAGAACTTATAGTCCAGCTTTATACTCAATTGATACTTGATTGAATACGTAGATTTCCTACAAATCGCAATTGGAAATCCATTAACTTCGCCGATCAACAAGCTGTTCGACCTGCTGGAGGAAGAGCTCATGCTCGTAGCGGAGCAAACGACCGCTCATTGGTCCTGTTGCCGATTGACAGCTCGGTTGCCGGCCGACAAAAACGCAAGTAGAATTTTCCGCAGTCAACCCGGGTCCGCCACATCGTCAGGATCCTCCAGCATTGCCAATCAGCAGCCACTCCGAGTCGAAGTCGAGGGACAATGAGAGCCGAAAAGAGAGATTCGAGCTGAGTGTTCCCTCGTGAACACGTGCGAGAGTAGTATCCAGAGATTTTGTGAGATTTAAGTGCGAATTGTGTAAGTGATGGTACTAAGATTGCGTGAGTTTTCGCCTGCTTTTTCTAACGAGCTTTAGCACCCCCGAACCGTCCTCATGTCTCCCGAAAACCCGTCCCGTTAACCCCAAAATTTCCCGCTCATTTTGCCGTTCATTAGGCAGCCAGGTTGTGCAAAGCGTGCAGTAAGTGACGACCACGTTTTGCTGAGTAATCTTAAGTTTTGCTACTGTTTGATCTCTTCCCCGATGTTCCCCGCGAATTATTGCCCGTCCCCGTCCCATTTGCTATGGTTATTCGTTATAGCCGATAGCACAGAGAATGTTCTCTCCCGTCCCTGTTAGAGTCTCAATCACCCACCAAATCTTTTCAAGGCCGTTGTGAAATCTCTGACAGATTTTCCTTCGTACATGCGACGCTACTCCAATATGTGGCTGACGCCCAACATTCGTATTGCTTCTTTCCTGCATTTTGATTCGTTTTGTGAAAAGCACGAACCAGTTTTGCGAATCGCCTTCTTCCGTGAAGATCGGTGTAATGATCCGCGGTGATGCGATCGGATCTCCTTTCGCGTGTAGATTAAGTTAGTCTTAGCTTCTCACTGTATTTCCTAGTTGCATCTGCGATTCGCCAAACCTTTGATAAGTCGTGGCTTGTATCGACGGTTCCGCTTACGATTTGCGGAAGTTCGAGAGGAAAATCGCGCTCCTCGAGGACGGAATCAGGGATCTGTCGGGAAGCGTTATTATTGGCGGAGATTGCATCGCGCGAGCGATCGAGTGGGGAATGACAACAACGAACAAACGCAGACGGCTGCTGCTGGAGATGACTGCAAGGCTAGGCCTGGTAGTAGCAAATACGGGAAACACACTGAAGTAGAGACGACCAGATTTTGGGGACTCCATTCTTGACATCACAAGGACATCGGACGGAATATCGTCACGGATAGAGCAGTGGAGGGTGTTTGACGGCAACACGGCCAGCGGACACGAGTACATTGTTTTCGAAGTGACAAGTCAAACGGCAACGGGACAAACGGGGATACAACATCCCCGCGGTGAAACCTCAAGAAACTCGACGCGCGAAGATTCTCGAAGGCGCTACTGGCAAAACCGGCGCCGATAACAAAGGTCATCCCGTAGCTAACTGGCCAGCAAAGGGCGGAAAGACCGTTGGACGAGACGGCCAAACTGACGGACGGACCGTGAAACAGCACAATGCCTGAACGAGAAGATCGACGGAACGGGCAACCACAATACTGGTGGACGGACGAGATGACCGGGCTGCGCAAGGTTTGTTTGGCAAGACGACGATAGGTAATAAGGGCTGGGGGAAAATCCGAACGGGAAAACCTCCAAGTCGCATATAAGACAGCACGAAAGGCACTGATGAACGCGATACGAGTAGGGTTACCAACCGTCCGGATTTGTCCGGACTTTAGTCCTTCCATCCGGACTTTTTCCGGCATTTGATTTTTCCGAACTTTTTACTTGGATGAACATTTTTAAACATATCTTTAATTTTGACATTAAATTACTTAAAAACAAAACACAGGTATTCAATCAGTGTTCAATCTTTATTTAACTACGCAAATTTTCTAACTGGTTAATCAGTCTCATCTCAACTTCGAACAATCATTTGCGAGTTCGAACATAAACTATTAATTTTTTTATAACCATCAACATTACTAGTTAAAACATGAAATAATATTTTTTTATCAATCGCCTTGACTAGTCCAAACATAAAATAATAATCTTTTTTTCAGACAACTTGACTGGTTCAAACATAAAAAATAACCTTTTTTATCAAAAAAGCTCACCAGAATTAGCTAATCAGTCTCGTCTCAACTTAAAATAATCATCTTCGAGTTCGAACACAAAATATTAATCTTTTTTCGACAATCAATATTACTAGTTCAAACATAAAATAATAATCTCTTTTATCAATGAACTTTACTGGTTCAAACGTAAAATATTTATCTTGTTGATCAATCAATCAACTTGTTTACTTATTACTTCGCATATTTTTCAATGTAAGTTACCTTTACCAGCAGCTCACGATCTTTCAAAATTGTTTCTTAGAAATCTTGGCATGTAATGTTTTTTAGATTATACTGAATCATTAGTAGAGATTGAACGGAGGATACAGACAATCTGTTTCGCTCTTTTGTCCATTGTGCTCCCATCAGGAAAAATACCCTTTCTACACTTGAATTTTGAGCCTGGATGCAAAAAGTACACTCGAAAATCTTCAATAGCTCTGGCAATCTTACGATAGTGAAGTTTTTAAAAAGAGTTACCCATTTTTTATTCAGCATCATACCAAAAAATTCTTCGTTCTGTTGGGATAAAAACGAATTAACGGCAGTTATTTCATCAAACAGTTTTACATCATTGACAACTACTCCTTTGCCATTCATATATTCAATTGAGCCAACAATCTGTTCAAAAACAATTTGTTCGCCCTTTTTCAACTGAAGCCATTGGAAAACTTTGAAGTTAGATAACGGAGCTATCCATTTATCGAAGTACGCGATACAAGTTTTGTACATAATTCTTATGTCTTCTTTAAAGAGTTCTTGATTTTCTGGAGTGCATTTCGCTAGTAATTCTCTTACTTTAAGGGAAATGAAGTTTGAATCTGCGCGAGAACATAGCAATTCTTGAGTATCACAACATCTAAGATCGAATTATTCTCTTTCTCGATTTCCAAAATTCTTGGTTGAAAATTTGACATAAGTGATTGCACCATGAACAGGTAAACTTCGCTTAATTCATCATCGAAAAATCTCCTGATTGTTATAGGCACAGCAGTAGCCGTTGCAAAATACTGTTTTAGAGGTTCGTACATCTGGAGAACCCTCTCAATCGCCGGAAATAAGCTCAACCATCTTGTTCTGCTATGGTAGAGTAATTTATGGTAGATAACGTCAATATAACTGCATATATCTTTGAGGGCTGCGGTGCGGACGGTGTACACCGAAAAATAGTTAAAAATCTTCATGATTGTGGATTCCACGTCTATTTGTAGAGTGTCAGTTCCATGTTGAACACTATTATAAAGTATGTGCGCAGGACATCCGACTCCCACTAGATCCTTTTCTAGAAGGCTTTTGGTTTTGGACTTTACATTCTGGCCGGGTAAACGGTTAACTCCACCAAAGTTGACATTGGCGTTATCGGCAGTGAAGAAGACGCATTTAGCCAGTACATCATACTTCTTAAGACTTGTGTTTATTATCTCCGTAATGATCTCAGCTGTTTAATTTGGTGTACTTCAAACTTCCAGAAGTCTTGTCTGAATACCCTCTGACCAGTCGAAGAACTGAATTAAAATCGGAAATATTTTTTCAGCGCCGTGGTTACTAGCGTCGGTTGCGATACCCACATAATTCACGTTCTGAAGTGATGTTTGAATTTGTCTTATTACCCACGGAGCTATGACATTGTTCACGAGGGCTTCTGTCTTTGTCCGAGTGCACGAAATAGAACTGGTCGCATTCGAATCAGAAAACATCATTCTTATAAGGCTGCCAATGCAGTCCATCGATTTATATGATTGATGGTGTTTCACGAGATGAAACGCCAGGGTCACTTCTGCCGCTGACGGTTTTGCATCAATACTTGTTCTTAAGGGCTGGAATATTGAGTCAAATTTCATAACATTTGCGGCGCTTCTGCTCATCTTCAGGTGTTTTTCGGTTTTAACATGCTTTTCAATATCTCCCGCTCCTTTGTGCTTGATTGACAAATAACTATCGCAAATCGTGCACTTTGCTTCATTTAAATTTCTTCCCTCTTCGACAAACGGGAATTTGGCTTGAAGCACGATCGTGGAGGTGTATAATCGCTTATTCGTTGAAGCCATTTCCGACTAAAATCCTGTAATCCCACTAAAAACTTGATTTAATCGCCATTAATTGTCATTAATTGAAAACTCGCTGGTCTCTCTACTTACCTTAATTAAAAACTGATCGAGAATCACTATGCGATCTTTCTCTCTCTCCCTCTCTCTACTCAATTTTTCTTTTTCAGTTGTGACACGGCATCACCACAGCATGCGTCTTTGTTAGTTCCCATCGATCTTCTCTTTCGAACTCCGACTTGTCTCACAATGTTCCGAGCATCGGACAATGTAGCTCTTCTCTCTTCCTTTAACTAGTGTTTCGATCGAGTCGCAACTTGCAACGCCACCGCTGCGGCGGCCGCCACTACAGTTCGCAAGGCGATCGGGTAGGGAGCAGTCACTGCACTCTGCACACATCCCTCTGAGCGACCACTATCTTCGCAAAATATGCGCTGTGCGCGAAATTCATTATTTTATTTGAGGACTAAGGTGTACGGACTTTTTTTGTCAAGTCCGGCTTTTTGTCCGGACTTTTCAAATTTTTTGATGGTAATCCTAGATACGAAGCAGCAAAACACGGTACTAGAAAAAACTCTGCGAGGAGGTGGATCAGGATTTCTGGGCAGCTGGCTATGAAATCGTAACTGGCAAACTAGAAGCCCAAACTCCGCCGAACCTCGGAGACGCCGAATCCACACGACGGATCGTGGGCGGGCTGTTTTACACACACAAGACACGGACAGACGCGACAGACAATACGGACATACCGACAGCCCTAACATTCACGACGAAGGAGCTCAACAGGGTTTCCAACGCAATGAAGACTGCAGGTGCACCGGGACTAGTCGAAGTACCAGAGGAAATTATCCAGGTAATGGTCAATCTGCGGCCAGAGATAGCCCTCGACTTCTACGATACGTGCTTAGCGACGAAAACGTTTAGCGACCAAGGGCAAATCGTCGACGTCGTCGTCGTGGTCGTCGTCGTAGTCGGCGTCAAAGTCGACGCCATCGTAAACGTCGTCATCGTAGTTGTGGTGGTCCTCATCATAGTCGTAGTCGTCGTCAATGTGGTCGTCGTGATCCTCGTCATCGTAGTCGTCGTCGTCGTCGTAGTCGTGTAGTCGTCGTAGTCCGCGTCATCGTAGTCGTCGTCGTAATCGTAGTCGTCGTCGTCATCATAGTCAGCGTCGAAGTGGGCGTCGTCGTCGTCGTTGTCGTAGTCGTTATCGTCACCATCAAAGTCGTCGACGTCGTCGTTGTCGTAATCGTCATCGTCACCATCAAAGTCGTCGTCGTCGTCATTGTCGTCATCGTCGACGATGTCGTCGTAGTCGTCCTCCTCGTCGTGGTCGTCGTCATCGTTGTTGTCGCCGACGACGTGGTCGTCGTTGTAATTGTCGTCGGCATCGTCGTGGTCGCCGTCGTCGTCGTCGTCGTCGTTGTGATCGTCATCGTCGTCGTCAAGATCGTTCTAAACGTCGTAGTCGTCGTCGTTCTGATCGTCGGAGTCGTCGTCGTTGTTGTAATCGTCTTCGACGTCGTCGTTGTAATCGTCGTCGTCGTCGTCAAAGTCGTCGCTGTAATCGGCGTCGTCGTCGTTGTAATCGTCGTTCTCCTTGTGATCGTGGTCGTCGTCGTGGTCTTTGTCTTCGTCATTCTGATCATCGTTGTCGTCGTTGTCGTCGTTGTCATGGTAATTGTCGTGTTGTGATCTTTGTTGCAATCGTCGTCGTCGTTGGAATCGTCGACGTTGTCGTCGTCGACGTTGTTCTCTCTGTTGTCGCCGTTAGGTTGTGATTGTCGTCGTCGTCGTAGTGGTAGTCGTTGTCGTTGCGTCGTAATCATCGTTGTTATCGTTGTTGTCGTCGTCGTAGTGGTAGTCGTCGAGGTTGTCGTCATCGTCGTAGTTGCCGTCTTCCTTGTCTCAATCGTCTTTGGTGTAGTCGCTTTTGTCGTCGTAGTTGTCATCTCTGCCATTGTCTCAATCTTTGTAATCGTCGTCGTAATCCTCATCGTCGTCGTCGTCGTCGTCGTAGTCGTCGTAGTCGTTGTAGTCGTCTTCGTCACTACAACCATCGAGTCTCGCGAGTAGAGTCATACAAATCACATATTTTATGGTCGCGGGATAGGGCTTGGTCCTCATAAACCATCATAATCCACCCTTGAAATCATTTGTATGAGTCACGACTGAATCTGTCACTTTTCTCAAGGACTCAAGGAGTCGTCGCGCAACTCCTCTCGAACCATTTGGAATCTCTGTTTCAGACGTTCATATCGAAACGTCACGACGCGAAACTTAAACCGAACAAACTCGGTTTGTTGTGTTTTCATCGCTGAGTGTGGGTTAAAGGCAAAACCGAAAAAAGTAGAGAATTTTCTGCGATTGTGAATCGAGAGTGAACCTACACAAGCACCAAATTTTGTTATATCCTCGGTGACAAGTGTGGAGTACGCGAATAGACAAAAAAAAAGATGAAGGACACCTCTCGTACTAAAGTGTGCAATGAGTAACATGCGTGCGGAGGAATATCGTATGTACAAAGGTGTGTGGAAAGCAATATCGCATGAAAATCAAACGCGGAAGTGCCCAAAGAGTCGAGAGTGACAGAAACCAAGGACGACAAGGCTATCGACAGAACCGACCGTGAACCAACATGGTCTTCGCCATGTACCTCTCGCAAGTTTGGAGCCATTCTTGGCAAGTCCGGATATGCGTCACACAATTCACGGGGTGCGTAAAAACAATACACAACTAACGATACCGACAACGACCCGCCGGTGACGATCGACCACACCGCGCGGATAATTTCGAGAACAGACGCGACTGACAGGCAGCGACCACGGAGACCGATAGCTTCTTCCAAGCTTCAGATTTGATCAAGCCCTCCGACGGGTTCCCACGTCGCCTGGAGTCGTTCATATTCGACTGCTGGGACGGCGCCTGACGAGTCAGACAGAACATGAAGAAACTACTAGTGCGGTCCCTAGGCAAAAAATTCGTGGGAAACGCATAGAATCTCTCGGACAGAGTGCTAGAGATGAATTTGGTGAGGGGATTGATAGTGGACCTCCGCAAAGAGCTCAACCGCCACTCACAGTCGTGGCACTGGAGAGAAGAAATATCATATAGTTATTGTCATCAGGTCGAGCACAAACGAATCGATTGCTGGACGCTGGTTAGGGACGAACAGGCGATGCACAATGCAGATTGTGAAACTGTAGTGTACGACGCAGGACCGCAACCGCGCAAGTACCGAAAAAGAGCCTAGAATTCCACGAGAAATCGGCGATACCAGCCGCGAGCAGAACCGTGGTACGGCTATATGAATTATTCCCGCGACCGGTATAAGGCGCAAAAAGAAACGTCTCGGTACGACCATCCGAACGAACGGCGCGATCGGTATAATGCGCGAGATGAATGGGACCAACACCCGGACAATGCGCGCGACTGGTATCAACAACGGAAGTACGAACCGAAAATGCACGCGGAGATTAATTCGAACCGTGAAACGATTCCAACCTATAAACAAATGGTCGACAATACCAGCGCCGAGGTAGACGGAGGGATGAGCGACGAATTAACGTCGCTGCCCGACGTCCAAACTGACGGGTATGCTTCGAAAATGGAAAGCGAAGAAAACAGCAAAATCAAGGAATACCCGAAAATAAGACCACGGAAAGGAGAAACGAACCGCGACGAAGTAGAACGCTCGGAAGAGGAGAAAACCACTGTGGTCGTTACGGCGATCGCCTCGACCGAACCAGGCAAAATAGAAGAAGGGAGGAAAGTCGAATCTAGCGAAATAACGCTGGTAATAGAACCGCGAAGATGCAATAAGAAAAGACCTCAAAACGAATACTGCGAAGTCCCGCACCTTGGCGAAGACTGGAAGGAGGATCCAACGTGGAGGATACAGAGGCGTCTGGAAACGAAGAATGAAGAGCGGACCGCCCATAAGCACGGTGAGCGTCGGATCGGAGCGATGCTAACGACGGGTGGACATCTTCATCCGCCAAAGCCAGCCATACGAGGCATATGAAAAAGTGCGGCGCCCGCGCCACAGAAGCCAGGAACATAGAATCAGACGACGAGACAAAACCGAATGACAAGACCGCCGGAATCACCGACGCGGAGATCGAAAAGAAATTGACGGTAACCAAATTGAAAGGGGAAAAAACCAGATCGTTGATTCTGAAGATAAAAGAGAGACGGAGGACATACGGACGTCCGCGCACGAATTAAATGAACAAACCGCGCAAAAAAGTGAAACAGCGTCGCGTAGACGTAACACAAGCCGCAGAGATCAGCCGGCGGTCTCGACCGAAGTCAGTGACAACTAAACTGAAGGACACGGCCAAAGAGCGATGACGTTGCCGGATTTTGTAGCGGGAAGGTCGACAAGACACAGCAGCGATGAGGGCGATTGGGTGCCGGACTTCGCAATGGGAAGGTCAGTAAAGCAAAACACGGACTATCGCCGGATACAAACAAAATTTGGCAAGGAAGACAGCGAAGATATCTCCGTACAGATCGTCTCACCCCTCACTGGTCCCACAACCAGAGCGGGAGGTAAGAAACACTGCAGAGATGAGAACAATAAGACTGATCTCAATCGTAGCGCCGCGGCCCGCAGCAATGGTACAAGATGCGTCGAGTAGGCGAGTAGCGAGTCGCTCTGGGGAGAACACTCGAAATATTGGTATTATATTGAGAAGTTACAAAAAGACAACAGTCCAATAAGAACGAGCGAGGCGACGGACCGGCTATCACTCTCGGTCTGCCAGACATCCACAACCACCTCAGCCAAACTCGACGCGATACGACACGAACGAGATACATAGGAGTCGAGTGAGGCTGGCTAGCGAGACGGGGAGATCAAGCTCCTGCCACGACGCACTGTCGAAGGCTTGGACCACGAGAGTAGGATGGACCAGCCACATATATACATATGTATATAATCTCCTTAGGCAATAGGGCTCCGGCCGGTGGGCCTCCAATGAGTGGACAACATTCCCGTCTGGGATAAGAATTCAGATACCTTGTAACTTCGGAGGCAAGCGCTACCCTTACGTGGCCAGGGAAGGACTGGCTCGACGTGCGGGTATAACCCCACAAACCATGGCAGGAATAAAAGAGTTCGAAGTCGGTTTCGGTTTAACGAAAATAAACAGATTCATTTAATGAAGCTAATGATATATAGAGGGTGATTCTGAATTGACGTTACAAACTCAGAAGGGTTGTACGGGGTGGTTATTGAAGCGTTTGGAACATAGGAACTGGGGGTTGTCGGAATCACCTAACGGCGCTAAGCGTCATCATAGATCCTTGCATCTTCCGAAGTTTTGTCAGGTTGAAACAAAGAAAGGATTAGTTTTTCTATTCACATGCACACATTCTTGTGGAAAATGCAATTCTCTCCAAAAAAAAGTTACGAAATAGTTTTCTCGTAATTCTGCTGGGTAAAAAGTTATCAAGCCTTGAATACTCACAACTGAGTGCTTTATAACTATCCCCCTTGCAATTGACTCAGAGATGAGTATCCAAAGCCTGATAACATTTTACCCATCAGTATTATGATAAAACTATTGCAGAGCTTCTTCGTAGAGTGTTACAAACGAGATTGTTAGGTTAGAGTTTCGCGTCGTAATGTTAATATCCGAGCGGTTGGATCTTGAAGTTATAGAATAATATCGGAAGCAGTGCGACGACTCTCTGAGTCGTTTTAGGAAGTGACGGGTCAGGTTGTAAGTCGGACGAATGATTAGAGAAAAATACAGATGGATCATGAATACTTTTGGCCCTATCCCATGACCGTACAACAGGTTATGAAGGTGACTATACTCGCGTGACTCGATGATTGTCGCGAGGCTACAATATCCATTGATTGATAAACTATACTTGAGGCAGTGACCGGTCTGAGTGAATGTGTGTTAGACTGGTCCTCATGGTACCGCATTGACGGTCAAGACATGACTCGCGGTACCATCGTGCAGTCCTCGACGGTCTGCGTGATGATGCGCTGGATCGAGGAAGGGGTCTTGTTGTGCCGCCCACAGAGCCCTCTTCGACCATTCTGCGGTTCGGTGGAATCTGCTGATTCCGCGGCGAATTGTGGAATCCGTTCTAACGGTCTTCCTCATGATTCTGATTCCAAATCCACGAGATCCGTAGATATCAACTGTACCGTTGGACGGTAAACAGATTCCGTTCGTTACATAGAAAATTGAATTTCCTATAAAAGTATATGCATCATGATAAAAAGCAATGGGTCTTTCTTGGTTTTAACTAGAGAAAACTTCGAAACATAGAAGGATCCATGACGACGCCTAGCGCAGTTGGGTGACGCCGGCAACCCGAAGTTTCTATGTCCGAAATGCTTCAATACCAACCCCTCTGAGTTGAAAATCAAAATTCAGAATCACCCTGTACATATACATGTATGAAAGACTCTTGTTGGACCAGTTCGGGCTGACAGCTCTCCCACGGCTCGTGTTGTAGCCAATCAGAACCGCTCTAAATTAGCAAAATCTCAAAACTGGTTGCATGTCGATATATGAGGGCCTTCAACCCTCAGGAACTCAAATCTGAAGTCATTTTTAAACTGCATGGCCGGGGTTTCGAGATATCAGGCGAATTCGACGTTTTTTGCGTTCCTCCGGGAAATCGCTATTGATAGACGGAAAATAGCTCAAACATCGTCTGGAGCAGAAGATTTTGCGCATAATTATGTTCTCATACCTCGGGAACGGAGTCGAATTAACGAATATAGAACAAAAATATTATTTCACAAAAATTCACTAGATGCCATCGGTAAGTAAGGAGACCAGGCAGACAGCTGACCGTCCCGTCGAAAGGTAGGGTAGCCAGTTGACCGCCCGAACTCTGAATACGTATAGAACACGGCTAAGGATGAGCACAGTTGCTTCATGAGTGCGAGTGAGAGCTCACGTCTTTTCCTTCTC
Source organism: Arge pagana (assembly GCA_963969455.1). Classification (NCBI taxonomy): domain Eukaryota; kingdom Metazoa; phylum Arthropoda; class Insecta; order Hymenoptera; family Argidae; genus Arge; species Arge pagana. The sequence goes on from CAXAKQ010000179.1 coordinate 55,530, forward strand.
GTTCGACTCAACGCGTCGCGAACGCGAGCACGAATGTTCGGTACACTCGTACACTTGAGCATTTCTCTGAACCAAATTCCGCCAGAAAAACCGTTTATTCCTCGCCGCTTCAGGCATCCGTTTCACGCGTTTTATAATCGATCGAGCGGGAACGACTTGGCGGAAAGAACTTTTTTCCTGAGATCGTCTATATTTTTTGTTTTAATTCTAAAAAAAATGATTTATTTTTCGTAAGGTTAGAAAACCGTTCCTCGCGATCTCCAATCGATCGAGCTATACTTGGCAAGAAGATTTCTTTTTCCGTTGAGAATGTTCCATGAATTTCATTATTAAATTCTGTGAAAAGTTCATTTTTCGTCCAGTTAGGACGATCTGTTTCATGCGATTTCCATTCCAATCAATCGAGCTTTACATAGCAAAAAAAAAAAATTATTTTTATAAACTTTTTATTTTGATAATCTTTACAAATTTCAAGTCTAATAAATCGGTAATTATAGCGTTTGGCAGCGACCCCAGGAAATCCTAAGTAAAATACTTTAAATCGATAGTGAGTAAAGGAAAATGTGTGCATCAAAGGGTGAGTTTCGAGGATATTTACTGGACTATGGGTGTGCCGATCATAAAGGTGTGAGTGACAGAGTGAATCCAAATGCGTTTCATTTTCACTGATCACTCCCGAAAAAAATTCGGATCTTATGCACCCTTCCCTCAAAGAAAGCTCTTTCGATGTCCTTTCAATATACGTTAGAAAATTTCCTACAAAAAATCGATTGTACAGTAGATTCCGATTTACAACTGGAAGTGATTTTCTAGAAAATTCCCCCACTAGCACAAGTCCAATGTTGACAATGGCCCAAAACCGATTGTTAATTAATTTTCTCATGGGCGATAACTCTTAAACAATTTCAACTCACCAGCTCCAGGTCTCATACACGTGATCTATCAATGGTAAAAAATGATACGACATAATAACGAGACGTAATGATTATCAAAAGTTGATAATCTCTCTCTCTGTTGATTGTTATTTCATGATGAGTTGATGGTTTCTCGCGCATAATTCTCAACCCATTTGATATTTTCCGCTGCTGAACGTCCAATTTTGTAGATTTTTTGCAGACCAACAAAAAATATTTAACTTTTTTCGTGTGAAATTGAAAACTGGCGAATATTAGCAAAAAATTGTGAATTTGCCTACAAACCATGAGATAACAATCGAGTGTTTATCGGCGAGACTTTGGGTAAGTGACATTTCATTGAACGTATTTTTTTTTACCTATAGAGAAAAATTACCTTGCCGTAAAGAAATATCCCGCATTTTGCTCATATGCTTGGACTCTGACAGCAATTCATTGCTGTGCATCCTGACAGTCAAGTTATCCCGAGAATAATAATTCGTCGAAGTTTTATGTTGAGGCAATGTTATGAATTTTTAGAAATAGAAAATATCTCGGATTCCAAGAAGGGTGAAGAAAAAAATAGTTTTGGCTCCTGAAATAGGGTGAAAGGTTATTGAAATAAAAAAATGTCACGAACCGAAATTACCTTTTTGAAATATCGTCCTTGCAGCATTTTTGGTACACGTGATCTGTAAAATTCTCGTCGCAACAGGTTCTTTAACAGAATTTTCACAGTGATGGGGCTTTTTTGATTAAAAACAAAATATTCATTGTTAATTATTTGCAAAAATCCCAAGACGTCTGCTAACAAAGTATTCGGCAAATTGATTTCTACGTGAATTGTACTTGACACCTTAAATATTGAGGTTCATTCGAATTCGAAGTAAAACGATTATAGAATTCGTATATATGTGAGCAGTAAAATTGAGAAATAATTATAACGAAATTTTCTTATGTACGAGTTGACAAATTGAAGAAAATCATGTTATATTATTACATAGATTCTCGGAGGAACTTGTGACAATATTCAACTAAATTAATAATACAGGCTGAATTAAATCCAAGATAAGGTCTCATGCTTCAGCCAGTATCAAATGAGGAACCGGCTGCTCCAGAAAGGTTACTCCAAAACGCAATATAACACAATCTACTGCTCGTTCGAATTTATGAATTTAAGTATTCTTATTGATAATTCATGAATGTGTATTATTATTTCGCATCTATTCTGCGGATGTTAGACTAACTGGCCTACAACCCGATGTACATGCAAGAAAGCCTGCACTCGATGTTGTAAAAATTCAACGATCAAACCTGTGATAATGTACCTTTCAAACGCAAAGCCATTGAATTTGATGTAAGGAATGCCAGATGAAAAAAATAACGAAAGACCGGGGGCAGACGATGAAGAATTGACAGATCCCACATAGCATACGATATCCTACGTATATCCATCACATGTTCGTAATATGAAAAAAAAAACTTTGGGCACGTCTCATGCAATTAACAAGAACATACACTGCAAACATATACGGAAACGAATGTTCAATGTTTATCCCATGAATAGGCAAAAGGTGTACATCCAAGTCAGATTGCCACACGCACATACCCAGAAGTCGCCCCTGCACGGTCTGCGTACATCCCTGAATGAATGTACATATCACATACATGGTATGTACCAACCAGACAGATTCGAGTCAGATTGTCACACGCGCGTACGCAGAAGGTTGCACTAGTACGTTCTGCGTAGATACCTCAATGAATGTATGTACATATCATACACGTGATATGAACAAACGAGGCAGATACAAATCAGTCTGTACCTTAACCATACCCAAAATGTTGCGCCGTAATTGATTCATACAATATATCAAAGGTACTCTGACGTAACCGTGTATCTCAGAAACCACTATTATTCAGGAGATACAGAAAAAAGTATTGACAATTCATAATGTTTTGAAGATAATTTTCTTTCTAAGCCTCAAATCAAATCAATTGTCCGTAAATTATTCAAAATTTCAATCAAAACTATATCATCAAGAATATTTTTACATTTTTCTCAATTGTTTATATTTCTCCTGAAAAATAGGGGTTTGTAGATACGTGGTAAGAGGACCCTCGATACGTTACTAAAATTCAAAACAGTAACCATCTCATGGTGTCTTCAAATTGTTTTGATACGATTCCACTCATTGGATGTTTCTTCGAATTATGGAAATGCATTTTAAGTGAATTCTCACATATTTTTGGAGTGTATATAACGATGTGAATAATGTAAATGACAGTTAATTTGATTTAACGTTTACTGCACGTTATATTCAGGTTCATATAGGGCACGGTGCATTTCTAACCATCAGCGAACCATTGGATTTGGACATATTCAGAACGGTTGAAAGGCGAATGTTCAGGAAACATGAGTAAGTCAATTGAAAAATCCAACACGTTGAGTGGTGACAGGTGGGCAGATTTTATCCCTTTATATCGTTCAGGGGGCAGGGCGAGGGGCGGAGACAGAATAGAAGAAGGGTAAGGTAGTGGTAGCTTGACACTCTAAACCGGCATTTTCAACAACTTTTCAGGAGTTTCATAGGTCTTTTCAGAAAATCCCGAGATTAACTTGAAGTTTTATTAAATAATTAATGTATTGATTGGATAGTTCAGATATTAATTGAATTTTAACCAAATTTGAGGTTTAGCCCACTCCTACCGTCATTTTCTACATGTGTAAAAATCCTCAACTCAATCGGTTTCTTTATTTAAAAGCTACGCTGTCTACCATGCCTTCCCTACACCCACTGTTGACTGTGACTGTTCCTGTTTACCAATCAATATTTTTTGAAATCTTGTGCATGGAAATTATAGTAAAAAATTAACTAAAAACAATGATCTATACTGGAAATTATTTGATATTCATAGTGGGTTTGAAATGTGCCCCCAAATAGGACGTTATTCAGGCCACTCAGCCTTAGTTGTCCCCCTTAAATGCATTAAAATTATGTGATACTTCTGATTATTCATATAATGTTTCTCACACATCATTGCATTGTTTTTATCTTACACTAGTTGTATGTAGATTTAATTTGTCCGTTTTTAAGAAGAGTTTTAGTGGCTTAAGGGATAAACGCATGGTTTACCACCCGGGACAACTGGATTCGAACCTCGGCCGGGCATCTCTGAAATTTGTCAACAGTTAAATTTGTATGTGCTCATGCTGTGACTCTGGTCGCATGAAGGAGAGGAGAAGAATGCTGCACGATGATTACAAAAAATTCAAGAACACCATAGGTTTATAAAAGAGTGAGAAACAAACACGAAGACAGAAAACGATAAGGACCCAAGGGTGATGAGAGTCTGGGATCAATCCAAAAAATACATATACATATATATATATTTGTCCTGTATACAACTTTAATAATGTGAATTGGTGAGACTACTTGTTTAACTACTTATTTTTGCAAAATTGTAATGAATCCACCTCTACTTTTGTATATCCACATCATGAACGTTCATAGAACGTTCGGAGAACGTTACCAAACGGTTAGTTCGGCGCGAACTCCTATCCGTCCATAAACGGTTCAAACCGTTACGGTTCTAACGTTCCCCGAACGTTTCACGAATGTAGCGTGCTACTTGGGATATGGTAATATATGACATCATGTATGTACATGCGATATCACTTCCAAACACAAAACATGTATCAGGATCTTATTGGACATCTATATGATAACGTTGTAATGTACTTAAGACATCGATGGTATACATGTTACACGCTATGAGAATATGCGGAAAATATTGGCACTCAGTATACGTAAAACATACGTGAGGTACATGCAATCGAACATACTCCGAATATACATTTCGTATTATACTCATGTACACATGTACATACTGCGGATTCACTTACAAAGGAACATCGCCAAGTAACCCCCTCCGGTTTGAACGAAACTTTGGGAGATTGTAGAGGGGGCGGAAATATTTGACACGTATTTTTTTATATCTGCGTAACTCCACCCCAAGGGGGCGCAATCAACCCCTAAGAATCGCAGATTTTGCTATTCCGTAGCTAGCGTAAGACAAACGTTCAAAGAGTTTTGGCCGACAAGGTGGTACTAGGGGGTTTTGGGTTTCGCTAATTTCGGATTTGAGGAATCCAAAAATTCAAAATGGCTGACCCAAAATGGCGGACCAACTTCCTCCCAAATGCTACGAATTGCTTCAGATTCGGTGTCACCGGGTTTTTGGGGTCGCTGATGACGAATCTGGGGTTGAAATTAGATAATTCAGAATGGCAAGTGGAGATCAGTAGACAAATAGGTATTTTTAAAGATGACAAAAATGTGATATAATTAATTTATGATTTTCGGTCGAGCTGATAACCACAAGTAAACATGTTTATCGAAGAACAATGTAGATAGTAAATATTTTTTACCGATATCATATTTTATATTATCTACGTTCTATCTTATCGACCAAGCATAAATTGAGCGGTTCAATCTTGAGGTCCTCTGCACCTCAAGTCATCTTATATGAGTTTCGTCCAACAATTCGAAAATCTTTCTGCATCATGCACAACCAAATTGAAAAGGAATTGCGCCTCATTGTCATTATAAACTTGACAACCGCAAATATGCAGATATAACATAAGTATACAAATATATAATACAATGCATATATACCTAATATTGATTACTTCAAAACCCAATCTCAATAGAAGATGGCACACTTCAAATTTTCATGCGATTATCTATCTATTCTGGCGTGCCATTATATCGTGAAAGTGAATAAAACACTAGCCAAAAGTAAGTTATCTATGAATTAGCAATGCATTTTAATATCGTCGTTTTTTCTTTGGTCCCGAGATTGTTTTTAATTTGTAGGATCATTTATTCGTATTTTCTCGATATGGTCATCAAATTCATAATCAGCGTTCCCAAAAACCCGGGGATACCGAATCTGAAGCAATTCCTACCATTTGGGAGGAAGTTGGTCCGCCATTTTGGATCAGTCATTCTGAATTTTTGGATTTCGACCTGAAATCCGAAATCAGCGACCCCAAAAACCCCCTAGTACCACCTTTACGGCCAACAATCTTTGGACGTTTGTCTTACGCTAGCTACGGAATAGCGAAATCTGCGATTTTTAGGGGTTCATTACACCTCCTTAGAGTGGAGTTCCACAGGTATAAAAAATACGTGTCAAATATTTCCACCCCCTCTACAATCTCTCAAAGTTTCGTTTAAATCGGAGGAGGGCACTTGGCGATGTTTTCTTGTTAGTACATTCGCATCGTAACGTTGTCATATACATGGAAACTCCATAGCACATACCTTTCACAATAAAAGTATAAACAGAGGATATGGAATGTACCGAGCATGATTTACATAATATATACATCGAATGTATGTTCGCTGTGTCGGATGATGGAAGTAGAGAGTTGCGTGCGACATTTCATTCAGGCAGACATTGAGTATCCCGGTATAGTTTCTATGACTGACAAATAAAAATTTGTTGATTGAAATGAGTGTGTATTGGTTATTTGCTCCCTTCCGCGGGTTCTTGGAAACTCCATTCCTTTCACAATCCTTTATATCATATTCTTACCCTAAGCCATAACCTGTGCCATTTCATCTTCCGCCTCCACATGCTACCTATTTACCCTCTTTTTCTTTCTAATCGTTCCACCCCCTCATTCCATCTTAACCTATTGCCTGTTCCGTCCGTCGCCTCGCTCGCCATATTTGCACGCTGTACCTCATTTACATACTTTACAACCTATTTACATGCTCCTCCTCCTCTTCTTTTCTTTTCTCTCTCTCTCTCCCTCCGATCTTCGTTTCCGTTGCCTATTACTAACCCCTTCAATACCCGATTACTCTGTGCTCCTGCCCTCCTCTTGCTCCTCTCCGAATCCATCCCTCATACCCTCCGCTCCGCTCCTCAGCCTCTCCAGCCTCCTCATCCACCTCACTCCTTCCCCCCTTCACCACAGGATCTCCTTAACCCTATCTCCGACGCCTCTCGCCTCCTCGCTCTCCTTCATACACACCTCTAACACGTGACCCCATGACTCCACTTCCGTTTCACATATCCTACATAGCTTTAGCTCCTCCCTCAGCCAGTATTTTGATTCCTTCATCCCCTTCCCTATTCTGAATCTCGCCACCAGGCCCCACTTCCTTTTCTTCTTAATTCCCTTCAGGTATTTCGGGTGTCCTTCCTCTTTCACCATCCCATGCCACTGGTTGTAATTCGACTTCCCGATCTGTTCCCATATCTCTCTCGCTTCCCTCTCCCTTCCTACCATCTATATATGTATCTGCCCACTCCACCTTTTCTTTAATTCCTATGCTCGTCCGCACCTCCGGTCTTTTTTCCTCCCATTTCGATCCTTCCACGTTTCCTCTCGCCTCCTTGTCCTTGACCCACTTCGAACACCTCCTTGCCACCATGCTCCCTTTTCCGCCCTCTAACTTCTTCTAAAAGCCCCAAGCCGTCTTTCTCTGCCTCCACACCAACTTCCATCTGCCAAATTCCTCTCTCACCACATGCCCCGGGCAATTCTACTCAAATCCAAAAACCCATTTCAGGAATCTCTCCTCCATGCTTTCTACCATTTTCCATTTCGTCCATCTCCACACCTCCACTCCGTAGCTCAGCACCGACAAGACTAACGAATCAAATAACCATAACCTTGTAATGAATATTTTATTGATGCTATTTGTAAAACGGAGTGACCTGAACGGAAGGGATTGTATACTACGAGAAATATGATTGGACGAAATCGATCACAAATTAATTAAGTGAAACAAAGAATATAGACTGCGGGCGTATAATATAAAATTGGATTACTTGCTTACATTTATAGATTTTATGGATGACCCATGACGCACGTATCCACACACAATAATAGCTGAACTAACTTAGGTTGAAGACGATAAAATTTTACATACACTCATTCATTCCGACGCCGGATGGTCGTCTTTGATTTTTCAACACCAGACACCCTGTTTGTATATCGGGGCGAAACGGAGTGCGAGAGAGAGAGAGAGAGAGATATGGAAAGATTGCTGTTCTTGCGGGTGCCGTTGCAGGCTGCGTTGGAGAGTTCGGATGATGAAATTCCTTTTACACTTGCAATGGAGTCACGGTATATTCGTCTCTTGTGTTTTTGGATACGGCGTAATCGCTCCCGCAGACAGCTCTCTCTGCTCTGCTCTGCTGTTCGAGCAGCATTCGAACATCGGTCTCCTGGCTGTTCCTCCTCTTCCCCGCACTCGTCCTGCTCTCCCTTTCTCCTTCTCTCTTTCTTAGTCTCCGTATTGGTCCCACAACTTCATTTTCCAGTCATCTCTAAATCTCCTCTTTCCTATCGACCACATTTTTCCCATCACTCTGCCCGCACATTCAATCCTTCTCCTCACATGTGGGTTCTGCTTTTTCTTCCGTTCGAACCAGAAACCCAGGTAGCAGAACTCCTCTACTTGTTCCACCTTACTGCCATCAAGGCACCAGTTTTGCTTCTTATCCTTCTTTCCTGCCCTTTTCATGAAGACCACTACTTTTGTTTTTGCCACGTTTACCTCTAAATACTTTTTCCTGACATATTCCTCAAATTCCCTCATCATCAGTCTCATACCCCCTACGTCATCTGTCAATGGCGTCACGTCATCTGCATACGCTAATGAGTGTACCCTGCTGTTTCCTAACAGTACCCCCCCCCCCCCTTGCCTTTTCTATGTAACACTTCTTCAAGGTCCAACTGTAACACACTAAACAGCAGCGGGCTCTGTGACACCTCTGCCTAACCCCCCCTTCCTGTCCATAATTCTAGCCCCTTCTTCCCTCCTACTCTCACTTTACACGGCGCCTCATCATAAATATCCTTCACTCTTTCTTCCAATCCCTCGCTGATTCCCCGGTCCCTCATTGTCTTCCATAGAATCCCCCTATTCACCGTGTTAAACGTGGCCTTGAAGTCCTCGAATAGCATCACCACTTTGCCCTTCGCCTTTCCTATCGTGCGGTTCACCAAGTAGTTTAGCACGTATATGTTATCAATCGTCCCCATACCCTTCCTAAAGCCTGCCTGGTTTTGCGGTATTACTTTCTTCTCCTCTACTTCCTTCTTTAGTCTCCTCTTCAGTACCTCGGCGTACACCCTATAGCTTGGCACCATCTACGTTATACCCCCCTTCCCCTTTTTTCACCAGCGGCACGGCCACCCCCGTCTCCCAGTCCGTCGGCTACCCGTCTCCTCTCCATACCTTATTGCATACGGCCCACAATGCCTTCCTCATCGCTACCCCGCCGAAATTATGCACTACAATTTCCATCCCATTTTGCCTGTCACCTTTCCCGCTTACAGCTGCTTTACTACCTCCTCTATCTCTCCCATGCTTATCTTCTTCCGCTCCGCCATACTACATATATCTCTCCCTCTTCTCCCTTAGACGCTCACCATCCATTCGACCTCCCCCCCCCCCCCAGCAGTCCTTTCAAGTATTCTGTCCACTACTCCATACTTATCTCCTCACTTGTTTCGTTTCTTTTCCTTCTTTCCCTGTCTATGACCGCCCTTCCCATTCCCTTTCCTGTCTAACTGCCTTCTCTACGTCCCTCCTGTGTGCCTTCTGCTCTTCATCCTTCTTACTCTTTATGAATTTCTCATACCCCTTCTGACTTTTCCTGTACTCCTCCTTGAGTTCTCTTTTCTTCTGCATGCACTCCTCACTCTACCATTCTCTCTTGTTCCTACCTTGGCTCTACCCCTTTCCCAGCTTTTTCTTTATTGTTGTTGCCACGTTTTTCATTTTTCCAGCATCCCATCCGCCTCATCCTCCCAGTCAAACCTGTTTTTCTCCTCCACCATTGACCCAAAGGCACCCAGCCCCTCTACACTCCACTTCCCTATCATGCCCTTCTTCCTCTGTCCCTCCTGCCCCTCCTCTTTCCTTCTCTCTCTATCAACCCATCCCTCCTCTCCCATGAGCCAGACTTCTAGCTAAGAACGATCCGACCCCGGTTCTTCTTCAACCCTCATGCATTCCAGATACTTCTCCACCCTCTTATCCTCCAACAGATAATCTATCACCGTCTCCCCCAATCCTATGAACGGGATTTCCCATTCTTCATCCCCCGCCACGTTTCCATTGCATATGTTCCAACCTGTCTCCCCCAGTAAGTCCAATAATTTTCTCCCTTGCTCATTTATCTCTTCGTTTCCCTGTTTCGACTCTCTTCATTCATCTGCTTCGCCCCTCCCCCTCTCGTTACCTGTCCATGCATTAATTTCCCCGTCGATGTGTATCATCTTCTTCCTCTTACAAGGAAACCTTTCGAACCCGAAATCGCCGATTTCGATGATCTTGATATATGTTGTAGAACATCGAAAAATAAAAAACACGTATTTTTTTATACGTTCTCTCAAGCCGGATCAGGGGTGAAATCTACCCTCAAAGTTCACTCTTAAAGAGTCTTTTTTCGAAACATCTCCGCTTCTAATTGGTATTCCGCGACGGAACCAAGTGGAAAATGCTCTTTTCGGCGACGCGAAGCTACTAGACATTGTTATGCCCACGAAGGTTGCAAACCCCTATTTTTTATACCGAAAAAACCACATTTTTCGAAGATATTTTCGTTGTACTGATTCGAATATTGACTTGAAAATTGAAAAATAAATATTCTGAGCGGTACAATGAAGTAAATAAGTTGACGTGTTCGAAGATTTCGCGTTAACCACCCCCAAACCCGGTTACTACCACTTCAGACATTAGTCATCTGCAATAATGAAGAAAATGTTTTTCTCAAGAGAAATACGAATAAGATATGAATTGAGATATCGAATATCTTATATTCAAAGTCATTTATCACGAGGCAATAATTTCATCATAAAATGGATCACCTTGGTCAAGATAAACTATAATTCGCGAGTGACTTTTTAATCCATCAATTCGTCTTTTCGTCCGATAATTTTTTACGATACTGTTTATCACCGATTATTCGTTTCGGAACTCATCGGTCGGGTATATGTGTCGTGAAACTCCATGCTCGGGAATGTGTGTAGTCTTTTAGATGCATTGAGTAGGTTTGTTCCTCCATCCGAACTCAACAATGAGAATCAATCCTTTGACTGTTATACATTTATTATCCGCGTTTTTTCAAAATATTCAAAAACAAGATGGAACGGCCAATCATAGAGAAATGAATAAGCAAAATCGATTGAAGATATACTGATAAGTGCCACAAATGATTTCAATGACGTAGATATGATTATCGAAGAGACATTACATTTTCAAGCACAGTACAAAGATCACGCAGCAAAAATAGTTGAAGATACAATACAGCATCATTTTCCTGATCCTGTTGAAGCACCAACAAATCATTGTACAGAATGCTGTTCGTGGTAATCAGAAGTTATCAACTTCGGAAAATCGTGTTCATATTATGTACATATAAAAATACTCAAAATATTCGAAATCAATTTGGTTTTTTCAAAGTAAAGTGCTCACAGGTCTCATTTTTGATTTTTCATTTCAACAATCATGGAAATCAGGTTCAGCTGCACATGTACTGACCCAGAAAACTTCAATACAAAAAACTAGAACTAATTCTATTGCGAATGAATATTTTTCAAATTCTTAATTTAAAGTGTATCATTCTATAAATTCATGACAATAATGGTAATCTTCATAGAAATGTTTAAAACATAATGATTTCTTACACCAGCCGCATCGTATCATAGCAATATTCTCACATCCGCTCATTCCGCATCGTATGTCGCACGAATCCCCGAAACTAAAATCTACGGCTTAACGAATTCCTGTGGTTTTTCATCGATATAACCACTTTTGTACCACGAATATTTAAAAAGATTTTCATATCGTGGTGAAGATAGCTGATTGTGGGCTAAAGATTGGAGTTTGATAATGTGTAACGAAACAGTTTACACCGCTCGTTACGAGTAGTACGCGCGCACCGAGCCACTGTTACACGCGCATCGAGCCATTGTCACGCGCGCACCGAGCCACCGCTACGATACACACCGAGCCACCGCTACGAGCCAGCCTCGCCGCCCGTCGCCAGGCAGCTACGTTTTCCGCAGAAGAAAGGACTCAACGCAGGACTTATATATTAGGCCGCGAGAATGAGGGAGCAGATTCTCTGGTAGTTAGCCGTCATACCAACTACCACCGAACTCCGTCTTAACTGACGTATACGGACCGCGGGACGAGACCCCGGACCGCTAGGCGCGATCGCGCTAGGAAATAAGGCTTCCCCTTATATTCACCATTACCGTCCGCACTAGATCAATTTTCAATCGTATTTTCAATATTCACTTCCCGACGCGTTCCGACCAGAACCAAACACATACTAGCCGACTTTTTAACCGCAAACTTATATGTACAAACCCGCTTGTTCTTTTGTGTATCCGGTATTTCATTCTAACATTTCAGCCTGGAACCGACTGGCCCCCCCAGCTGGTCCGACATCGTTTTAAGGTCCGACCTCGCGATACTTCCACCATTGTTTTCTCATAAATAAACATATACTTGCACATTTTAACCATCCTGACTACGTTTTATCATTTCACGCATAACGCCCGGTGAGCTCCGAGTATCCGGCGGAGACGGACGAGACCCTCAGACCCGTTTACGGCATACACCGGGTTCACCTAGTCCCCACATTCTACCCGGTCTAGCCGAAACGTAACATGGCGCCCGAACAGGGACTGTGGGGAAAAATTGGATCAGAATAAAATCTGATTAAATAGAGAACACACAAGCGAACAACGGGTTTCGATAACAGAGGGAGACTTGTCAATCCCGACATTTAGTTTATAGATCCAAAGAATTTTTTTTTTTGTTTATCTTTTCACTCAGTCTGGTCTTTGTTATATTTGTTTGTATTTTTATCCATCAACCGCCACCAAGCACTGGAATATGCCCACCGCATGGGTACAAAACCGACGAAAACCGGACCTCCAAGCTCATCTCAAACTCGCTGAACTAGACTCCGAAGGCACTGTCGAAGTACTACGAACCAGACTACGAGACTTCGTTAAGGCTAACCCAGAACTCGCAATCGTACGTACGTGGCAAGAATCCGGAACCCGAACACCCTCGCTACGTACAATGACAAAAGACAATCCACCCGTCAACGAGGAAAAAGAGAACACCATCACCCGAATACTACCGCACCTAGAGGCATACAGAAGCATGGATCAGATCCCGAAGTGGGGCGTCAAATTCGACGGAAAAGACCCACACGCATTCCTCGAACGCATCGAAGAACTAAAAAAACAATACCAATTCGACGACGCAACACTACTTCGAGGCTTACCAGAACTACTAAAGGATGACGCATTGCTGTGGTATGGTACCCGCAAGGGATCCTGGCATATGTGGGAAGACTTCCTACAAAACTTTCACGCATATTACCTACCAATCGCAACAGAATGCAAGCTCGACGATCAAATAATGGAGCGCAAGCAAAAAGCCGGCAAATCAATTCGAACGTTCATCACCGCCCTAGAAACATTGATTAGACGCCGAGAAGGCTTTAGCATAGAGAAGAAACTCGACCGACTTTACTACAACCTACGACCCGAATACCACCAATCAATTCGAAGACGGGAATTAAGCAGCATCGACGACCTCATACTATTCGGAGAAGAATATGAAGATATGAAAAAACGCCAGACCCGCGCCGAGACAAAACCGGCAACCACACCACCATATGATACAGCGGTAGCAGCAACAACCCCGTACTCCAGAAACGACTGCTGCTGGCGCTGCAAACAACGAGGACACTCGCGTTTCAACTGCCGCCGTCCACTACGAAAATTCTGCTCGTACTGTGGCACCGACAACGTACTGACTAGGGATTGCACTTGTCCGAAACCAGGAAACGCTACCAGGGCCGGACCCAACACAGGCTCCCGGCCCACGCAACATTAGATAACCAACCGTACGTAACCGCCCGCATCTCCGACACAAGCACGCTCGCGCTAATAGACACCGGATCCGTCGCATCATACCTAAACAACGAAATGGCACAACACTGCCATCGGACAGGATGGATTGGACAAGCAGAAGAAGTCACGGCCAGAATGGCGAATGGAAACACCGCCGACATCTCGACCAGTACTACCGGTACATTAACGATTCTGGGCCGGGAAATAACACACACGTTCCTGATCATGCCGTCACTCAAGCACCAAATACTCTTGGGCAGGGATATCCTCGAGAAAGTAGGCATAAAAATCTCACTAAATAGCCAACACATAGCGACCCGCAACAGTGGAGGACAAGGAGAGGTGTGCATCATCGACACCACCATCGGACTAAAAGAACAAACCGTAGACGAACAACTACGACTTGATTTGTTCCTGAAAAACGAGCTACGAAAATTCGAAGACGTACAAGGCGTAACCCCCCTGGCCGAGCACAAAATCCGGCTCAAAACAGACACACCGGTCAGGCAACGATACCAGCCCAGGAACCCGAACGTCCAACGCACGATAGACAAAGAAGTAGACAAGATGCTGAAAGACCATATCATCGAACCCTCGCGTAGCCCATGGAGCTCGCCAGTAGTAATCGTCCGAAAAAAAGATGGCAAACCGAGATTCTGTGTGGACTTTCGAAAAGTCAACAAGGTGTCAGAACGGGACGCCTACCCACTGCCGCAAGTAAACGCAACACTGGACAAGCTCAGAGGGGCACACTATCTGTCAACCATCGACCTGAGGAACGGATATTGGCAGGTTCCCGTTGCCGAGGAAAGCCGACCTGTTACCGCATTCACCGTCCCCGGCAGGGGCCTCTTCCAGTTCCGCGTAATGCCTTTCGGACTACACTCCTCACCAGCTACATTCCAGAGACTGCTGGATCGGGTGATTGGACCAGAGCTAGAACCTTTCGCTTTCGCATACCTAGACGATATCGTGGTAGCCAGCGCTACATTCGAAGACCACCTGCGACACCTCTCAACAGTGTTTGAACGGCTAAGAAACGCCCAACTCAAGATGAACAACGATAAATGCCGCTTCTGCGTACAGAGCCTCAAATACTTGGGACACATCGCGGACAAGGATGGCATCCATACCGACCCCGAAAAAACAAAACCAATTACACAAATGGCCGCCCCGCACAACAGACGAACCCTCCGCAGATTCCTAGGACTAGTATCGTGGTACCGACGATTCATACCAGACGCTTCCACGATCACCGCACCCCTGAACGAACTACTAGGGAAAACAACCAGATGGCACTGGGACAGCGCACACCAGATAGCATTCGAGCAATTAAAATTGCTTCTGACAACAACACCCATACTGGCCTGCCCAGACTTCAAAAAACCGTTCACCTTACAAACCGACGCAAGCAACACGGGGATCGGCGCGGTACTTACACAAAACCACGACAGAACAGAACGAGTAATCGCGTACGTGAGCCGAACCCTAAGTAAGGCCGAACGGAACTATACAGTAACCGAAAAAGAATGCCTGGCCATAATATGGGGAATCCGAAAACTAAGAGGATACCTCGAGGGGTACAAATTCGAGATCATCACCGACCACCAGGCACTGACCTGGCTGCAACGAATCGATAACCCGTCCGGACGCCTAGCCAGATGGGCACTTGAACTCCAGCAGTACGAATTCTCCGTACAATACAGAAAAGGGTCCGAAAACACCGTAGCCGACGCACTCTCGCGACAACACATAGAAGTAGCTGCGGCAACACATAGAAGTAGCTGCAATACAGACCACATGCCGGTGGTACAACAGAATCATGAAACAGGTGACCGACAAACCAGAAGAGAACCCGGACTACAAAATAATAAATGGCCAGCTCCATCGCAAAATCCTAGACCGGCTGGACTACAACGAGGAAACCAGGCACGAGCAATGGAAGCAGTGTATCCCCCGTAACCTACGAGTGGAGACAGTGCTGAAACTTCACGACAACCCAACCACGGGACATCTAGGAATCGCGAAAACAATATCCCGACTAGCCCGCCATTGCTACTGGCCAGGAATGTTCAAACACGCCGCCGCCCACGTCAGATCCTGCAAGAACTGTCAACGATACAAACCGGTACAGCAAAACACCCCAGGAGTTCTCCACGCAACACCAGCAGGGAACCCCTGGCAGGCGATCACGACGGACCTGATTGGACCATTACCACGATCTAATATAGGAAATACCTTTTTACTGGTGACCCAAGATAGATTCACGAAGTGGGTAGAACTTAAACCACTGAGAACCGCTACCACCCCGCAGATCACCAAGGCCATCAAGGAAATCATCCTAAGACACGGGACACCAGCGACACTCGTCAGCGATAATGACAAACAGTTCGTCAGCAAGGAGTTCGAAGACATGCTCCAACAATACGGAATCCAGCACCGAAAGACCCCGCCGTACACACCACAGTGTAACCCCGTCGAGCGCACGAACCGCGTAATCAAAACGATGATTGCGCAGTACACCGGGAATAATCAAAAGAACTGGGACCAGCTACTACCCGAACTCGCATTTGCCTATAACACCGCCACACACGACAGCACAGGTTTCTCACCGGTCCACTTGAATCATGGACGGGAACTAACCCCACCAGGTCTGACCGAAACCCGCACCGGAAACCGAATACCACCAGAGGACCTGGTTCAGAGACTCCAAGATGCATACGAGCTGGTTCGCATCTGCCAGGCAAAGGCCTTCCAAAAACAGGAAAAACATTACAACCTCCGACACCGACCATGGCAACCAACAATCGGACAAAAAGTAATGGCACGAACACACTACTTGTCCAACAAATTCAGGAACGAGAATGCGAAACTCCGACCGAAATACGAAGGACCACACACCATCCGTAACAGGGTATCACCAGTGATCTCCGATTTAGAAACATCTAGGGGGAAAATTATCCCACATATCCACGTACGCGACCTCAAACCATGGCACAACGAACTAGAACTCACGGCCTCCGAGATCCCGAAACCGAAAATAAGTCCCTGCCAGCTCAATCCAGAATCCGTCGCGGCATGCGTAACAACAAAGATGGCAGAGGGCCGAGTAAACAACTGCACAAAAGTTTTTGTACCGGCGGCGAAGCGGCCAACGGTGGAGGCACCAAGTGAGCCTCGACGACCGCCAGCGCACCCGACCCCGCCAGCTCCAGCCCCGGGATACCGCCCGGCAACAAGACGACCGCCGACCGAGATGATGGTGATCGACGCACCCACCCCGGCCACCAACCGGCGTAGACCGGCAAGGCGAAGGATTGCCCAGCCGCGACCCGGATATATAACCGGCGCCCCGCTTCCGACATCAAGGCCATCGAGGAGCTACCAACTCCCCGACGGAGGGGAGGTAACGGTACCAGTAGGTACCCGCAAATGGAAGATGCGACGACACAGATACGAAAGGACCCTACGCTTCGACCGGGCCGGGAACCTTAAATACGTCGGCCCAATGAAAAGGTAAGCGCGCGCGCCCCCGAAGGAGGAGGGGGGTGTAACGAAACAGTTTACACCGCTCATTACGAGTAGTACGCGCGCACCGAGCCACTGTTACACGCACACCGAGCCATTGTCACGCGCGCACCGAGCCACCGCTACGATACACACCGAGCCACCGCTACGAGCCAGCCTCGCCGCCCGTCGCCAGGCAGCTACGTTTTCCGCAGAAGAAAGGACTCAACGCAGGACTTATATATTAGGCCGCGAGAATGAGGGAGCAGATTCTCTGGTAGTTAGCCGTCATACCAACTACCACCGAACTCCGTCTTAACTGACGTATACGGACCGCGGGACGAGACCCCGGACCGCTAGGCGCGATCGCGCTAGGAAATAAGGCTTCCCCTTATATTCACCATTACCGTCCGCACTAGATCAATTTTCAATCGTATTTTCAATATTCACTTCCCGACGCGTTCCGACCAGAACCAAACACATACTAGCCGACTTTTTAACCGCAAACTTATATGTACAAACCCGCTTGTTCTTTTGTGCATCCGGTATTTCATTCTAACATTTCAGCCTGGAACCGACTGGCCCCCCAGCTGGTCCGACACCGTTTTAAGGTCTGACCTCGCGATACTTCCACCATTGTTTTCTTATAAATAAACATATACTTGCACATTTTAACCATCCTGACTACGTTTTATCATTTCACGCATAACGCCCGGTGAGCTCCGAGTATCCGGCGGAGAGGGACGAGACCCTCAGACCCGTTTACGGCATACACCGGGTTCACCTAGTCCCCACATTCTACCCGGTCTAGCCGAAACGTTACAAATGTTATTCCTCAAATGCAGATTCAAATCGTAATTCATTAAAATTACATTATCAGAAATACGTCGACATAATTTTTCCATACGCGAAACCCAAACACATCAAGTGGTTGTATTTTGCCTGTTATACCGGTTGGTATTTTTTTTATAGTTATTATTTTGTTTTCCGGCATTGTTTCCTGTATTACTGCATCGCAGTGTCCACTCCATGAATCAAGTAACAATACAGAGTGATGACCCACGTTCGGATACAATACTTGTTCCAACCAAATCTTAAAAAGGTCTGAAATTACAAGATATTCTTATAAAATCATTCGATTAATCATAGTTTGGTGATAATAATTATTGTGAGTGTGCTTAATTGTAGTTAACTTTCCAGATGTAGATGCCTCCGCATGTACTTTATCTGCACGGAATAATGTTGTTCGTACGATAGGGCCAAATCGACCACTTGGCTCCTTTAACACCAGAAAAAGAGGTGATAGGAGTTTTCCTGTAGCTGATATAAGTGGTTGAATGGTATAACTGTGAGTTGTCGACGAAACTGACTGTACTAAACATTGCACTTGCTTCTCTCCTTCAACAGCTAACGTTCTTCCAGAGTGCATTTCCAATTGGAATCCACTTTGATCTGAATTATATAAATTCTCAACTCCAATTATAGGTATAGTTGTTTTAATGTCAGTTACAAATTGATTTGCTTCACTTTTAAGTTCTGACTCACTGTCTGAAGTTTTTCTAGTGACAAATTTATTTATTTTTCTTGATACTATTCGATGGGCTTTTTTAAACTTCAAAAGCCAACTTTCAGAAGCCTTGAATCTGAAATCCTCAGAGCCAATTTCTTTTTGAGCGTGCAAAGCCCATCGCCGTAAATCTCGATCATGAATAATTGAACCACCTTCAAGAGCAGCATTGAAATTATCTAATACATGTTGACAAATTCGTGCAATTTTTTCCCTGTAGGTACCACCCGTATTTATCCTGTTAGCCCAACGATGTAGTTGAGTTTTAAATTTGACTTTTCTGAATCTTCTTTGTACAGTTTCGATTTTCAAGTTTTTATTTTTCCCACTCCTCCAATATTCCAGTGCTTTCTGTTTATAGTAAAAACTCACTTCTTCTTCATCATCTGTACAATGCTTCAACAGGATCAGTAAAATGATGCTGTATTGTATCTTCAACTATTTTTGCTGCGTGATCTTTGTACTGTTCTTGAAAATGTAATGTCTCTTCGATAATCATATCTACGTCATTGAAATCATTTGTGGCACTTAACAGTATATCTTTAATCGATTCTGCTAACTCCATTTCTATATATTGGCCGTTCCATCTTGTATTTGAATATTTTGGAAAAACGCGGATAATAAATGTATAACAGTCAAAGGATTGATTCTCATTGTTGAGTCCGGATGGAGGAACAAACCTACTCAATGCTTCTAAAAGACTACACTTATTCCCGAGCATGGAGTTGCACGACATATATACCCGACCGATGAGTTACGAAACGAATAATCGGTGATAAACAGTATCGTAAAAAATTATCGGACGAAAAGACGAATTGATGGATTAAAATGTCACTCGCGAATTATAGTTTATCTTGACCAAGGTGATCCATTTTATGATGAAATCATTGCCTCGTGATAAATGACGTTAAATATAAGATATTCGATATCTCAATTCATATCTTATTCGTATTTCTCTTGAGAAAAACATTTTCTTTATTATTGCAGATGACCAATGTCTGAAGGGGTAGTAACCGTGTTTGGGGGTGGTTAACGCGAAATCCTCGAACACGTCAACTCATTTACTTCATTTCACCGCTCAGAATATTTATTTTTCAATTTTCAAGCCAATATTCGAATTAGTACAACGAAAATATCTTCGAAAAATGTGGTTTTTCCGGTATAAAAAATAGGGGTTGCAACCCTCGTGGGCATAACAATGTCTAGTAGCTTCGCGTCGCCGCAAAGAGCATTTTCCACTTGGTTCCGTCGCCGAATACCAATTAGAAGCAGAGATATTTCGAAAAAAGACTTTTTAAGAGTGAACTTTGAGGGTAGATTTCACCCCCCAAACGGGCTTAAGAGCACATATAAAAAAACACGTGTCTCTTATTTTTCGATGTTCTACAACATATATCAAGATCGTCGAAATCGACGAGTTCGGGTTCGAAAGGTTTCCTTGTTAGAAGAACTGTTTCCATTCCAACGTATCATCCTCAACTTGCGTAAGTCCTAGAATGATCATTTTGCATTATTAATATTTTCATTATTTCCGGACGACTCATTCCGATTTCCCCAAATCGATCAGATAGCCGCTATGAGATTTCTCATCGAAATTGCGTTTATTGTAATCATCATATTTTTAATTAATCTTTATTTGTCATCAATATTATTTCCTCAATGTTACCAATTCTTATGATCATTCTATAATTTCTCTCGAATTAATTTGTTTATTAAATAATATTTCATATCAATCCTTGCTCATTTCTACACTCACATAGTCTCCGTAAGAGCTTGTACCCTCAGTACGCTATCCTATTCGACCCAAACCAACAATTGCCGCCTCTTGTATCCCCATAGAAACATGACCAGGGAGGCGGAACAAAAATAGTATAGTACGGTGATACCGGGTCAACTAGATGTTCCGTCATCTTGTTGAAACGTGACAGAATACAAAATCAACTCCTGAGGGCCAAGCATTTTTCAATTTTCCTTTCCTTCCCGCTCTATAGTGGATGCTTAGTTTTTCCTATCTTGTATCCGCTTCATTAAATCCGCTCTAATTTATAAATGTAGATTTCATGTTTATGATGGCTCATCTGAAAACACGTCAAGTTACAATTTTTAACTTTACCGATGAAAATAACACTTTTTAAAAAATTGTAGTCATCTTGAATTTTTGAAAATCGTCAATCGGCCCCGACGGAATGAAAGGAATATTTGGAAAAAAATCAATTCTCGCTGTCACCACTCCACAGAACTGTTGTTTGGAAAAAAGTGAGCCGATCGCCCCACTGTGCGCCGGTCGCGAGCATTAGAACTGAACCAGTTTCTGGGTTTTCGGTTGATGGGTTTTCGGGGTCATCATATTCTTTCAACCCGCTTACGTGAATGTTCGCAACCATTTTTCCGTGTTTATTTTTCAGGTCGAATATGACCGGTGATTCATGTTCATGTACTGTATGCGGTCTGTCATATTTTGGTTCGAGTTTTGCGTTACGGCTTTGTTTGTTGTTTGATAACGCGTGTGCGTTCTTGAGGATACGTGCTCCGATTTCGGGCTTCCAAGGTCTTCTTCTTGAGTTGTAGTGTTAAGCTTGTTTCTGGAAGGCTTGCGCTAGTTTTACCCGTACAAATTTGTGGGCCTCTTGTAGCCGTTTGAGCCATGTCTTTGTCGAGGGTTCGACCTCGCTCGGCCTATGACTCCCGGTGGCGTGAGTTCGCGGCCATAGTTTAGGTACGCTAGTGTATAGGCGGTTGCTTTGGTTGTGGCCGTGTTGTAAGTAAACGTGAACTCTGGTATGAGTGCGTCCCATCTTTTTTGTTCTTCCTTGGCGTATTGTGCTATCATTGTTTTCATAACTCTATTCGCTCTACTGCGTTACACTGTGAGGTGAACGGTGATGTGCGTCGGTTTTCGATCTGGCATTTGGTGAAGAAGTTGGTGAAGATTTTGCTTGGGAACTATCTGCCGTTGTCGATGATGACGGTGTGCGAGCATCTGTGCTACATGATGGTGTTTCAGATAGCCTCGGTGACGGCTTTCAGCATGTCTTTCCTGAGCGGGTGGGCTTCGACCCATTTCATGAATTTGTCCTGGATCACCAGAAGGTGCATGTGATTGCTATTCAACCGGGGTAGGGGGCCTAAGAGGTCCATGCAGATACATTTCCATGGTGCGTCGACGAGGTGTGCGTGCATCTCGCTCGCTTTTTTGCTTTGTTTCACCTTGTACGTCTAGCAGGTGGGGCAGTTTCTGACATATTCTGTGCCTTTTTGGAGTATTCGTGGTCAATAGTATCGGTGTGCCAGCCGTGATAGCGTTTTGGCGATGCCCTGGTGTCCCGCTGTTGCGTCGTCGTGGTTTTCCTGTAGTACTTGGTCACGTTGGTCGACCGGTACGCACAGTTTTCAGTCCTCATCCTCGCTCGTCTTGTTGAAGTCTAGCCCGTTTTTTGTGTGCTTGTAGAGGCAGCCGTTCCGTATCGCAAAGTCTGGGTTGTCGGATGGGTTATCTTCCACGGCCCTGTACATTTTCTTGTACAACCGGCATTTTGTCTTTACTTCGGCTACTGCACTTTTTTTGCGAAACCGTAGGTCGGCTATTAGGTTGTCCGCTTCTTTTCGGTATTCGGTGTCAGATGTGTACTGTTGTACCTCAAGGATCCATTTAACGAATCTCCCTGATGGTGATCCTATTTTAGGTAGCCATTGGAGGGATTGGTAGTCGTTGATAATCATGAAGTAGTACCCCTCGGGTAATCATTTCAGTTTTCTGATTCCCCAGACTACGGCCAGGCATTAGAGCTCGGTCACCATGTAGTTTTTCTCGGCGGTGTTCGGTGAGCGGCTTATGTAATGCGATGACTCTCTCTGTCTCGTCCATCTCCTGTACTAGGGATGCGCCTAACCCGGTTTTGCTGGCGTCGGTTCGGAGGATCAACGGCCTGGAGAAGTCTGGGCAGGGAGTGTTGATGTGGAGACGAGGTGTTGTATGAGTTCTTCGAAGGCTTGTTGTTGTTGCGATCCCCAGTGCCATTTGGTGGACTTTTTCTACAGTTCGTCGAGTGGTGCGGTTGGGGTGGAGGCGTTTGATATGAAGCGTCGCAGGCTTTTCAGATTCCCGGGAGCCTCCATTTTCGTGATTGCCTTCACTTTTTCCTGGTCCGTGCGTATTCCATTTTGGTCGATCGCGTGTCTCAGGTATGTCAGGGATTCCACGCAAAATTTGCATTTTTCGTGGTTCATCTTCAGGTTTGCCCAGCGAAGGTGGTGGAAGACAGTCGCCAGATGCGTTAAGTGTTCGTCGAAGCTTCTACTGACTATGATGCTGTCGTCCAGGTATGCGAATGTGAACTCTTCGAGTTCCGGTCCTATTACCTTGTCCATTAGTTTTTGGAAGCTCGAAGGTGCCGAGTGGAGTCCGAACGGTAATACTCGGAACTGCATTAATCTGCGTTACGGTACTGTAAACGCGGTTAACGGTTCGCTTTCTTCTTCCAGTTCTACTAGACAGTACCCGTTCTTCAGGTAGATTGTCGATAGGATTTTGCGCCTCGTAGTTTGTCGAGTGTGGTATTGATCTGCGGTAGTGGATAGGCGTCGCATTCGCATGGTTGATTTACTCTCCGTAAATCGACGCAAAAGCGCGTTTCCATTCTTTTTCCATGCTATCACCACTGGCGACTTTAATGGACTGCTGTACTCTTCTATAATCCTATCTTTGAGCATCTTTGATGCTTCGTCATCGATTATTTTCTGGGTGACTTGGTTCCGCGGGAGGTATTTTTACTGTGCCGGCGTCAGGTCCTTCAGTTTCATGTTGTGCTTCATTAACGGTGTCAGGCTCTGGATATTGTCAAAATTCGGTATCTCAATTACCAGAAAGCTTTCTAGTTGTTCACTTTTTTCGATGCCCTGCGGCTTGAATCCCTCCGTTGTGCAGAGACTGCAGTTTCGTTTGACGGGCGGTGCTTCTGCCGTCGGTGTGTCTTGTGTATTCAATGCAATGGACATTACGAAGATGGACATCTGGTACTTCATCTGTTTTAGTATATCCATTCCGAGTATCATGGTGATTAGCATTCGCAGGTCATAGAATGAGTGGTTCACCTGTCTGCCGAGGATCGACAGGGTTCCTTCTATGCTTTCGTTGATGTCGGCTTGTTTGCCTTCGGCCGTTCGTGCCGCTAGATACTCTGGTTTTGCACACCAATTGTTTCTCCTGCAGCTGGCCGCTATGCCTTTGCATGCGAAGGATGACGCTACCCCTGTATCAATTAAGGCGATTAATTTGCGTTCTCCTACCCAGACTGTTATGGCGATGCGGCTATCGCTTAGTTTCTCGGCCGGGCACCTGTCTGTGTCCCGGCCACTTGCCCGTTTCCCGGTCTGTGGCACTTGCATGTAATGGTCATTGTGTCGTCTTTCTCGCAATGGGAGCAGAAGAGTTATCTAGCGTTTCTGCATTCGCGGCGGCCATGTCCGAGTTGTTTGCATCTCCAGCAGCACGTGTCCCTGCAGTATGATGTTTCAGTTGCTGTCACCGGTGTGGTGTGGCTCGTATATATGGCTGGGGTCTATTCCTCGGCTTGTTTTCGTTGTTGCTGGCCTGCTATGCGTTCTTCTTTCCGGACTAGCTCTGTCACCGATCGTACGTTTTCTCGTGCGAAGTATAGTCGGTAATCTGGCCTCGGGTTTTTGTATATTCGGTCGAGCTGCTGTTTATCGGAGTATGTACGAGGTTGATGACGAAGGCGCGGATCTTCTCGTTGTCTGTATGCTTTCGGTTGCAGATTTTCGCCTTGAGGTTGTCTTCTGCGTCAATCGGGAGGAAGTTGATTTTCAATTCCGCCACGAACTTTTCCCATGTCTCCCATCCTCGGCGATTGTTTTCACTCCATTTAGGAGGTCCGTCCTTCAGCAGCTCCAGGATGACTTGTAAGAGCTTGTTCCCGGTCTGGCCGCAGGCTTCTCGTAGTTCTTCTGTTCGGTCCAGGAAGGAATAAAGATTTTTCACAGCGGAATGGCAGTTCCATTTCCGGATGATTTCCATCAGCCTAGTCTTGTCAACCAATCGGCTAAGGAGTTCTGGTAGGAGGGTGTACTGAAGCTCACTTGTCTGATTTTTGCCTCCCGTGACCAGCTTCTCCGCGAAGCTGTCCTTGTTGAAGGGTCTGGATCCCGGCCATGATGGTGGGAGTGTCGGCAGGGATAGCTTATAATTACCGATGATTATTAAGAAAAAAAGAGAATAGAACGTGCTTATTCAAGAGGAAAAAAACAATCGTGTGACAGACGATGCGACACTGAAAAAGCAAAGGAAAATTGATCTCTCGTGGTATGTGCAGAAAATGAAACGAATCTTCGTGATGCCGGTATTAAAAAAAAATATACAAATCCCCACTCCAAATCACTAATGACTCGCGCGTGATTGACGCTTTTACCTAGCGGATCTTGGCAGGATCGCCATGTAACTTCAGAAGCAAGTCCTGCCCTTAGGTGGCGAGGGAAGGGGGCTCTCCATGTGCGGGTAAATCCCCACAAACCGTGGTACGAATAAAAGAGATCGAAATCGGTTTCAGTTTACCGAAAATAAAAAGATTCATTGAATGAAGCTGCAGATATACATACACATATGTACGAGAGATTTTTATTAGTCCAGTTTGGCCTGGCAGATATCCCATGGCTCGTGTTGGCGAGTGCTGAAACGGAGAACGGATGGGTCTATCACGCTTGAGTATAAACTGATAGTTATACTCAGTTCGTTACATTCTATAGTTAATTTACTTATAGAAAGAAGAAGTGAAGAACTAAGACTCTGAATTGATCATTTTTTTCTCAGTTTAGGCAAAAAGTCGAAAGCTTGGAAATGTTTGTAGAGGCGACGCGAGGTATGGGAACAGGATGAAAACAATTAATTAAGGGTTGATACCACGATATAACTCGAAGACAGATAGATATGGAAAAATGTGTTGCACAAAAGTTGTACAGAAAAAAATTCTGTGCAGAACGTTACTCGAATTATTTTTTCTTCTAGAAATCAATAGGTCAAGCGTGGGACGCGACCGAAATTTCGATACCTTTCGAAATTACGAAAGTGTGGGAGTAACACTGCCTCATCCGCTGAGGAGAGGATAGCGAGGCTAGCGTATGACTTATATGAAAGTCTTATCATTTTTCTTACAATTTTCGACGTCCTGAATCCAATGGTGTACGACTTTTTCGCTGAGTGTATGGCGACGTCGGTGTGCCTGCTCGTAAATATGTAGTAATAACCTTCACCTGTGTATCCCTAGAGCGGTGTTGGAGCGCATGCGTTGCATGAGTGTGAGTGAGAGCTCATGTCTCCTCTTTCTCGTTTGACTCGACGGCGCATCCGCTTGGAGGCAGCGCATTATTGCAATTCACGGGCCATAGCTCTGGAAGAATGAATATGAGAAGAACAAGTTTCGATCGAAACTTATGGTATATTGATTGATCTACCAAAGTTGTTAGTGGTATTTGGTTATTGAATTAATCATTACAGGAGTTATCGACTGGATTGGAACACCTGTTTGATGCATGAGCCATGAATTGCAAACGGTAAGTTTCATGAAGGATATTATTTGAAATGAAATGTGAATAATTTTGTTCTCTACAATCATGGTAATCATGATTTCTTTCTATCGGCCGATGCAGTTTTGCGGAATAGCGCATTACGTATAATCGCAATTTTTTCGCATTTTGTGATTCTACACTAAGTGAGTGATACAACATCAGATAAAACAACCGCAGGTGTAATTTAGTGCAAAGTTAATAAGAGTGATGAGCTCCCCTGTTGATTGACCTAGAGTGACCGTTAACGATTCGTGCTTTCCAAATCGAGCGGTGCCGAGGGTGATATTATTTCTCGCTCCATACAAATAAGAAGAGAATTTTTCTGCTGACTTGAATGATGATTATTGTTATTATTTCGTAATATGTCAGTTGTAGTTTCGGGGCTGCGCTTTTTTTCACAATATTGATAATATATTATTCAGGACGAAATGATTGAAACGAACATATTTGCGTGCTTTGCTTAATTCTTTTTGCTTTCACCTACTTCAATAATTACATCGGGAGGCGCTGGAATAGGTTTTCCTGGAGATCTGAATAAAATCCGGATTTTTAGTTTCCGAAATGATAAGTGACAATGAATTGCTTTTGGATTCATTCTGTCACACCCTCACGATCAGACACATCGATAGTCCAGTGAGTATTCTCGAAATTTACCCTTTGAAGCACACATTTTTCCTTACATACTATCGATTTCAAATGTTGCTTTCGGGAAATCCAGCGATCGCTTTGAAGGATTATAATTAAAGGGCCGGATCGAATGACGACCTCGACGTTCGGCCCAAGCGCAGTCGCCCCTGATTGTATGCAATCGCGACTGATCACGTAGCAAACTTTTATTATTAGAAAAACATCAACAAACCTTACGATTGTGAAAAACTGACAGTGAGAAAGTTGTTCATGATGATTCAAAGTATACCTATGCTAAGTTACAAGAATTTTGATGCTATATTTTACGAAATATGAAGAGTTATACCTCGTGCCAGCTTAGTTCGTGTCGACTACCGCGCATATATACCAGCAATATAATTTTCAAGAAAACGTTAAAATATCTTTGTTGTTGTTTAGATGACTCGTCAGGACAGCGCCATGCTGAGCCTTGAATCGTGAGTTAAAATTAAGAGGATGGGTGAATGAGTGATCGGGTTGATAAATGAAAACACACAGATCCGCGTAAAAACAAGCACTTGCTTAGGCATAAAAACCCCGCGAGTGGGAAAAAGCCCGAGCAAGCGTAGAATTTATTGAATAGAGCTGCATATTGAAATTACAGAGGAGGGCAAATGCCCATACAAAGAATTAACAATGAAGCGGAACTGAATCCGATACTGATTTACAGAAAACTTAATCTAATTATCTGGCCAGATTGTCGCTACGGGAGCGCTCTTACCTTAGGTGGAGCCTACATGCGCGCACGTCGTGGCGACTTCGCCCGGGACACGCAGATCGGCGGTCGTGCGAGATATTCGACGACGCCTCAACAATGGCTGCCGCGTGCCCGACGTCTCGGGAATCGGTCTCTTACCGGCACACGCGTAGCAGCCCGACGATAGCCCCCGTGGTACCGCCAGAAGTGTCCCCGAGGGTGGAACACGTCGACTCTTCCGCCGTGAATCCACGCAACCCGGGGCAACCACACCAACAACCACGTGTCCCGCGGCAGATCACGTCGACTTCTCGGCCGTGAATCCGCCCCGACCCGTACGCGCTCCTTCAACCTCTCCTTCGCACTGCCGAACCACCACCGATACCGACCAAATGGGTCCATACACCAGAACAATGAGATGACCTCGCTTCGCAATGATAATTACGAACAGCGGCGGAATCTTAGCAACGGATATCAACGGAAAACACTGACTTGATCGTTCGCACTCGTCAACGGGAGCGTCACCTCTGACCGTAATGGCTACTCTACCCAAGCGCACCGACCCTTCCTTCTTGCCCGCGTCCGGCCCGGCATCCCTACACGAAAATCGGCGACCCTCCACGAAGACCGCCGATTCACCCCGAACTCGCCATGACCTGCGTCTCAATCGTACCTCGGGCCCTGACCGCGCGCGTTCGCTCAAACTGGACCGACCAAACACGAGTTGGTGCGGAAGCCACGAACAATCTTTCATTATTCAAATGAAACTCTTCAATATGATAATTATCAATTTCTGCATTATTTAATTATGGCAAATAGATAAATCTTATTACGTCGTAATATGTAGCTTGACAGCGAACGTATGAAAAGTAAAGTTCTAGGAGGTTAATTGATAAAATTTTCAAGATGTTTTAGCGCTGGATATTTCATAAACTTGAATGGGAATGTAGATGACACTGACACATTCCCCGTATCGTTATATTTAGTGTGACGATCTTCGCCACCCATCATGTTGCCAGGCCAAGTTACGTAAATTTAAAGTGAGCATTTCATTACTAAAAAGTAGTTCACAAACTATCTCTGCCTTTATTTGTGAGATAATATTATATAATCTTCCATCAGGATTCCAACTCGAGCCTATCATGAGACACGTTGTTATCAACAATCTTTAGCCGGAAATCGCCGTTTTTTCAGTTTTCCGCTTATAAAATCAAAACTATCAGAGTAACAGTGATGCGATCGACATAAAAATTGAATAAAATCCAAACAAGAATCGGATGAGAAATTAAACAACTCGATCAAACGATTACTTTCGGAGAAAATCCAACAAAAAAAGTCACATTTTTGTCAAAAATTCGTAAGTTGGCTATTTTTCTAGATGTAGCGCAGATCTTCCGGTCGATATCAGTTATTGCCGTACACTGCATATGTGCAGAACGAAGGCACTATCCAATGCATACTTTTGAATCTATAGTCATTTGAATTTTTGATTGCCAAATTTTCTCTTGAACGTCTTGAAAATTTCATAAACTAACCTGTCAGAACTTTACTTTTCATACGTTCGCTGTTCAGATATAACTATGAAATAAGATTTATCTATTTGCTATTGATGAATAATGCAGAAATTGATATTTATTATATTGAAGAGTTTCATTTTGATAATGAAATTTAGTTCAACGTTTTCTTGAAAATTATATTACTTGCATATACGCACGGTAGTCGACACGAACAAAGCTGGCACTATAACTCTTCATATTTGCGAAAATATACGATGGGAATTCTTATGACTAAGCATACGTATACTTTGAATCATTATGAACAACTTCCTCGTTGACAGTTTTGCACAATCATAAGATTTGGTGATGTTTTTTCAATATTTAAAGTTTGCTACGTGATCATCCACGATTGCACAGAATCAGGATCAAATGCGCTTAAGTTGAGCGTCGATGCCGTTATTCGATCCAGCCCTTCAATTACCGATTTGTTGAACTTGAAATTTGCGAATGAAGATTATGAAATTCAAAAGTCTACATACAAAAAAATTTTCTTGTCGCGTATAGCTCGATCGATTGCAAATCGCGTGAAATGGATTCCAAGCCTGCAAAAAATGAACTTTTCTCAGAAATCGTGTATAAAAATTATGGAAAATTCTCGAAAGAAAAAATTTGTCTCGCCAAGTATGGCTCGATCGATGGAGCGGATTTTTCACCTGACAGAAAATGAACTTTTTTTATGGTCGAATTTGTTTTGGCCGGTCGAAATCTATAAATCTACATACCGCGCATCACCTCTACAAACTTTTTCAAATTTTCGACGTTTCGCCTGGATCAAGGCTGTTCAAATTTTTTAACAGTCGGGCAAAACTGATAATTCAGAAATCCTTGGCGGGCCACTGACGGTTTTTATTTCAGTTACTTTTCCGACATGTGAAATAAAAGATTCAATAGTATGAAACGTAATTGTTGTTTATTAAAATAATAAAACAAAGAGCATCTTATGCCACATGAAGAAATAAAATTTTATGCAAGTATCCTAAATCAAAATGTCAGTTCGGTGATGATACAATCAATGCGATTTCTGACATTTTTTCTCTTGCAATAATTTTTTTATGTTAGGTGTCAAGTCAGATGTTGACAGTAACAACAAGTCATAAATATGTAGCTCAGTTAGTGATATGCGATATTTATTTTTTACATAATTGAGAATTGAAAAAACCTTTTCACAAATATATGTTGATCCGAAACTACTTAAGAACTGCAGGGCCAGGTCAGTTATTGCATGAAAGTCTTCCTTTGGTACCAATTTCCAGAAATCTACCAAATCTTCTGAAGAGTCTTGTGGTTTTGAAGATACTTTTTCGACAAAAAGGTTTTTTAGCGCAAAATGATTTTGCAGTTCAGTGAGTTCTAACTGAATATTTGCAGGATAACTCATCATTTCAGTCAAACGGATTATGAAAGGATTCATACATTTTTTTTCATTTTGTCTTTCACTCTCAAAGTTCTGAAATCTGCGATAAAAGAATGCAATAAGCATCTTATTTTATATTCGTACTTAGAACAATTGATCGTCGTGATATTGAGCTTCGCTTTTAAATCTTTAAGTGTGGGAAAAATGTCAATATTTACTATGGCTAATTTATTTGAAAATAGATTTAACTTAGCTTTGAATCCGTCTATCAAAGTAAACATAATCGGAAGTGAACAATCTTTGCCTTGTAATTTAGGATTCAAAATATTGAGATAATTCGTAACGTCAACAAGAAATGCAAGATTACTCAACCAGGATGTATTCTTCAGTAAATCAGTTTCCAAGGGTAACGCCCCTATTTCCTCTAAAAATTCCAAAACCTGCTATCTCAATTTGAAGAAATATTGCAACATCTTGCCCCTCGAAAGCCATCGCACAGCGCAGTATACTTGTAACTCTCCATATTCGTTGATTTCTTCTTCAAACAAAACTCGGAATAGACGTCTATGAAGAGCTTTTGCACGTATGTAATTTACGTAACGTACTACTGGATCCATAATATCATCCAACTTCATGTCCTTCGCACTCAAAGCTTCTTGATGGATCATGCAATGATGCGAAAATAGTGTTCGACCCAAGAAACTCTGTAACAAAGCTACGCAACTGTTGCTTTTTCCAGTCATTGTAGGTGTACCATCAGTGCAAATAGATATCATTTTGTCACATGATAAACCCTTCTTTTAAATGTATTGTTTAATTTTAAAAAATATGTCTTTCCCTTGGGTCGTAGTTTCCAGCCGACAGAATTCTATTAAGTCTTGCAATACATTCCAATGTTCATCAACACACCGCACGAAAATAGCCAACTGAGATCTACTCATTGAATCGCAAGTTTCGTCTAACGCCAATGAAAAGTATTTGTACTTTCTTGTGACGTCTTGGATCTGACCGCTGATAGCAACCGTCATCTCCTTCACCCGTCTCGTAACAGTGTGTCGTGAAAGTGAAACACTGTCGGGTTTCGCTTTTACGTTTTATTATTACAATTTTGTACAAAAATTGTCAAAGCTTCTTTGACAATTTCTCCATCAGAAAAGGGCTTTTTTTTTCTCGCTGAAGGCAAAGAAATCTCGTGAGATGTTTCAACCATGAATTCAAGCTCATCGTGCCTTTTAACTAAAATATTTTGTTGGTTGAATAGTTCTCGTTTCTTTCCCTTCGAAAAATCTTTTCGAATAGCACTAGCAACAGGATACTCTTTTTCAAAATTATTGTGATTTTGCCTATAATGCCTTTCTAAGTTATATTTTTTTGCAACAGCTACAGTAGTGCAACAAAGTAAACATATGGGTTTATGTGCCTTATTTTCAATAAAACAATATTTATTTTCCCATTCGCCATGAAAAACATGGTTGGATTCTGTTGATTTCGACGTACTTGGTTTGCTGTGAGACACACTGAAACAAACGACATTTTTTTAATTCACTTCCAGAAAAGATACCTAATATGAAAATTCAAATTAGCTAATAATGAATAACATACTTTTGAACGCCAAATTAAACACTTGTCAGAAATTGGCTAGCAGAGTCAAATATCCAATACCACCAATTTTTTTTTTTTTTCAATTATTTTTTTAAAATGTTATTTGGGCGAACCAATGGAGGCGTCAGTCCTCTATCGTTATATCTATGGTACTACGTGGCAGGACAGGAAGGCTGTCAATACCGTGTTATGAAAAGCTCAATTGTCAATTCAAAAAAAACAACGTGATATCGGTACTAGGCAATAGCATCTGATTTCGAATCTTTTTTTTTATGAGGAAGGAATTTTTGTATAAAATAATAAGTGTATAATGTTTTCTTGGCATAAGAATGTATTGTTTGTGGGTGACTATCACATTTATATAACTAGGCGAAAGGTTTTTGCACCAGAGGTGCTTTTTATGGGGATCTATATATACCCGTTCTTACGTGTTTTGACTCGCGGGAGCGGCGGGCGCGACGAACTGTCGCCCGGCTATGTAATGGTTGGCCGGCGGTACCTGGGCGGTTTGGTGCGTACCGCGGGTTGGTGCATACCGCAGCTGGGTGCATACCGCGTCAAGGTGCAAGGCTGGACGATGTGACGCAGGCGCTTGCGTGCGCGTACGACCCAACCAATGCACTCACGACCATTTTTATTCCATTCAAGTCGTCACTTTTCCACTTTCCATTTTTCATTGGTCAATTCTAGTTTGTTATTATTTGTTTTACACTTTGTTTTGCTTGTGACTCGCCCTCTGCGTGAAAATACGCGACGGTGGATTGTCGCCGTTTTCCCCGCCCCGGCAGTGTTACGAGCGGACTTCATCCGCCGTTCCGA
The DNA here is from genome assembly GCA_963969455.1 of Arge pagana. Taxonomy (NCBI): domain Eukaryota; kingdom Metazoa; phylum Arthropoda; class Insecta; order Hymenoptera; family Argidae; genus Arge; species Arge pagana. Next base: position 88,742 of record CAXAKQ010000179.1, read on the forward strand.
CGATCGGATTGATATCGACGGATCGGATAAATCCGACCGAACCGGCGGATTAGGTACATCCGGGCTGCTACAGGGCGACCTGCGGAAAAGACAGCTCCTTTTCTGTTGATCTTGAAAAAGTAAGCAGGTCTACGCAAAAGGCGAGTAGGGTTTTCTGCTCATTTGCAAATCCTGTATATCGACCGTCGAGGGCTACACAACGGTACTGCGAAGGCATCGCCTAGCAGTAGCCAGAGACAGTCATGTCCCAACAATTAACGCGATAACATCAGGACCGGTCTTCAACTAACATTCACTAGGACCGGTCACTGCCTAAAGTACAGTTTGTCAATCAATAGGTATCGTACATTTGCTACACTCATCGAGTCTCGCGTGTAGCGTCACCTCAATCACATATTGTAAGGTCGCGGGATAGGGCCAAGTCTTAATAAACCATCTGTTTATCTCTCTAATCATTCGTTCGACTTACAACCGGACCCGTCACTTCCTGAAACGACTCAGAGAGTCGTTACGCCCCTCCCCCCAAGCTATTCGAAATCTCAGTTCCAGCCGTTCAGAACGAAACGTTACGACGCGAAGGTCCAACCTACCAAACCACGTTCGTAACATACAAAAGTTTCAGAATTTTTCTGCGCTATCTACTAGTAACCTCAAATGTGAGTTTGACTTCGACTTTGAAGGTCATTCATTGGTCAAGGCCACCGTTTTAAATCAGAAACCTCATTTTCCGTAGCAGATTTCGAAAGATCGCGAAATTCTACGTCCGAATATGGCCTTGGCCATTTTCAAAACTTGACCTCTAGACTTGATCATCATGGTCAAATATAAGAACTCCTGAACAGACGACTTCAAAAATAAGATTGGGAGAAAAACTTCCGCATCGAATATGGAGCATTTCTCCTCGGTATCTAATCACGACCTCGGATGTGATGTTGACGTACAAGGTCGTTTCAAGGTCTAAACCAAGATCACATCTAAGGTCATTAGATGAGGACAAATTCTTCACATTTGGTCTGAAAGTCTACATCTCAATCTTATTATTGAGATCGTTGATTCCGTAGTTCTTATATTTGACCTTGATGGTCGAGTCTGGTAGATGAATATCAAACACGATTAGGATCATTTTTCGGACGTAAAACATTGTACTCTTTCTAAATGTGCTATAAAAAATGGGGATTCCCATTTGAGAAAATGGCCTTGAACCTGAACTGACCTTCGAAGTGAAGGTCACATCTAAGGTAACCATTGGATAGCTCGGAGAAAATCCCAAAACGTTTGTAGAAAACATTTTGTTCCAAAATGCTTGCCTGGCAAGTTATTCGGGGGCGTCTGTAAGCTTTCGGGACACCCTGTATGCCTAAACTGAACCGCCACGATTCCCCTATTGAATACAAGGACAGCTCTGTTAGCAACATGGGTGAAATGAAGTTGAAAACGTCCAAACAAAGATAAACATCTCGTCCATATTCAAATATCCACACAAAATTTTGAATGTTTCTGGCAACGCAGTCAACTTGCACTCTGAATATCCAGAAATTAATATGAAATATAAGGGAATGCTAGTATGAATGCTTGATAAATACCACGAGTCAAATACCTGCGATATCATCTGGGTTTGTTGAGAGACATGTGATGGTTTTACATAGATGTCCAACTATGGCTATCAACACGAGCCCCGTACGCGGAGCGTGAGAACTACATAAACATTTCTCAAAAAGTGAATTCTCGTGCGCCTGACGGTGCAAAAATCAGTTTTCGATATTGTAGTCGTCGAAGTTCCTAATTTGATACACCCATGTATTGTCTTTGCTCATTGAAGGCCATAATCAATTAAGAAACGGATAGCCGACAGATAAAAGAGAGACCTGTGAAGAGATCATTCAATCATAACAAGAGAACGATATTGTGAGATTCAATTCCAACGATTAAGTAACCCGTACAATCAAACTCGATGAAAGCCTCATAGCGAAGACGTACTATAGGCCGGTGCCCATTTTCTTTTATATGATTTAGTATTACTCACTAACATGAGTATAAAATCATAGAATGCGAACCAATTTCGATTATGCATAATCCGCTATCTTGGAAAAACGTTGTCAACCTATATCTCAATAACTATGGACTCTGGGACAGAAATCAAGACAACTATTATGCTAGAGAAGAAAACTTCCCATCTTTTATTTCAAATGATGTTTTTCATAAAACCTACCGTTTACGATCTATGACGACTCATTCAATCAACAGGTTTCTCTATGCTGTAAGCAGCTTTGGAAGATTAATCAATTCAGTATAACTCTGATTTGAAACTTTATCTTGTCATATCCATACCTTCAGAATTATAAGCAGCTTTGGAAGATCAATCAATTCAGTATAACTCTGACTTGAAACTTTTTCTTATCATATCCATCCCTTCGGAACTATAATACGTTGATTTCAGTCATGCGCCACCTCCAGGTTAGTGACGCGGTGCCGCACACTTCAAAAGAACTTTTTTTTTCTTGTTCGTAAGTCTGATATTTCAAGTTGGAGTTAGCGAAATTAGACAAAAATTTGATTAAGCAGATTTCAACTCATGCAGAATAAAGGAAACGTACTGAGAAGATCCAAGTATATCTTCCGAGGTCGGAAAATTCATATAAAACTCGGATTTTTTACTATTTTTCTATAAAATCACTCGCGTTCTCATGGCTAACGATGAATTATTTTCAGAAACGCTGTTATTTCTATGTTTCAGTTCAATGAACTTAAATCTAATGAAAAAATTTATCAAGGCATCTTCTCTTTCCCGCAAAATACGATTAGACTTGAAAAAACTTGAAATTCTTATATTCTCAGGCAAAACTCGATTACATTCATATAATTTGGGATAAATAATTGATAAAACCAGTATTTCTTACGTATCTTAATACTTCGAATTCAAATCGAACGGAAAGAGAACCCACGAACTATCTTTATTCCCGAAAAATTCGATAAAATTTAGATAACGTGTGTTATAAATAGTTCTTAATGTTAGATAACTGTGTTATAAATAGTTCCTAATCTTTGATAGCTCGAGTCAAGTTTTAGCGAAACATGACGTTTACATACAAATTATTTGGCTTTATAAAGAAAAAAAACAAGTTTTCCTTCATGACATTAACATTTTCAGAAGAAGCTATAATTTTTTTGAATAATTTTTTCATATTTCACATGACAAAGGTAAGGTAAAAACTACCGTTTTCATCCAAGATTGCAGAAACTGCACCAAGATTTTGTATAAGATATAGCATTCGAACACAAGTATTTCACTCTACATTTCATAATCGGACTAGCCAAAAACGTGGTTTTTCATATTTTCATTCTTGTTAATCTTGTTTAAAATTGACTGCCGTTCACAAAAATATGAGTGAGTAATATACTTCTCATCAAAATAGTATACTTGCATGAAAGAAATTCTCACTTCCCAAAGGCTCTAACTGCAGATATTAGGTCCACGAACAGAGGAGAAAAAAACGTAGCGTGCGGTGCCGCACTAGACGAGATAGAATAAAAAAAAGCTGAAGCGGGATGAGAGGGTCAAAATTGCACTAACCTGGATTTATATTTAGACTTGACCATGCAATAATGAATATTTGAAAACTTCTGCAACCAAATTGTGAACTCCCTAGATGGTACTAAGTGTCTTTTAGCCTAGAAAAGGTGTTCGTTGGAAAAAATATCCTGTTCGACCATTTGGTTTGAAAAATCTGAAAAAATTCACGAACGTGTATTTTTGAGTGAAAAAACACCCTGACTTCGTTGAGATTTTTAAGATCAAAATTGAGTTCTGAAAAAATATTTGAAATTCGCTATTATTTCTGAAGTAATGTAGGTAATTCTGAGTGAAGGTCTAAATAACGTTTTTTTGTGTATTTTTCCGTTCTCTTGATTGGAGGTGTCAACATTATTATTTTCTGACCGGAACATACTCGAACCTTGAAAAAAAATTTTTTAAACATATTTACACCATGTTTTTGGGAAATAATCTCAAAGAAGATAGATCAATAGGTATCAGATCATTCGAAAATATTCTAAAAAAATTTCTTTCAATGAACAAAAATGCTCAGAGTCAAGTAGTACTTCATGGGTAGCTGTAAAAAGCCTGATACAGCCTGTTTTAGGTGCAGGGAAACTGCATATTACAGAATTATCCATGAAACATATGAAAATGTGTATACAGGGTGTTCGCGCAACTGGAATAAGCTATACCTCCTGAACTTCTAATAATAGAAGGAAATGTTGCCGGTGAAAGTTTAATGGTAATACGCACCGTATTTTAGGAAACTATTTGCATGCACTTTTGCATCAGTGTTTCTGAAAATGCAACTGCACTTATTTCTCAAACCTAGGTTTTTGACTGCATTAAGTGGTGTATTTTTTATGCTCTAGAAAAAGTGCGAACATACTTATGCCCTCAAATCATCCACGAAAGAGTTACCGGATCCGAAAGTTTTCGAATCATTCAAGAGCTTCAAAATGAGTTTTTGCTGCAATCTGTACAACTACGGGAACCAGAGATACCATCGTTTAAAGGAGAGCATGATTTCGATTTTCTGCCGTGTTTCCAAAATTCAACCCCCTATAACTTTGGAACCATTGGAGTTGCAACGAAAAATTGTTTGATCCATTCATTTTTCTCAGAGAATCTGTAAAAAAATTGCATCTTCCAAGCACATGCAGTCAGAAAGGTATCCTATCTGACGTGTTTCCATGCATATGGGGTGGTTGGAAACGAACCCATGACGCCTTCCCACTGTGAATTGGGATGGATTTGTACACGTGATCGCAGAATCTTTCTTCTTTGATCCCTAATCTTTATCACCATTTTTTCCGGAATCCGCGACTACTCGAGGGCCCGCTTTCTTACGCATTCAGTACCTTCTACTTCACCGCCTGGGCAGGATAACAGTGACTTGATAACTCCGCGTTTTGCACTGAGCCTTATCGAATATCATTTATGATATCGACGGCGTATCTGTGTCACCCGCTTTCTCTTGTCCTGCGTGAAATTCACTCGTACCCCAGTCCTGGACGTGCACTTCGGCAATATCGATCCGACACGGAGTCCTCCCGAACATCCTCCCATTAGGATAGTCTTACAATTAGTTCTGGTCAACTTCATCATTCTTCTTTTGCTTTTCTGTATTGATTTTGTTTTGATCACCATGTTACTGTGAATCAGTTTGCAAATGTGTGATATTGTCCAATATTATCGTAGACACGAATGAACTCATCTATGCCTCCTTCTCTTTCTAAATTCTCAACCATTCTCTTGTGAGTACGACAGACACCCCATTTTCTCGCTGCTCTTTCTGTCTCGCTCTGAACCTTATTCTGCTGCCTTCTGCCTTTGGGCTGTATTGCTGTGGGTTACTGCCAGCTAAAAGCTGCTTTTTAACTTGACTCCTTCCATATCACGATCTCACTCCCTGGAAATCGACCTCGAGAGATATTCTTCCGTATCTTCCTGTGTCCACGCAAGCGCCTCCATCTAACTTGGCTCGCATTCACTTTTATCTTTCGCATGTGAACTCCACTTCAAAAAAATGAGGCGAGAAACTTTCAGCACACTGTCGACATTCCATTTCAGCATAAAGTACAAATTGCTGATGATCTTGTTGGTGCTCCCTGCTTGACTCAATCTTCAGATTCTGTCCTGCAATCGAAAAAACTGCCTCCCCGATTGGTACTCACTCTCACCTTACCTGCTCTGATCGAGATGAGCATGAATTTCCAGATCAAAGATGGAAAAATTGAGTCCGATAAACTTGATACTGAACTCCTACGCACGGCTGGATGTGTGATGCCTATCCCAACTTTACTCATCAACTATAACGTATTTCTACCTCGAGAGATTGATCGTCTTAGATCCCTAATGCGGATGGAAAGCAAAGTCCATTACCATAAATTTCGCACATTTGTCAGGAGTGGGATCATGTGCGCGAAACGAAATGAAAATGATCCAAGCGCGCCAATCAATTCACTCGCAGTTCTGTACCGTTTTTTAGCAACGACACAATAACTGGTCATATGCTCTCACTCGAAAATTCCTCCTTGTGCTCACAATCAGTTCCAGTCTGTCAACCTGGCAACCCTCAACCAACTTCTGTGAAAAATGACTGTGCTCACTCTGCACCTAACCACATTTACCTCACAGTCTGCCACTTCAAAGCAAATTCGTTAAAAACACCCATCGAAGAAAGGGACGTTGCCCTGTACATTTATGAGTCTTCATTAATTGATAGGGAAAACTTGAATCAATCATCAACGCAATGGACTGGTCCATCTAGTCACCCTAAATACTTGTACTGTGAAACTCGCTTCACACGAGGAAACTCTATTTCTATCGCACCTATTCACCAACCACCCTATGCGCCATTTCTTTCTTGTTCCGATTTCATTGAGAAACTGCAATCTATCATGCACAGATATTCGTCCAAACTTATACGAGGAGATTTCACCGCCAACCAACTATCTGACTCAGCAGATGCATGTTTCATTCGTTCTTCCACTGTGGAAAATTCGCTCCTCTCCATTCCTTACGGGCTCACTTTTCAGATCAAATCAGCTGATACCTGGCTTGATTCATGTCTGGTTATTAGTAGGGACACAATCGGCAACTTTATCGAATCTGAGTCTTCCGTCGCCGACGAACATGACCTTACTTCCGCCACATAAGCTATGCTCGTTTCGAACGTTCTGCTGCAGGAGTTCACCTTCCGAGACCACGCAAACATCGACCTACCGCTATGCCTTGCCTACCTGAGAAACTATGATTGGTCGGTATGTCACGATGCCTTCTCTATTAATAGAGCTGTTAGTATCTCAACGTCTTATCTTACTGAAGCCATTTATCTTTGCGTTCTGAGATAAACAATCGTAACCAGTAAAAACAAACGGTCATGCTTCACATCGCATGATAGTGCCTTGAACAAAGATCGTGACAAACTATATAAACGCTTCAAGCGCATACGTCATTCCGTTAATCTGTACAACTATCGCACAGCTCATGACCTTGCCCATAACACTATATCAACTGCTCGGTTGAATTACTACTATAGCAGGTTGAGCTTTTCTCCGAGCCAAAATACCTCTAGTAAAAACTGAAACACCTTGGTGTCGCCCCTGACCCTGTTTTCAAACCCGATTTCGTGCTGGGCACAGCACACAATCTGCCCTAATCAAACTAATCGATGATATCCGCATGGTAATTAATAAGCAAATGGTAACCCTCCGATTCGCTTTTAGTAAGGTTTTTGACAAAGTTGAGCACGTGATTTTTCTCACAAGACTTGCTCAACTAGGCTGCTCTTACTTTCTATCAAGTGATTTGCTTCATACCTCTCTGGCAGATTCCAAGCAGTCAATGGGTCCGGTGGAAATAAATCATCCTCTACTCTGTCCAACACAGGTGTACCTCGAGGCTCTGTCTTGGAACTACTTCTCTTAGCCATACATGTTCGCGACATCGCCTGTCCACTTGCTTCAAACATCATCTCCATTCTCTATGCTAACGACCTCCAGCTTTACATGCACTGTCACCTTGAAAACCTTACAAAAGTGTAAAGTGTAAAATCTCGATGAGCATTGCTGCTGACCATGTGATAATTGGGCTTTCGGCCACAACCTTTCGGTAAACGCCCACAAAACATCGTTCTATGTCAATTATATCTACTACCCACCCAACAACTTTGTCACCATCTATAACTCACGTTTTCCACTTGAGCCGTCTGTGGCTGGTCTTGGAGTTATATTTGATTCCAAACTATCTTGGCAGAAACACGTAACTTCTATCTGTAAAAAAGCGAACGCCCTACTCTATCGCTCCAACTTCTTCCAAAAAAATACCAATCTCAATCTGTGAACGCACCTCATTCAATCATTTTTTTTCCTCTACTCGACTATTGCTCCTCGGTATATTGTGAGCTGTCTGACGAATAGAATCTTCGACCACAAAGTAGAGAAAATACTAGCATACGGTATATTTATGGTATACGACGAAGCGAACATATCTCTCCTTATAGATCCATATCTGGGTGGCTTTCCACTAAAGTTCGCAGGGTGTACTTTGGGTGATACCTTCTTTTTCAGGTACTCAAGATGAACCCTCCTTCTTACTTGCGCAGCTAATTGATCATCAACCAAAGCACAAGTCCGGTTAGAGTCAACATGACCCCTCTGATAGTTTCACGCTCTTCCGCCGAGACATTGCGGAATTACTTTAAGGTCATGTAGTTCTGGAACTCACTGAAGACCGACACCAGAAATTCCCAGGACGTCCACACCTTCAGAACCTACTTTTACTCTCACATCCATGACATCGAAAAAGCACAACAACAATAATCTCAACCTCGCTTTTCCTCTACTCCAGGAAATTATTGTCTAGTGGTTTTTGTTATGAGCTCAATGAGACTTCATTTCTTTAATTTCTGTTATATCTCATAGCCAAACTGGTAAATCTAATGTTGAAATTATTCAAAATGTACAACGTGATGTACATGAATATTAATAAGCCTGATCTAATCTAATCTAATCTTTCTGCCGCACGCGTGCTTGCCTTCTGACACTTAATGGTATGTGGGAGTGTGCCATGCCAATCGCCTCGTAACAAATGAACTCCGAATCACGCGTAGGATGATCGCTCTCATAATAGAGTAGCTATACATAAATATTTTTGTGTTTTTCGTTCGAATGTGACATTCGAACTTGACTCGGTCTTGAAGAAACATAAGTTGAGAGAATATATTGATCCAGCCACTTTACCTCAACAAAATACTGACATAGATTCCAAAGAAAGAAGAATAAGAAGAAACCTTACGAATTGCAACAATATAATTTCGTATTGTTTCACTGTTCGTACACACATGTAACCTATGAATCAACATGATGCGAACATATCATTTTATTCAATATGAACCTCATAAAACTACTCGCATGACACAGAGATAAATTTCGGTACGGAATGCACTCTTCAGGTTATCCGGTTTTCCTGGAGAAACCCTTACGTTAATCGGTGTAGTCTTTATCCTGTGCTTTAAACCTGAATGCAACGAGTGAAACCTGGGTATCTCCGCAAAATGCTAATTCTTCCACTGGATTAACTGGTCATAAATCTTTGGATAAGGCCCACGTTGGTAAGTTTGGCAGTGGCGTAGCACTTTATGTGCATGCACCCTTGCACGCGGTACTGATATGTGTGTGACCTGCCCAATATTCAGGTTCACTCGAGTATCTGCTGGCGAAGGTCGCTATTAACTCTCCTATTCTGCTGGCTGTGGTATATCGCCCATCGAGAACAGCTCTTGCTACCAGCCTTAAGGATGGCTTCGACCGTCTCACTCACTGATATCAGTCATGACACATCTTCCATGACTTGGATGTCGTTCAATTCATGAGTGACAGCCATAAAGCTAGTTATGTACGCAGACTCTGCTTTCGCATAATTATTACCTCATGTCGTTTGGTGCTACGTACTACAACTGATACGCTCTCCGATATTTGTTCAATTATTGATAGAACCGCGCTGTGTTCTTCCTACAAATCCGATATGCCATTGATTATTTATCAAGGCCACATCTCAGTTATCTTGAGGCTGTTGTTCGCCCATCATGTAAGTGGTATGCTGCGAGCTCTGCCCCTGGGTTTTTGAAAACCGATTTCTTAGCGACCTATCGCAATGTGTTTGGATTGATTTCGCATCTGACTTCTCGGCTGATGAACTCCAATCAATGCTGAATCAAAATAAAATTCACAGTCTCGGTTTGCATGCTCCATGTAAATACTTTGCTGTAAACAGAGATCGTTCAGCTTGGATAGAACCTAAATTGCACGCGATTTTTCTCAGCGCTCCTTGTATACAGGATGGCTCGTGCCGTACTCTTTTGTGACATTTTGGGTGCTCCGTACTCCTATATGCGTCACTCAACATTGATGACCAGCGAACGTGAGATGTGGAATCAACTCCACGACCGCGGATTCGTACCTTACACCGTCCTTCTGCTCGTAAGCCTTTCGACTGGATATCTGAACGACTTCCTGGCGTCTGCCGATCACTGCAACTCGGGTACCTCGACTGACTGAGTTTTCTATTAATTGACCACCTGCTTCCGATGGCAATAGCTTATTCTATGCGCACGACATCTCCCTTCGTAATTTTGAATCAGGGTTAGCTATTCTTCACTTCACTATGAGATCGCGAGCTGCAGATGACCTATCCAAGCGTTAGATCATCCTGGCTCTCCCTTCCTCTTCATTTCCATACTCCTAATTTAATCCCTCACCATCACTGTGTTCCCTGCCGTTCAAAAGTTCGCATTCATGACCCCACTCACTGAGGTCGAACTCGCACTCGCGCCAACTAATTATAGTCCTAGCAGCAATCTCTGTTTTCTCTCAAGCGTCTTTAAGCGCATTGTGTTTGTTCAGATCATAAACCATCGAACGGCTGCTGGACTCTCACTAATCAGCCTATAGTTATGCTTATATAGAGTTTGATTTCGGTCCTACGCTGCGTCTCGTGTTCAACTTTTCAAATATTTGTTTGCTACGTAATCCACAAGGTAGGCTATTGTGGTATGCGGTCTTCACGCGACCTATATTTACCCACCTATGATTCGCGGGACCCTCCCACCTGCATTCACCAGGTGAACAAGTATGTAATACGGATTTGAAACAGCAGATGACGCACCAGTGCAGTTTGTAGTGGGCACCTCGACCATGACCCACTCTACCGGCAGGTAGAAAAGTAGAGTTACACCAAATGGTAACTACTTATTCTCTGCCTCGACTGATTCGTGTTTCTCTTCCGTCAAACCATTAGGATTAAATTTGCTCTATATAGTCCTATTATAAATGTTAACACTTGTTGCTATGTGTAAGAGGCAATTACCCACATTGCGTTATAAAGATTCAACAAGTTTCAGACGCGCACGAGTGATGAACTGGAGAAGTATATGCATAGTGTTTTGTTGTTGTGTTTAATATGTCGAAATTCATACCGAACAAAGAGAATTGCAGACAGCATTGATTTTCTGTTGCCCATAGAAGAAAACTGCCGATGAATCATAACGATTACTTCGAAAAGCTTATGTGAACATGCGTCATTGCAGGATAGATGTAAACGGAGGTTTGACATCTCGAAAGTGGTGACATTAATGTGACCGACAATGAACGTGGAAAACCGCCGAAAAGATACGAAAATGTTGGATTGCAAGCATCGTTGGACAAAGATAATACGCAAACACGAAAACAACTTTCCGAGTAATTGAGCGCTAGGCGACAAGCCGTTTCCAATTGGCTACAAGAGATGGGAAAAATCCAGAAGACCGGTGAATGGGTACCATACGAGTTGAAATCCAGGCAAATGGAAAAACGCATATACAAACGAGGCAGACTGCTCATTCGGTGCAAAAAAAGGAGTCCTTTTTGCATCCTGTAAGTACGAGGTATGAAAACTAGATTTATTCTAAGAATCCTCAACAAAAAAAATCATTAGAAGACCCCGACACATCATACAAATCGGCCGTATGACCGAATCGCTCCAGCGAAAAGATGATGCTCTGTTGTTTTATCGAAATGCGCAAATCACATGTCGCTTGTCGAGAGGCAGAACTCTATGGAGGTTAAACTACGATAAATGAGAAGAGGGAATACTGAAAGGCTGAATGTACATTTTCTATTATATCTGTACTTTATTCCTTTGAGCACTCGGAGTCACTCTCGTCAGTTCTCGGCGAGCTCCCTGCGACAACTGCCCGTCGCAGTCACGGAAAAACCCTTCTCCATTGCACACCCTTAAATCGGCACGTAGGCCCGTTAAACATATAGCAAACTCTAATCCCAAATGTGCGCGCTCGACCGCCGCTCGGGTTTGTTACATGCGCTAATGCGGACTCGGCGCACACCGTCATACAATATCATAAACTAAAACTTATTTTCTAGACACATGTGAACACAACATCTGTATTCGGTGAGACCCGAGGTGCGAGGTCTACTTTGAGTTTGAGAAACCTGGGGGAATGGTTGCGCCCACTTACCGTAGGCGAGTCGCGCAGAGTCAGGGTCACTCCCCTAAAGCGTTGAAATGACCAAACAAAACAAAAAATTAATGAAGATCGCGATGAGACAAAAAAATTGATGAAAGTCGGGCTGAAAGTACCTGACATTATTTCTATAATGTGCCTTCGACGTTCGTAAGCACACGAAAATTGAAGAATGCAAAAAAAAAGTTACATGGCCAGTTATTGTTGTTTATGATAATGAGTTGAGATAAAAGTACCTAACATTATTTCTGATATTCCTCTAACGTTCCGAATGATATAGAAATTTAAAAATACAACAAAAAAAAAAACAAACAAGTGTTGAGATAATTTTTTTTCTCCCCTTTTTCCGATTCGTTGTGAGTATTTTCACTCCTCCGGATCTAATTTCGAGCTTACGACTTCGGGGTTCTGGAACAATCGTCGGAACAACCGGAACACTCGAAAGATCGCCAGAACTACTCTCTGACAATTTTTATTCTACTTTTTTCTATTCGTTGTTCAGCTTTTTCACTTTTTCCGGTATAATTTTGAGCTTACGATTTCGGGGTTCATTATCTCTACGGTAAAATCCGGTACAACTTGAGTACAATCTGATACAACTTCGAAACCTGACATTTTCCAAAGTGGCGGAGCACCAATTTTCACGATTTTTCTAATTTTGTGAGAAACTTTTCGGAAAAAAGTCATTATCTTTGCTGTACAATCTGGTACAAATTGAGTACAAACTGGTACAACCTCGAAACCTGACATTTTCCAAAATGGCGGGGCCACAATTTTCACGACTTTTCCAATTTTGTGAGAAATTGTTCGGAAAAAAGTCATTATCTTTGCGGTACAAGCTTCGGTACAACTAGTACAAACCGGTACAACGCAAAAAAAACCATGATTTCTCAAAATGGCGGGGCTACCTCGAAATCATGATTTTTTCAATTTTATGAAAAACAAGGAGTAAAGTCATTATCTTTGCGGTAAAATTCGGTACAAGTGGGGAACAATCTGGTACAACTTCAAAATCTGACATTTTCCAAAATGGTGGGGCTAACTTCACGGAGGTAAACGGCAGTCTGTTCAGTGCTCCGAGCCAGACGACTGCTTTCTGCATAAGCGCTCCAAGTGAAGGGTAGTCGACTGGAAGTCGGTGCTCCGAACCCGGCACCCTGCATCCTTGGCGCTCCAAGGCGCAGTATTCCGATACCCCAAAGCTTGCTTGCAGGTGCTTCAGCGGCCGAAACGAAAGGTACCGTCCCTTCCGCGACAACGTCTCTATTCCATGCGGAGATTGACCTGTTCTTCGGCGCCCCGAGAACAGTTCAACTCGCTCTCATTTGCTGCGGGTGCTCCAGCGCGAGGAAGACAAGCCAAAATCTGCACATACCTGCTTGACCGCGTCCTGATCTCTAGATTCTGCGAATTTTCAGGCACTCCTGAAAGTTCCCCAAGCCAGGGAAACTGCCTTGTCCGCCGACAGCACTCCGCAGTGGTCATCGCAGTCGCCGAGCTCACCAACCGCCAGTACTCACGCGTCCAACTGATAGGGTCGAGCAGCCCTCTGTATCACTCATACACGTATATACGATACGTACCGCCGGTAATTATCAAATTTAGCCTCCCTATCTTTGGTTATAGGTTAGTCACTCATTGTCAGACGCAGTTCAGCCGTCAACTGCAACGCCACTCCGGCCTTGCTTATTCTTCAAGCACTGACGCATTTTTGGATTGTTAATTATTTTACGTTTCATGAAGAAATTATTTTTTGACAAACCTCTAGGCATTTGGACAAACACCACCTTGAAGTCTGACTCCTGCTCCCATAAATCTCTCGGTTACATGCTTAGAACTGAGCGTCACCACCAACAAACGACCGATTAGAATCGTTTGCTGCTTGAAAAAAAGCCAAAATACCGAACAAAGCAACACGAAGTAATTTTTCTTCGAGACAATGCTCCATCACATAGGGAGAAATCAGTTGGCGCCACGCTGGAAGCACTGGCTTTGGCTGCTTCCAATTACCACTTGTTTGCACCGATGGGTCACGCACTGACGGTGGATCGCGCGTAGATGTGCACAAATAGTTCTAGGAATAATTCGCAGTAAAAAGGGAAAATTCTTATTGACGTGGTATACACAAATCGCCCAAAAAATGGGAAAAATGTATAACAGGCAATGGAGCATACTTTAAATACTTTTAATCATTATAATTATAATCAGTATGAAGCACTTTTTATCATTTTTTCGAATTTGACATGTTTTTTAAAGACAACATCCGCATTTTATACTTGAATACCTGGTATTTATTAGCTACCGCGACATTTGTATTTTAGTCTTATGTGTAGTTTTTCACGATGTATCTGTTTTGTGCTGATATGGTTTGCGTAGCGTACCGTATGTTAGACGAGTTAGATAAACTATCTATCTCTCTAACTAAAATTTTCAGCTGCAACCGTAGATGGATTCCAGTAGTAATATATCGGTTTCTGTTAAAATCAAAATATCAGCTCAACAATGTCTAGCATTTCTGAATTGAATTTGAAGGCTGCGGATCCGTAGCCACTTTATGGAAAGACTTGGGCAGGTATCAAACTTTACCGATCAATATTTTACAAATTGATGAATACCGATACAAATTCTCTCCACGCTTGTCAACGAGACAACAAAATCGAAATTCAGTCGCTCACAATCAGTACTGAGCATACGCTTCTCCTCGGGGTGGGCGAGCCGACTTACCTAATTGCTGAATTTTCAATCACAATTCACGGGAAAGCTACTGTTCTTGATGAAGAATAATGTGAGACTTTCATTTTGGATTCTTAGTATCTATCAATGACGTGCCGTTGATTCACGGTTTTTGTCATGCTCGTTTATCTGCGTATATGATTCTATCACTAATGTGAGTGATTACTCATTGAAGTATCCGAAAGTTCCATTACTAACGTAAACGTTTTTCCGGAAACCTCAGACCCTGGCGTCAATCTGAATAGAAAGTGTTGATGAAAAAACGTCAAGAGTGCTACTGTGTTTGACAAAAAACCATTCAAGGTTGACCAATCATAAGCATCGGATTAACGGATATCTGGAACTATAAAGAACAAATTTGAAGCTCGTTTGTTGTTTCACTACGCTAAGAATTTCGAATATTGTATAAATGATTACAATTATCGACGAATTACTTTTTGTGGCGTAATTTTCATAAGAACTTTCAAATTATGTATAATCAGAATCATCAGTAAGATTACGCAGATCAACACAAATTTTGGATGTGAAATCGAATAGCAAATTTTTTTTTTCGATAATTGATAAAGCGAAGAATAGTTTCATGAGTTAAAATTTGCTTTTGTAGCCAGGAGAATTCTAATACAGTTTTTCAAAAATTCAGTGATTTTCATTTTCATCTGTTGCAGGAACATGGCAACTACTTTTGTATATTATTTTTATCAACTGTAACTATTATATCAGCTTACAAGATTAGTAAAATAATTTTAAAATGAGCCCTACTACTCTTCCTCTTGTGATCATGAATACTTTCTCTAACTAAGCCCCAAGTATAGTCTCCCATCGTATTTTCATTATATTGGTTGTAATAACGGAATTCGAAGTCCATATCTTGATGAAAATGTTCTCCTTGTTCTTCCGAGTCCGCTCCTATGTTCTTTCCAAAGGATCCCGTAGAGTCCATATGGAAATTGGATCTCGGAATTTTCAATATGTTTTAGTATTCGTCGTCCTGATCAAAAGTCCTCATGAACCTAAGCCCCAAAAATGCTCACATCTCAAGTCCTATGTTTCAAAAGGGTATCGGGTGAATGTTTTGACTACTATGAATCCCGCGAATTCACGTTCTCTGAAGCACTTCAAATCGCATATATGTCCCGAAAAACTACCCAAGCAATTGCCAGCAACCTTCCCCGTGTATTAGAAGCTCTAGCTGTATGTATTCGCGAGCCAGGCATTCGTTGTGTCCATATGGTTGCACGTCTGATTCTCTTTTTTATATACATCAATTACAGATAGAATGAAATGTTTGTGTCTGTGTATCAGACACACACGCGCGCGCGCATGCACACACGAACACGCGCGCATACAGACGCACACGTAAACGCACGCGCACACGCACACGTACACGCACACACACACACACACACACACACTAGCCTTCCATTTCACCTGTATCTAGTTTAATTTATTTATCTCGCACTTCAATGAACGTGTCATTTACATAACAAAATGCATCAGCATTATATTCAGATTTTCGCGATGACATTTTCAACTTTTTGGAGCTTGTACAAAACACTTATTTATCATTCTTCTTCGATTCGCACGGTGCATTTGAATATACCAACATTATCGAATGTTTTCATAATGACTCGAAATTCTGTTCGATTGATAAAACCACCACATTAACAGATTTCTAAAGGTATATAGGTATTTTGCCTTGATTTTGATGCATAAGGAAAATGAAAAAGATAAAATGAAACCAGACGTGGAAAAAAGTTTTATTCTGCAGAGCCGCATCTCGCATCACAATGATCGGTTGATCCACATTTTCAGGGGAATGTTATGCAATGAAAGCTCTCAACCATTAAGTCTGATTGAGTCGAGCTGCCGAAAACGGTTGAGAGATTTTCGTCCACGATATTGGAATTTCCTAGTGTAACGAACCAACGAAAGATTCATCAAACATTACGATCGTCAGAATTTAACAGTCTACGGACCGAATGGAAATGAGCTACCAATTTGAGTTTCGGAATTCCAGTTGTCGGTTTAACCGATGTTTACGATTGGTTATTCGAAAGTGAATTTGTTTCTTGAATAGTGAGACCCTCAAGGTTTTTTCTTCAACATTCACGTTTCAAACTGACACCAGAAATTTGAAGTTACCACGACTGCCCCGGGGAACTGGACATTGTACTTTTCCGCTAAAATGTTCCTTCGAAACTCGGGCTCTCGGAGGGTTAATAAGAACTTTTCTATAGCTTAAAAAATATTGTATATAGATTAATATGATATACAAAAGGGCTAAACCTTTCATGAAGTGGAAACAAACGTTATTGCAATTGAGATTTTCAATAGTTTTGCTTACCCGAACTTCATGCATGCCTACGATGTCAGTGAACATTACTGGAATTGCAGAATTCTTACGCTCCAATTGAATGACGTAAGTGCCTCCACGAGACAAGAAACCACATGGTATGGTCATCGATAAATTTTCACCAAGATAAGACACTGATTCGGCGGGGATCTCGCCAACGAGTTCCGACGTATAACCATTTAGCCGCAACACCCTATAAATAACAGTCATTTATTCGAAATCAAGATTGAATATTGAATCTGAAAGTCTTGCACTTTAACGCAGATATATCATGCGTTGATTTTCTTCAATATAGCATAACTTCAATACCAACACGGTGATGACACTTCGATGAATCCGAAGGAAGATATCTGAATGTGATATTTCATGCGAAACTTTTCTATAAGTTTCGAAATCATCATGTACCAAGTGTCAATACTCATCTCAACAGGCATGACGTGTACCGACAGTGGTAATTGACTCTCGGATCGGCTTGTTTCATAAGTCCACGTCACCTAAGCTCATTTTAATATCCATATAATACGTTCATAGGGTAATATCCAATAACACTGTATTCACTCTTGACAGGGTCGTCTTAGGGCTTAATGCGTCCATGTGCTACCCTTAACGAAGCGCCTCCCCGCCCCCCCCCCCCCCCTGCGATGGCCCTTATTTGAAAACAACGCAAGATCGATGAACAAGAAGGTGGAAGAATAAAATCAAACAATCGTGTAAAAAACATATATTGCACGCAAGCTGGTTCTCGAAACGTGATCCGTTAGGGTAGTCCTCAACAAGATTGTTTTCAGATTTGTGTATTCCCAGAGGCTCAAATGCTTCCAAACTGATAAAGAATAATCCCCTGAAATGTAAGTTCTTAATATCGACTTTGATGTAAGGTAGCTCACTTCCCCACCAAATTTTCTTTTGGATACTAACATGCAGGAAACTTTGATGGATTTAAATTTTATAAGTTGGTGACGAATGAGTCTACAATGATGTGGCATAAATATTTTCGTAGAAAATTAAATGCTCCACAAGAAAGGTATCTTATTATTTTTGGCTAACTTTACTGGTTCAAAACGTATTCGAGATCAAAGTTTAATTTATATAAAATATATTACATATTTCTTGTAGGTGGTACATGTATTTTCGATTGTTGTTGATATATCTTTTGGCAACTTATGAAATTTCAAAGAACAGCAGAAGTTTTTTTGCATATTATTTCTACAAGAAACTTTGGTGGAAAAACGGACTATTTTAGAGTTGATATTGAGAGCTCAAATTTTCAGGGAATTGTTTTTTTATCAATTTGTCACATGTCATTTGATAATTATTTTATCACAAATAATTAATAGCTGACTTTTCTGGGCTTCAGTGCAGCAAAGTTCTTGATCAATTCTTCAAATGAGATTTTCTCCAGAAGGTCCGACTTAGCTGCAAAGGAACTCAGGTAAGGCAGCCTTTCTTCACCAGTCGAATTTCGCAAATAATTCTTCACTCCACAAGCATTTGTCGGTAAAATGCACAGAAATATTCTGAGCAGAGTATCTACACTTGAGTAACTTGCAACGAGCCCTTTACTTCCAATAATTTTGAATAGTTCTCCTGGTAAAGTTAACTCAGGTAACAGTGGCGCCAGAAACTCCGAAAAATGAACGCACTGCTCAACGAACTCATCTTCCAGATCATCCGGGTATATTTAAAGCATCTTGGCTGCTTCATTCCTGATGTCATGTCCTGGAAGTAATGACAGTCTCCTGAGGAAACCGAATTTCGCGTCGAATTCTGAATTTACGGCACTTCTGTGTGACAATTCTGTAACAAGTTTGTCAATAACCAACAAAAAAGTATTGACCCTCATATCGTTCTGAGCATCGAAAACAGTGTCACCGTCGTTATCAGACTCATCACATCAAAGTTTTCTCTTCCGTGATCTGCCCTTTTGACTCTGATACTCGTTGCAACCAGAAATTTTCTATCCTTCAGTTTTATAGTGGTCAAATCGGTCCCGTAATCCATTAACATAATTTTTTGAAGATTTATACATATTAATTACGTCGTTCAAATTAGTGGCCACATTCTGCAAGGATTAGTTTGCTCGATCGAAATTCGCTAAGATATCGATCCAGAACTTTGTGAGAATCCCAGTCTCTTGGAACTCAAATTGGCGGCTCAAACCCTCAGCCTCGGCGCGAGTCTCCGGCTTCTCATGGCAATTGTTTGCGATTATTTTGATGGCTGAGTGAAAAGCATTATATGACATTGAAAGCGCGTGACATGCATCATGTCTCGCCGACCAACGCAAGGATGAAAATGCTTTAGCTAACAACTTGATGTCACCATTACCGTTCTCAACTTCTTGTTTGAGTACTTCCCATCTGGAGGTCGAAGCGCTTAAGAAAACATAAATCCTTTGTGCAAACATGAAAAACGCTGTAACATTTAAACAACATTGTGCTGCCGATACTCATACTAAATTAAGAGAGTGGGCTGCACATGGCACATAGAACGCAAGTGGATTGTATGATTTAATCCTGACATATTTGATGCATTATCATAGGATTGCCCTCTGCAATCTTTAATATCTATGTCCAATTCTGAAAGTGTTTCCAAAACAGCGATCTCTAAGTCATTTGCGGAATGTCCAGGCTTTGGAATGAATTTGATGAACCTTTCGACGAGTCCACCGTTATTGGCAATCATTCTGATTGTAAGCTGATCGCAATGAGTAATATCCGGCGATGAGTCCACAGACATCGAGTAGTATTTACTGGCTTTCAAGTCATCCATTATTTGCTTCGTATAATCTTCAGACATCAATTGAATGAACTTATTGCACATATTTTTGGACAAATAAGCAACATGACCCTTCACCTTATTAGCGCGGGTTTCGAGGTGAATCTTGAGAAACGGATCATATTCCGCAATCAGTTCTACAAGTCCAAGTAAGTTACCGTTCTGACTTGGTCCAATAATTTTATTGGAACCTTGGAAAGCCAATCCACGTTCACCGAGAAATTTAATAACACTAACTATTCGACGTAAGACTTCATGCCAGTACTTAACTTCTTTTGAGTATTGAGCGTGTAACTCCGTATCTATTTTTCCAAGTACTTCGCCTCGTGCTACCATAGCATTGAGATTGCATCGATGTCCACGACTTCGTTCGTGTTCAGAAAGGCGACATCAAGAGACTCGGTAGAGTCTCGCGCCTAGTTATATAAAAAAAAAAATTTTCGCACTCGCCGCGCGAGACTCTGACAGAGTCTCTATACCCGAACGGCAACTGAGTGACCGTTAAGGAAATTTATGATCGTTAATTTCTTCCGTCTCGCTATAAATACGGAATTGTAATATTTATTGCAGGATGTGACAAAGGAGAGCTTTAATTTAAGCCCTATTGCGATCAAATCGGTGGACGTAGAGCTAAGATATAATTATTCGAAGGCTTCGATGCAAGTAATTTATACGTGTCTTCGAAGAGATTGCATTTTCGTCGTTTCCGTCAGTCAGTGACGTCACTCACTGTGGCAAGAAACCTATGGGTATGAAGAGTATAGAGTGGCTTTCGCTAGGGAGAGAGAAGACACCTACCAAGTATGGACGTAGCCAGATGGCGCTTTGGTTAGCTCTTGATTTTCACCAACTACAGTACGGTATCATACCAATCATCTGGGGTATGATTTATTGTGTCAATGTATTTTTGGTCGTAATTGTGCGTATAATTCAGAACAAGATCACTTGAGATACGGTAAGATATTTTTTTTTAAGAGATAACTGTAAGTGTTTGACAACACAGGGTTGAATTGAATGATTACTACAGTATTTAGTTATACCGTGAGTATTCGTTATGCGGGTCAGTTGGATCGGTCCGATCCCGAATTTGGCGTTTACGGCATTGCCGTTCCGCCGTTATTTATTCACGCTGGTTGTCTTCTGCTTTGACAGGTAGGCAAAGCGCGCGGAGTACGATTTTATGGTTAGATTGCGGTTAGGATTTTCTGTATGAAAAAATTGTTCCGATAATCTGTCCATTATTATTCGGCAAATAAATAATATTTTTGAAACGATTCAATGCAAATCAGAAGCAACTAAAGTAGCTGAGTTACGAGAATATCTATTAGCAAATCCTGTGAAAGAGTGTAGAGAAGGAGAAGTTGTACCAGGCGATAAAGACAATTACAGTCATTACAATAACAGAGAGTGCATTACATTCAGATTGCAAATTATTGTGTTTGGCCACAAACGGAAACAACTTTCAAGATTATTTACGCACGTATAATAAATTTATTACTATTACATTTCGATGGAAATTATTAATAATCAGTGTAACTGATAACTGATGAACAAATAAGAAATTGTACTTACGTAATTAATCAAATTCTACAAAAAGTAGTGATATCCCCATGAAAAGCACCTCTGGTGCAAAAACCTTTTGCCTAGTTATATAAATGTGATAGTCACCCACAAACAATACATTCTTATGCCAAGAAAACATTATACACTTATTATTTTATACAAAAATTCCTTCCTCGTAAAAAAAAAAGATTCGAAATCAGATGCTATTGCCTAGTACCGATATCACGTTGTCTTTGTTCGAATTGACAATTGGGCTTTTCATAACACGGTATTGACAGCCTTCCTGTCCTGCCACGTAGTACCATAGATATAACGATAGAGGACTGACGCCTCCATTGGTTCGCCCAAATAACATTTTAAAAGAATAATTAAAAAAAAAAAAAAAATTGGTGGTAGTGGTACTAGGCGGGCCTTTTCTAGATAAGTACAATGTTACGGCGGTTGAACCATGTCAATAATCCTAATATAGTGATACGAAATATTGGCCCGCCTAATACCACCACCACCAAATTTTTTTTTTTTTTAATTATTTTTTTAAAATGTTATTTGGGCGAACCAATGGAGGCGTCAGTCCTCTATCGTTATATCTATGGTACTACGTGGCAGGACAGGAAGGCTGTCAATACCGTGTTATGGAAAACCCAATTGTCAATTCGAACAAAGACAACGTGATATCGGTACTAGGCAATAGCATCTGATTTCGAATCTTTTTTTTTACGAGGAAGGAATTTTTGTATAAAATAATAAGTGTATAATGTTTTCTTGGCATAAGAATGTATTGTTTGTGGGTGACTATCACATTTATATAACTAGGCGAAAGGTTTTTGCACCAGAGGTGCTTTTTATGGGGTTCGTGTTTTCAATCATTGAAACCCGTTAGAAATGAATTCGCATTTCGGTTTTTGGGAAAATGTTTACAAGGAATACAGAAAAATTGTCCTTCAAACGGTGAGTATCGAAGCCATTCTCTTTCAATCGATTGACCATTCTTCATTCTACCGAAAAACATGGATATGGATACGGATCTCGTTTGGGTTGCATAAACGCGTTTAGAATTTTTAAACGTTATATCCGTTAGGCTACCCAGAGGGGGAATGTTTCGGATTATCAAATTTTTGTTTCGTGGAACAGTGGTGGCCATTCAGCTGGGTCTGAAAAATTGATCATTGGTAAGTCGTCTATTTCAGGTTAAGAAAATTCTAAATCAAAATTGCAGATATTTGTTGTAGCTGTACGAGAATCGATTGCTCCAGACGCCTCAGTGCTAGAAGCTGATGTAATGTCGTCTCTGAGAACTTTTTTGTCTTGATCAGACGCAGCAGAGTTGGTTATCGTACTTGAGAAGGCTGGCTCGACATACGATCGCGACTTGAGGAAGCTGTTTAGCTTGAGAATTTTTTGCAACACAGAAGAGAAGTTCTCGTCTTTGTCTTTATCCAATTTTCGGCGATGTGCGCCACTTAACTCACTAAATATCACTGGGTATATCGAGAGATTTATTAATATTTGATTCGAATTATTCCAATACCAAGATCAGTTTAATTTTGAATTATCGTACGACCGTGTGAATTTATTGACGAAATGAAACGTGCAATTAGGGTATGAATAAGAAGCTAACGAATAGTAGTATCATTGACATGCATTATCATCAGATTCAATTATTGCATTCACCTCAACGTGTCTCGTACAGAACGCAGAGCTCGGGTTAGATTAATCTTGGCGATGCTTTACTTGCGGGTGAACCAACGACTCGCCGCCGCGTCGTGGTAGAATCACAAGGGAACATCGCCAAGTGTCCCCCTCCGATTTAAACGAAACTGAAAAATTGTAGAGGGGGTGAAAATATTCGACACGTATTTTTTTATAACTGCGGAACTCCACCCTAAAGGGGGTAATCAACCCCTAAGAATCGCAGATATCGCTATTCCGTAGCTAGTGTAATACACACGACCGAAGATTTTTAGCCGCAAGGCGGTACTAGTAGGTTTTTGAGGTCGCTGATTTCGGATTTGAGGTCGAAATCCAGAAGTTCAAAATGGCTGACCCGAAACGGCGGACCAACTTCCTCCTGAATGGTACGAATTGCTTCAGATTCGGTGTCCCCGGGTTTTTGGGGTCGCTGATCACGAATCTGGGGTTGAAATTGGATAATTCAGAATGGCAAATGGAGATCAGTAGACACATAGGTATTTTTGAAGATGACAAAAATGTGATATGATTATTTATGATTTTTCGTCGTGCTGATAACCACAAGTGAACATGTTCGTTGGAGAACAATGTGGATAGTACATATTTTTTACCGATATCATATTCTTACTTACCTACGTCTTATCTTATGAATCAAGCATGAATTGAGCGGTTCAATCTGTCATCGTGCAGTATTTTCAAGCGCCGAGTGGTGTATATTTATTTCTGTAAAGATAGTTGTAGAAAAATGGAGGTAAATCTGTTAAACGTTATTCATCTTCTATCTATAGTATTTAATGCTATGGAATTATCCGAATCTCCATTCACAGAATCGGAAAGGCAGCTGAGCAAAGAGCTCGAAATCATCATTAAAAATGCTCTTTCCGAGCCGATGGAAACTAAAATCGAATGGAGCATGAATTTTGAATCTCCAAATGCAATGCACGAGCTAAAAATCATAGAAGATAATCACAAAACAGGAGATTGGCATCATTAGAGATTTCTGAATCCGAACATAGATACACTGAACAGAGTTTGCACGAAGGATGATGGAAATTTGGATTATGATTACAAAAAACAAGCCGTAGAATTATGGAGGTCCGGAAAATCAGAAAACAGAAAAGTATCATCTGTCCAATCCAAATTCAGAAAGGTTCAGTCTGTACAACAATTGCGTCGCTGAGCACATCAAGTGAATCAAGGTGGGACATACGAAGGAAAGTTGAAAATAATCTGTGAGTACACTCTTAACAATGTCATGGATGCTCTTTATAGGAAGGTACCGTTGCATGACATGGATATTCGACGTTGGGCCATTCGAGCGCGACCACTGTTCGATATGGCACCAGCAAAATTCAAGGCATCCACGACTTGGTTATTAGAATTTAAGAAACGTCATGGAATCGTGTTGCGAAAAATTACGAAATGGGTAACGAAAAAGACATTAGCAACGCAGGAATCTTTGGAAGAGCAGGCTGCCATCTTTATTCAGAAAGTAAAGACCCACATCGCCGATTTTGGAGTCGAAAACGTTTGCAATTCCGATCAGAGCGGTTTCAATTTGGAGTTATATGCAGGGCGAACCTTGGCGTTGCGAGGACAGAAGACCGTGAAATCGACAATACAATCAAAGTCGTCAACAACGCACAGCTACACCATACAGCCTTTGATTTCGGTCGATGGCAAATTATTGTCACCTCTATTAATTGTTTTAAAGAATCTAGAGGAGCATTCGGTGCTCGAGTGCAAGAGATTATGTTTAAACTGGAGAATGTATATCTTATGGCTTCGACATCTGGGAAATTAACGAGCGAACATTTTAAACGTTGGGTTCAAGACGTATAACTTCCGCATACAGGTCCGAAATCAGTTATATCATTGGATTCGTGGAGTGGCCAATGTCCGGGCGTATTGGGAACGATGGATTTTAATGGCGAAGACGTGAAACTTTCCACCATCCCCCCAGGGGCTACTAGAATAATACAGCCACTAGATGTGTATGGATTTCACGTATGGAAAAATCATATCAAACATTTCTCCGATATCGTAATACTATATGAGTACGACGTGAATCTCCATTTGAGAGACAATATCGTCAAGCTGCAAAGTCTCACCCACAATCAATTTTCGTCCCCTAGATTCACAGATCTTTTCAAATATCCAGGGTATAAAAGTGGAGACATAGACGCAAGACCACCGAAATTTGAAAATCCGGTTAAATATTGTTTTACGGAAAGTTCTACATCTTGTGACGTATGCGGAGACGTTGCTATCATTGAATGTGTGTGGTGTGATAAGTTTATGTTTAAAACACTTTTTTCATAAATATCACTATTCTCATGACTATCACCCATGACAAGATACGCATGATGCAAGCTATATTGTGAGGTTCGATTGTTGTACGCACAGCACCCTTGCTGTGCCCCCGGACCCTTGTTCGGACTACCTGCTCCTAGCCTACCATCCGCGCCGCGAGTACCGGTCGGATCAGGGGTACAGCCGAGCAAGGAGCACTACTCTTGGCTCGGCTGACGAGATCCATAAACCCCGTGATAGGAGGGACGCGACCCTATCCGGAAACTATAGGCCACGGAGCAGAGTCCCCCCCACCAGCATCCCGGTCCTGGCGGGTATAAAAGGGGCCGCGCTGGGACCCAAAAGTCAGTCGGGAATAAAGACTCAGTCGAACGACACCGGTCTAGTTATTCTGGAGCAGCAGCTCCCAGAACAACCTATTCCGCTCACCACCACCTTCGGTCGAGGTACACGTCTGGGACCCTGGACTCCCTCGCCGAACTTCCCCTCCTCAGCTACTACGGAGGATTGTGCGCGGAAACGCCCCCTCCACTCTTCCCCATCCCGGAGAATCGTGTGCGGAAACGCTCGTCTCCGTGCCTACCGCTCCGGAGGATTGTGCGCGGAAACGCCCCCTCCACTCTTCCCCCTTCCGTATCCCGGAGAATCGTGTGCGGAAACGCTCGTCTCCGTCCCTAACTGCCCGGAGGATTGCGCGCGGAAACGCCCCCTCCTTCCCTCACCACCCGGAGGACTGTGTGCGGAAACGCCCCCTCCACTCTTCCCCATCCCGGAGAATCGTGTGCGGAAACGCTCGTCTCCGTCCCTAACGGCCGGAGGATTGTGCGCGGAAACGCCCCCTCCACTCTTCCCCATCCCGGAAAATCGTGTGCGGAAACGCTCGTCTCCGTCCCTACCGCTCCGGAGGATTGTGCGCGGAAACGCCCCCTCCACTCTTCCCCATCCCGGAGAATCGTGTGCGGAAACGCTCGTCTCCGTCCCTACCGCTCCGGAGGATTGTGCGCGGAAACGCCCCCTCCACTCTTCCCCATCCCGGAGAATCGTGTGCGGAAACGCTCGTCTCCGTCCCTAACTGCCCGGAGGATTGCGCGCGGAAACGCCCCCTCCTTCCCTCACCACCCGGAGGACTGTGTGCGGAAACGCCCCCTCCACTCTTCCCCATCCCGGAGAATCGTGTGCGGAAACGCTCGTCTCCGTCCCTAACGGCCGGAGGATTGTGCGCGGGAACGCCCTCCCTCCTTCCCTCCATCCCGAATCATCCTCGAGGGTCCCGTACGCGGAGTGGCCGCGTAACAATTTTTGGCGCCCAACGTGGGGCCCGGTGATTTTTCATCTTTGGCTGCAGCGAGCACCAGGACCCAGCAACTGCCGACTGAGCATGCGGCCGCACCGGACGCCTACGGGACCTGCTAGATCGCCGAGGACGCGCTCAACAAAACACACTTCCGGGAGTGTCAAAAATAACCCGGTAGCGCCCAGCACCTCCACCAACGAAGCCGAAACAGAAGACGACGAACGACCACCCCACCGGTCAGCGGACCGAACCGGGCAGTCAACCACTCGAACGCGGATAGTCTCGCCGATCAGCTCACAGCGACGCAGCACCATGGCCGAGCCACCCCAGGTAACCGGCGCCAACGAACTCCTAGCGCTCCTGACCTCCGTTACACGCAAACACGTAACGCCGGAATTTTCGGGGTTGTCACACGAAGACCCTGAGAAATGGCTGGACCGTGTGGAGGCCTATCTGGCGAGGCACGGATATGACGAAGAACAGTGGACGAATCTCGCCACGCGGGCCCTCAAGGGGGACGCGATGAAGTGGTGGCAGCCCTTCCAAGCCGCCGTATTCGGCTGGGACCAGTTTAAGCAACTTGTGAGGAACCGGTATTGCGGGGATGCGTCACTCAGCAGACTCCGAGCCCAACTGTTCTCGCGGGAACAGGGAGAAAGGGAGAACACGGCCGTGTTCCTTCAACAGCA
The DNA here is from genome assembly GCA_963969455.1 of Arge pagana. NCBI lineage: Eukaryota > Metazoa > Arthropoda > Insecta > Hymenoptera > Argidae > Arge > Arge pagana. Next base: position 116,213 of record CAXAKQ010000179.1, read on the forward strand.
GTACCTGCTGGCCCAACGCATCGAGCCGACCATGGGCGAGCAGGAATTGGTCAGACTGCTACGGGATCACCTACGGCTGAGCATTAAGCGAGCCCTTTGATTCATCTCCCTAAACACATACACTGACTTGGTCAACGCGGCCATGATCGTGGAGCAGGACGATGAAGCCGCCAACGCGAAATCACGGACACGACCCCTGGAACAACGACCAGTCAGACCTCCAGGGCCCTCAGCTACGCCAAGACCGGCACTACCGGCGTGTTGGCATTGCCCTGAACGGCATTTTCACCGGGATTGTCCCGTACTCACAACCCGGCGACAGGGAAACGGTGGAACCGCGGCGGGCCCAGCGACGACCGCCGCGCCACGCAGCCTCGAGTAAACGTCGCTATCAGAAAAGCACTACCGCGGGTCCCACTCGATATCAATGGAACCCGCGTCGACGCTCTTTTCGATACAGCGGCTACCGACAATTTTATACACCCAGACTACCTGCCATCCGGGCTCGCAATCGAAGCCGCAACCGAACCGGCCCAACTTGCCGCACAGGGGACCGAGCTGACAATTAGTGGCCAGGCGGACGTTACCTTCAGTCTACAGGGTCATAAAATGACATCGCGCTTCCTAGTCGCTCCCGCCCTCAGTACAGAAGCTATCTTGGGGGACAGTTGGATCCTCGACCAGCAGGTCGTCTTCGACCGCGCGAATGAGCAACTCTTCCTCGGAAAGCACGAACGGTTTTGCGTGAACCTCGTCAATGCTCGTGGCCAGCCCGAGGCACCTCGAGTAGAGTGGTTTAAAGCATTGCGACACGGGTTCCCGCAGCAACACCTTCCCGCGTTCCGGGAGGTGATTAGCCGTCATGCAAAGGTTTTTTCGACGACCAACGTCGGGTTGCAGCAAACCCGCGGAGCCAAGCACGAAATCCGGTTGAAACACGACCGGCCAATCCGGGTTTCCTCACGCTCGTACTCCGAGGTTCAGCGGACCCAGATTGGACTACAGGTGAAGAAGATGTTAGAGTTGGGAGTCATCGAACCAACGATCTCCGCCAACAGTTCTCCGATCGTGCTCGCCAAGAAGAAGAACGGGCAGGTTCGCTTCTGCGTGGACTACCGACGGATCAACGAAGCCACGGAGGATACCACGCAGGGGATGCCCAACCTGCAAAGCGCTCTAAAGGAGCCGGGTAACGCGCAAATTTTCTCGATCATTGATCTGAAAAGTGGCTACTGGCAAATTCCGATGGAAGATCGTTCAAAGAAGTATACGGCCTTCACGACGCCGGACGGTCGAACGTACCAATTTCGGGTAATGCCGTTCGGACTCAAGGAGGCTCCGCGTACCTTCCAACGGTTCATGACCGAGGTACTGCAGGGGCACTTCTGGGAGTTTTGCAGGGTATACCTGGACGACATCCTGATTTTTTCAACCACCTGGGAAGACCATATTCGACACATCGCACTAATACTGGAGCGATTGGAGTTGTACAACCTCACCTGCGCGGTCGAGAAGTGCTGTTTTGGCCACACGGAATTGGAATTCCTGGGCCACGTGATCTCGTCCACCGGCAATCGCGCTAAACCGGAACACGTGCGCGCCGTCACCGAAGCTGTTGCACCGACTACCCGACGGGAGTTGCAACAGCTCTTGGGGACATGCAACTGGTTACGCGAGTATGTTCCGCACTTCGCGGATCTCGCCGGCCCCATCACCGATCTCCTAAACAAACGGCGCAAATTCAAATGGACTCCGGCGGCTCAGACGGCGCTGGACGGACTGAAGCAGGCGTTCGCGAATCTTGAGCCTCTATCACGGCCCGATCCTACGCGGCGAATGATACTACAAACAGATGCCAGCGGTATAGGTATGGGGGCCGTGTTGTACCAGGAAGACGACTCGGGTAGCCGGCGGGTGATCAGCTACGCGAGTGCGAAATTCCAAGACCGCGAGAGACGGTACCACTGCAATGAGCAGGAGTGCTTAGCCGTAATTTGGGCCATAAAAAAATACCGTGCCTACCTAGAGGACGCACCCTTCACCCTACGCACGGACAGTAAAATTCTGACCTGGCTCCACTGCTTGAAAGATACAAAAAGCAAACTTCACCGTTGGTCGATGTGGCTGGAGCAGTTCGATTTTACGTTCGAACATTGCCCAGGGAAAAACAACGAACTCCCGGATGCTATGTCACGCAACCCAACGGGGTCGCCGGGCTCAATCAGTCCCGAGCCGGACATCGAGCCGATGTTCCCACCAGGCGGACCGGGCGAAGAATCACAGTCCACGGAACCATTCGTGGCTGCCATAGAAATCCCGGATACATTGTTTGACGAGGTCAGCCGCGAGCAGCAGGTCGATCCAGCAACGCAAGAACTCGTCGCCCAATGCCGACGCGATCCCACGGAGCTGCCATCGTATCACGTCTCGCAGAGGGGACTGGTACACCAGGCTGGGGAACAACGACGTCTACTAGTGCCAGCGGCGGTCCGGCATCGGGTGCTACACGAGTACCACGACTCACCGCTCGCCGGACATCCCGGCGTGGACCAAACGCTTCTGGACGTCCAAAGACATTTTTATTGGCCCGGGTTGCGGGATGACGTTCGACGATATGTTCAACGGTGTGGAATGTGCCAGCGAACGAAGCCCCGACGTCAACCGGGGGTCAACCATCTACGACCTCACCGTTCGACCACTCCATGGGATCTCGTAGCCGTCGACCTCATGGGACCGTACCCTCGGAGTACCCGGGGTGAGCAGTATGCCCTGGTGGTCACCGATATGTTTTCCCGGTGGGTCGAAATTTTTGCTCTACCCTCCGCCACGGGACCACACGTGACACGGACGTTAGAGAACGAGGTCTTCTCTCGTTGGGGGTACCCACGGGCTATCCTATCGGACAACGGACCACAGTTTCGGAGTCAGACGTGGAAAGCGGCTTGTCAGCGATGGAAGGCTCAGCCGTGGACCACCGCCACTTATCACCCGCGGGCTAATCCTACCGAGCGTCGGAACCAGGAAATAAAGAAGGGGTTGAGGCTGCGGGTAGGCGAAAACCAGGCTACTTGGGATCGCTACCTGAGTGAGATTGCGTTCAATTGCCGGCGTAGGCGAAACGCGGCTACGTCGATGACACCCAGTGAAATGCTGCTGGGAACCAATATTCTCCGACCCGGGGAATGGAAGAGTCCTCGCAGCGGCGGTAACAATATCCGCGAGGAACGGATCCACGACGCCCGCCAACGTCAAGCGGAATATCAAGCGCGATACTCCGCCCAAGGCCCGCCGCCGCCTACCTACGCGCCAGGTGATCGCGTCCTCACCAGGACACACCACTCGTCGAATGCTGCAGCGGGATTCCACGCTGGCCTGCAGCCACCCTGGGAAGGGCCGTATGAGATCGTGGAAGCCGCTGGACCTTCTACGTATTGGATAAATAAGGACGGACAACACGCAAAGGTACACGTCTCAGAAATACGGCCCAGCTCGACAAGCGAAGAAGCAACCGACCAGCAACAGGATGATCCACGGCCGGTTTCGCCGGAGGTTACGGGAACGGAGCCGCAGCGTCATCCCTACATGCTGCGGCCACGACTCGGCAGGCAGAGGTGACACGGCCAAGGGTTTTGTGAATAGAAATAGCGTAAGTTAGTAATATAAAAAAGGTACGATCACGGGTGTCCGGCAGAGGAAGACCGTAGAGAAAGACCGTACTCCGGGAAACTACTCAAGGGAAACAACAGATGTTGAACATGTGGGAAGGCCCGCATGCAAAAAAAATGCCCAGTCTGCCACTCGCGTTCGCGAAAGCAAGATGGGCAAACGAACGCGCCGAGGACCACGTTCCGTAGCCGCAGCCGAAGCACGGTTCTGTCGACGAGAAGCTCGCGAGTTCCAGGAGCAGTGGCTCCCGTCACAGAGGCTGCCATCACCCAAGGAGGGAGGGCGAAGTCCTGTGCCAGAAGTGGTGAGTCCTCTACCGCCAACACCCGAAGAGGTGCGCCAGCGGGCGACCCGCCGATCACGCAGCAAAAGGATTCGGAGACTGTTCGGCGAGGAGGACCCTCCTGCGGATCTTTGGCCCACCCAGTTGCCAAAGATCGACATACCAGCCATCCCACCAGCGTCGAAGGGACATACCGTCAACGCCGATGGCACGGGCAGAGTCGTCCTGACTCCCCCGTACCCACCATCCAGGACTTCGCGGACCACGCAGCAGCAGGGTCAGGCCGAGGGGATCCAGCAGCCGACGAAAAATGTGTGGTGCAAATAAAGTTCCGTGAAACCGTGGGTGTAAACTAAGTATGGAGCGAGGAGTGGGGAAATCACAAGACTGTTAAAGCTGTGAGTGTATGAATGAGTGTGTGAAGAAGGAAGTGAATGAGTGTGTGAATAAGGTGTGCGCGAGTGTATAAAGGTAGAGATGTAAGCATCTAGTATGTAGATTAATCAGTAGGACCAATTACCGGACTCCCGGAGCTGGAAGTGGGAGAATATAGGACGTAAGGCCGAATTATTGTTCTGTTCGGGGTATGGCTGGTTACGCAGTGGCGTAACCCCCCGAAGATGGAGCGGTGCGGATGCGCCGGGCATACCCCGGTGGAGAACTCAGGATGAGGATCCCGTGTGAAGGAGCGAGAAAATGCCGAGGGAGAACTGCCGGGTATTAGATTTAGAAATTAGCCGTAAGAAAACACTGTGTTTCGAAAATATGCCATAAGTATGTAACGTTGGGTCCAGACGCGACCCGAACTATGCCCCAAAGGATCAGGGGTACCCGACCAAGGGTCTCTCATGGAGGGGCGAATTGTTGTACGCACAGCACCCCTGCTGTGCCCCCAGACCCTTGTTCGGACTACCTGCTCCTAGCCTACCATCCGCGCCGCGAGTACCGGTCGGGTCAGGGGTACAGCCGAGCAAGGAGCACTACTCTTGGCTCGGCTGACGAGATCCATAAACCCCGGGATAGGAGGGACGCGACTCTATCCGGAAACTATAGGCCAAGGAGCAGAGTCCCCCCCACCAGCATCCCGGTCCTGGCGGGTATAAAAGGGGCCGCGCTGGGACCCAAAAGTCAGTCGGGAATAAAGACTCAGTCGAACGACACCGGTCTAGTTATTCTGGAGCAGCAGCTCCCAGAACAACCTATTCCGCTCACCACCACCTTCGGTCGAGGTACACGTCTGGGACCCTGGACTCCCTCGCCGAACTTCCCCTCCTCAGCTACTACGGAGGATTGTGCGCGGAAACGCCCCCTCCACTCTTCCCCATCCCGGAGAATCGTGTGCGGAAACGCTCGTCTCCGTCCCTACCGCTCCGGAGGATTGTGCGCGGAAACGCCCCCTCCACTCTTCCCCCTTCCGTATCCCGGAGAATCGTGTGCGGAAACGCTCGTCTCCGTCCCTAACTGCCCGGAGGATTGCGCGCGGAAACGCCCCCTCCTTCCCTCACCACCCGGAGGACTGTGTGCGGAAACGCCCCCTCCACTCTTCCCCATCCCGGAGAATCGTGTGCGGAAACGCTCGTCTCCGTCCCTAACGGCCGGAGGATTGTGCGCGGGAACGCCCCCCCTCCTTCCCTCCATCCCGAATCATCCTCGAGGGTCCCGTACGCGGAGTGGCAGCGTAACACGATCTACGAAATTGTATTCCAATACATGTAACTCATATGTGTTTACATCAATAATCCTCTACACCTCGAGTCATCTTATATGAGTTTCGTCCAACAATTCGAAAATCTTTCTGCATCATACACAACCAAATTGGAAAGAACTAGCGCCTCATTGTCATTATAAACTTGACAACCGCAAATATACAGATGTAATATAAGTATACAAATACATAATACAATGCATATACACCTAATATTGATTACTTCAAAACCCAATCCCAATAGAAGATGACACGATTCAAATATTCATGCGATTATCTATCTATTCTGGCGTGCCATTATATCATGAAAGTGGATAAAACAATAGCTAAAAGTAAGTTATCCATGAATTAGCAATGCATTTCAAATATCGTCGTTTTTTCTTCGGTCCTGAAATTGTTTTTAATTTGTAGGATCGTTCATTCATAATTTTTTGATATGGTCACCAAATTCGTAATCAGCATCCCTAAAAACCCGGGGACACCGAATCTGAAGCAATTCGTATCATTTGGGAGGAAGTTGGTCTGCTATTTCGGATCACCCATTCTGAATTTTTGGATCTCGACCTCAAATCCGGAATCAGCGACCCCAAAAACCCCCTAGTACCACCTTGACGGCCAAAAATCTTTGGACGTTTATCTTACGCTAGCTACGAAATAACGAAATCTGAGATTTTTGGGTGGAGTTTCGCAGATATAAAAAAATACGTGTCGAATATTCTCACCCCCTCTACAATCTCCCAAAGTTTCGTCCAAATCGGAGGGGAACACTTGGCGATGTTCCCTTGTCAGATACTATAATACATGCCTAAAGCTGTATTTACACGGAGCGTATTTTCGTGCGTGATTGCTAGCAGGGCACGCAGCGTGCTGTACTCAGGGTTGCCACCGCTCCGGGTTTGACCCGGAGACTCCGGGTTTTGGCTAGTTTACCCCGGGTTCCGGGTTAAATACTGAATCTCCGGGCCAAACGTATTACTGATTGACGTTTTTCGTTATAAAGCTATTGGTAACGACTATTGGTATGTCGCAAGGTATGATTTGCTCTAGTAAGAGGAATCATAGTTCAAATTTTCGCCACGACCATAGCGCTTCGGTATCAGGCGCCAGATCTTTGTCGAGTCATAGGACTATGAAATTCGGTAGTTTTTGCTTCGATGTACGATATCGATAAGTCGATGAGTCTCTCTGTCACATTCGCACAAAACCCGCAAAAGTTTTAAAGATTGAAAATTGAATTCGATTGTGGGATTAAATGTGTTGGTATTTATTGTAAAAATTATTAAATTGACAATACAAAGATAGAATAGTTTTGCCACTCAGGCTACAGATGTCTCACTATTCACACGGTTAGCTCGAGACTGCCTTCTCCATGTAGCCCCCGCTCTACCTTATATTACTCGTCAAAGACAACGGCCCCTTGGTCCCGACATTGAGGGGAATCCCACGATGTCTCGCAGCAGTTGGGAAAAATAACCTGAGCACGTCGACAATTGTCGGGGACCCCACGCAACGCTTCTACGCTTCAATTCCTACACAATATTACGTATTACGTTTACGTAAGATCATCACTAAGGTAAGTAAAGAAAATCGTTAACTGGATGCTAAATGCATACTTCTTATGCCTGCTTTAGGCTAATAACAAATCATCTAACTGTTTAACAATTGACGAGGTTAAAATAGTTAATTTGATTTCACTTTAAACGTTCTTATTGAATTAATAGATCGATCTGAATATGGATCCAAATATTGCCGGCTCATCCAAACCAAAAAAAAGGAAAATTGGATATGATTCCTACTTCCAAGATAATTGGTTGGCAGTTTCCGAATACAAGTCATGGCTGGTGAAATTAGATAGTATCACAGTGAAATGTAAGACTTGCAGTGTCATATTTACGGTGAAACACGACGGAGAAAAAGCCGTCAAAACTCATTTAAACAGTAAAAAACACAAGTCAAACGATGCTTGTGTATCAAAAAATAAACTAATAACGAACCTCATACCTAAGAAAAATACTACGGAAGGTCTAAGAGTTGCAATAGCTGAAATTGTACAAGTTTATCATGGCGTAAATCATCATCACAGCTACTTAAGTATGGACTGTGGTATCAAATTGAATTCAAAAATATTTGCTGATTCCGAGTTAGCTAAAAAAGTTCATTGTGGAAAAACTAAGGCAGAGCTGTTGGTTGAGAATGTTTTGTGTCCGAAATCTATCGAATTGGTATTACAAGAAATGAATCCAGATAGCCAACTTCAAGTTCCATTCGCCATAGCAACTGATGCCTCAAATAAGGCCCATAGGAAGCTTTTTCCGATAGCTGTGCGATATTTCGATATCAACGAAGGAATAAAAAATCGAATCATGGATTTTTATGAAGACTCTGACGAATCGTCAAAAGCTATTACCAAAAAGATAAAAAGCTGTCTGGTAAAACATAATTTAAAAATTGAGAATGTCGTATATTATGCTGCAGATAACGCGTCCGCCAACTATGGCAAAAATAATTCCGTGTATCAGAAACTCTTGTTATTGAATGAAAAAGTATTCAAGACCAATTGCAATTGCCACGTGTTACATAATGCTTCGAGAAATGCTTGCAAAGCCTTAGCATATGATGTCGAAAATCTAGTAGCCAAAGTTTTTGCTGAATTTTCAAATAGTGCGAAGAAAAACGAAGAATTGAAGCAATGTTTTGATTTTCTCGACATGGAATATGAAAAGGTTTTGCGGCACGCGCCAACTAGATGGCTTTCGTTGATCAAAGCGGTGGAACGTTTGATTTGGTGTTGGCCGGCAATAAAGGCATACTTTTTACAACAGGGTGAAGAAAATTGCCACAGATCAATTTGGGTATTTATTGCAGAAGAACAGGATGAAACTAAAAGTGACCTCAATTCACTTCTCACGGTGCCAGAACTTTACATTCATTTTGTCCACCACTTTATGAACTTGATGACCCAAACGTTGTTATCGCTTGAATCGAATACGACAACTGTTACTGAAGTACTTACATTAATGACTTTATTAAAGCACAAGTTGCAGACGAGAATGGACGACGAATTTTTCGGGAGTAAAGTAAATCATTGTCTCAAACGGCAAACTAATTGTGCAGGAAAAAAAAAGGTTCGTGAATGAAGCGTTGAGTGTATATAACAAAGCCATAGAATACTTGAAAAAGTGGTATAATTTTGACGACAATCCCTTTCAATTGTTCAGTATTTTCAATTTGAACGAGGACGCATTTTGCTTTGAAGCCGTCATAAGAGTTGTTCAACGATTGCAAATCAAACTAAACGAGGACACATTGTTTGACGAAGTACATACAGTGAAGAATCTTTCACCTGTGGTGAAAGAAAGTGACCTGGCTGTTGATAAAAAATGGGTTCAAATATTCAACAGCCACAATTTAAAAGAACTGTCAAAAGTCGTTAGCGCAATATTGGCTATGCCCGTAAGTAATGCTTTTGTAGAAAGTATTTTTTCTGTCATAGGAAATATTTGGACAGACGAACGAAACAGAATGTCGGTAGATTTGGTCAAAGCCGAGATTTGTACCAAATTTAATTACAAGATGACTTGCCAGGAGTTCTACCAATTTGTGAGTCATCCGAACCAGACTCCTTTATTGAGAAGTGTAGCAGCGAATTCAAAATATACTTCCAAATTGAAAGATCATAACGAAAAGTTATCACTCATTCGATAGTTTTCGGAGCACTTACGAATTAATCAGTGACTTGTCGTGCTTATAAGTTAGAACTAGTCGATCGACCGTATGAATGTTTGCACGTGTCTTTATCTATAGTTTCAAGTTTTTTTGTGATATCCTGAGTTCCTTGAGTTCCTGAAATGTGATATTAATTAACCGAAGAAATAGCATAATCGACCGTGCAATAGTATCTTTTGTGTTTGCTCAGATATATTAGTCTGATAGTGATTTTATGAGTTCCGTATCTAGCAATAATTACTCTTGTATTATGTGAATAAAGAGCAGTCGAACTTTTATTCAAAATTTTTGCTTACCCCCCCCCCCCCCCCCCCTCCCCCCGCTCAGATCTCCGGGCCAGCAGTGAGCATGTGGTGGCAACCCTGTTCTCTATGTAGGATCCAGCTTGGAAACATCGTCGAGTCGAATGATCTATGAACGACGACCGATTTCGAATAAGTGATTGCACAAGAATTAAGTCCTAATTAGAAGCTCAATAAAAAACCATCGCGAGAATTCAGTGCTCTACCCTTTCGATTGTTTTTCGATTTCACTAGTTTTTCTGTGGCAGTTGCAGGTTGAAAACATCGTCGAGTAAAATGATTTCTGAACGACAACCGATTTTGAAAAACTGATTGCACAGGAAAATAATGGTATATGTTTGCATGCTTCAACACTGTTGCATTTACGCCCCAGTATTATGGATTTGAGTATGTAAGAAATGAAACGAACGACAATTCTTTGTTTGGGTTTTTTGCAGGTAAAAAATCATTAAATATGACTTATCAAAGTTACGATACCAAAAAAAAACTTATTGATACAGAGTCGGGTGGTTCGTGTGAAACGCACCTGTTTCTTTTTTTGCTGATACATGAAAATTTGGTACCTCACGTCGGAAAAATAATTCCCGTAAAATTCAAGCCCTTAATTCTAATATCAATTACTTCCTCCCTTCGTTGAATTCATTTCATTCAAAAAACTTGTGAATCATTGGTTTAAAAAAATTGTCATTGCTCAGTTCGGATTTATGATTTTTCATCGCGATTGGACGCAATCTGTAGTGTATTGTAGACTCTGAGAAAGCATCCAGGATTATTTTTCTGTAACTTAAACCGTCTCCTTGGTATCGGCCTCAAAATCCTAATTTCCACGAAAGTTGTCATATTTTCTCTGTTATCAGCGTAGTGGCCAAAATTACAATGAAAAAGTTCCGGAACAAGTTGTAGGAAACTAAATTTTCCGTAAAGAATGTGTCATAACATATTTTGCTTATGTGCGTGGTTCACAAGACATATTCAGTTTAATACATCGAAAATTAAAGATTTCATTAGATTTTACCTTTTTTGTATCAATTCTCAAATTTGAAAATTTGAGTTATTCTTGTGAACCACACACCTTGACAAAATATATTACGAGACATCTTTTTCAGAAATTTCTATTTCCCACGAATTGTTTTCGAACTTGGTCATTGTTACTGGAGCTGTTATGCGGCTAATGAAGCAAATATGACAATTTTCGCGGAAATTCGGCTTTCGAGGCTTACACCGACGAGACTGTTCAAGTTACAGAAAAATATTGATGAGCACTTTTGAGGAGTCGCTAATACTCTATAGATTGCGATCGATCATAATGAAAATTCATGAAACCGAAGTGAGCTATACCAACTCGAAAAAAAAATGATTTACATAATATTTGAATGAAAGAAATTCAACGATCGAGCGAAAGTACTTAAAATTAAAATTAAGCGCTCAAATCTTAAGTGAATTTTTTTTCATGTGAAAGACCAAATTTTCATGTGTCAACAGAAAAATGTTTGTTCCATGTGAAGCACCCTATTATAGAGCTGTGATTAAACTTTTGTGTGGAACAAAGTTAAAATATAGATACTGTTGGGGAGAAGGCAATGAGCCCTCTCCTTGAGTTGGGGAGAGGGCAATGGGCCCTCTCCTTTTGTCGAGCGGTGGACAATTATATGTTATAATTATGCCAGCTGATGTTGGGGAGAGGGCAATGAGCCCTCTCCTTGAGTTGGGGAGAGGGCAATGGGCCCTCTCCTTTTGTTGTTTTACCTGAGAGTGCCTAGGGGCGCCTCACGGGATTTGTACACGGGTTGTTGCGTCAGAGACGGCTTAAGACTTTAACGCGTGCGCGTGGTTACCGAGCGTCGTTCACCCGACTATCCCTAACTTTCCTTCTCTACCCTATTCTAGTAAGCGGCTAGCGCGCTCACCCCCTTCCGCTCAAGGAAAAAGACTTGCATCTCTCTCCACGCGAGGGGTCGAGCGCGGCCGTATACGGAGATCGCAACAGCTCGGACGATATCTACTACCTCTCTCTAAACATCCTTTCCCCGTTGGGAGTGCTAACGTACAAAATATTCACAATGTTATTACATCTTACATTTACTCTAGCCTGCATACCAATGGAACATGATTTTAGAATTTCATTTGAGAAATCGTTAGGAAATTGAAAGAAACCTAACTAATTCTTTGAATTATTTTATCTCGCGGAAGCTGAATCTAATTTTTTAGGCGGTTGTGGGTATGGCGCAAATCGATGTTGCGTTGCGCTTGTAGAGTCCTTGTGCGGTTTTAACGGTGACGACTCTGACCACACCATCGCCTCCTGGATGTAGCTCGACCACTCGCCCCAGCCGCCACTGCATACAATGTTCGTTTTTGTCGATGAGTAGGACTATCGTGTCCTGTGCGATGTTCTCGGTTGGATTTATCCATTTTTGCCTTTTTTGCAACTCGTTCAGATATTCGAGCTGCCACCTGCGCCAAAATTCTTGCCGGGTCTTTGTGATCAATTGCCACGAGGACAATCGGTTGTCTGGAACAAGCAAGAAATTATTTTCCGGCAGCATTGTGAGAGGTCTGCCGACTAGGAAGTGTGCCGGTGTTAGCGCGATAGGATCGTTGGGATCTGTAGAAATAGGGCACAAAGGCCGTGAGTTGAGAATGGCCTCAATCTCAATTGCAAGAGTCGTTATTCAAAAATTCTCGAGGGAGTTGACCTCGCGACAGCGCGTCTGCCGGGTTTTGTTCGGTCCGGACGTGTCGCCACTCTGCGTTGTTACTAACCTCTCGTATCTCCGCGATGCGATTTGCTTCGAACACCTTTAATACGGTGGGATGTTTGTTTCGCCATTGCAAAACTATTGTCGAGTCTGACCAAAAAATTGTCTTGTCTACGCGAAAGGTCACTACTTTGCGGACTTCGTGATATAGGCGAGCGAGTGTCAATGCACCGCAGAGTTCAAGTCGAAGGATCGTTTGCTCTTTTAGTGGGGCAACGCGCCCCTTTGAACACAAGAGTCTCACGTGAATCTCGCAACCCTGGTTGCAAGAACGTACGTATATACAGGCCCCGTAACCTTTCTTACTCGCATCGCAAAATCCGTGAATCTGAATATTGATGGCGTCATTTATTGATACGTATCGATCAATCTTTAGATTGTCGATTAATGATAATTGTTCAGCGAATGATCGCCACGCGGAATCCAACGCGCTGGGCACGGATTCGTCCCAGGTTGTCTTCGCTTTCCAGCATTGCTGCATGAGCACCTTCGAGACGAGAATGACTGGACCGAGTAAACCGAGGGGATCGAAAAATTTTGCGATCTCTGATAAAATGTATCGCTTCGTAACCTTTACTGAGGGCTCGATACGTTTTACCGTGTACAACAAGTCATCCTCGCGCGCGTTCCACAAGATCCCGAGTGTCTTGTGTATAGGATTTTCATCTGTGAGAAATTCGATATTGGTAGTTTTCTCACTCAAATTATTTAAGGCTTGCGGGTGATTTGACCCCCATTGTCGGATATCGAATCCGCCGCGATTCAAGATCTCAATGACCTCGTTTCGCATCTGGATGATTTCATCGAGCGTGTCCGCTCCCGATAGTAAGTCGTCGACGTATAAGTCGCGCGCCAAAGCCTCGGCCCCCCTTGGGTACCCCGCGCTCTCGTCGTTCGCGAGTTTCTGGATGGTCCGTATCGCGAGGAAGGGTGCTGACGATACGCCGAACGTTACTGTGTTTAATTCGAAAACGCGTATCTTTCCGTTCTGGAACCAAAATATTCGTTGATATCGACGGTCGTCGGGGTGAACCCAGACTTGTCGATACATTTTCGCGATATCCGCCGTGATTACGTATTTATGATTACGAAATCGTAGGAGATGCTCGAACAATTTTAATTGAATAGTTGGGCCGACCATTAACGTATCGTTAAACGAAATTCCTTCGCTGGTCTTGGCAGACGCATCAAAGACCACTCGAGTTTTCGTCGTCGCGCTTGTTGTTTTGATTACCGCGTGGTGTGGGAGATAATACCCGGGTTCCGATTCATCGACCACGAGCGACATGTGGCCGAGCTCGATGTACTCGTCCAGAACGCGATGATATTCTTGTTTGAGACCTGGATCGGTGTTAAGTCTTTTTTGCAAACTTGAAAATCGTCGCAATGCTGTTGTTCGTGAGTCACCAAGGTTTCGTTCGGTGCTGCGAAACGGCAGACGAACGATGTACCGTCCCGACGGCTCCCGAGTGACATTTTGAATGAAATGCGTTTCGCAGTCGGTATTTTCTGACAATTTTATTTGAATCGCGTTCGCGTCATCGAGCAACCAAAATTTTTCGATCTGTTTCTTTAATTCGATTAAGTCGCACGACCTTCGTTTTCCGTCCGTGGCATTTGTTTTTCCGCCGGCGATGGCCCAGCCGAGCTGAGTTTTTTGCAAGAAAAGATCGCAGCCGTCGCGAGATAGATCACATTGTCCGATTGACAACACTGATAACGTGGTGCCTGACCCGATGAGGATGTCAATTTTCTGCGGTAAGTGAAATTGCGGATCAGTTAATCTAACATTTCGCGGTATGTCGATTGTTTCACGCGGAAATATTTCATTTGGCACGCTGTCCGCGATTTTCGGGATTATCAGAAATGTGAGAGTTTTATTGAAGCTACTGTGAATCGAATAGAAGGTGCACTCGACCGTGCCCTTAGCAACTGTGTTCGCGTCGTCGATCATTCCCACCGAGATCGAGCACGATCGTCTCGGTAGCTTTAATGCATTTACGAGATCCTCCGTTATAAAATGCGCCGTTGCACATGTATCCAATAATGCGCGACATTGTCTGTATTGACCGTTCGAGTTCTTGACGCGTACTTGAGCACTGAGCATCAATTGCGACTGCAGAGCTCGCGACGTGAAATTATATGCAATGGGATTATGTTTTGATGTATTTACCATTGTTGCTTGCTTGCTCGTGGGAACCGTTTTTGGTGTCCCTTGATTAGTATGGGTGGCCGTCGCAGGAAATTCTCTGTGCAACATCGTGTGATGATACCTCGAGCAGGTTTTGCATGTCCCAGAATTGCATTGGCCGCGGTGTTCGCGCAGACAATTCTTACACAGAGCTGTATTTCTGACGACGTTCCACCGCTGTGGCACCGTCATGTTTTGAAATTCGCGATATTGATACGCGTAATGTTTTTCCCTTTTGCAGATCACGCACCTCGCTGAAGCGCCGGTCGCGAATGTACGCGCTCTTTGTTCCCCTCGTCGCGCCTTGAATCCACTTTGATCGCGATTACCCGGGAGCGATCGCTTGCTATTATTTCCTTGTTTTGGCCGCGATGTGTCTTGTTCGAGCGTGTACAAACGAAACGCAGCCTTGGAAATGAATTTATAAATTTGCTCGAGCGTCGGCGAGGTGTCGAGATTGAGCGTTTCTTCCCATTTAATTCGGATATTGTTGAGCAATGCGCGTTCGAGTATTCTAATTAACAAATGTTCGTCTAGTGTTACGTTCATCGACGCGAGCATGTTCACGTGCTGACGCATGTCGTAGACGAGCCGCGTCTAACCGTTATGCGTCGCCTTAATCAGCGCGGGTACCTCAAGGATCGCGTCGAGATGCTTCACGATCAAAATTCGCACTTTATCGTACGACTCTAACAGCAACTTCCACGCCGTCCCGTAATTTTCCTCGCTCACGTTGTGAATGAGAATTTTGTTTAACGCGTCACCCTCGAGGCAATTTTTTAGATACAGGAATTTCTGTAAGTTGGTTATATCCTCGCGAGAATCGATCATTGTAATAAATGTGTTTTTAAATGATAACCATTTTTCGATATCACCGTCAAACCTTGGGAGGTCGGCGACCGGTAGTTTGAGTCGACGCGTACCGTCGGTCGGCAGAGAGGTCACGTTTAAAACACTAGGAGGCCGAGGGGTTGTCGATGGTAACCCTGCCTCGATCTTCGCCACGATTGCGTAAAATCGATCTTGTAATTCGTCGAACTCGTCGACCCGGTCATCCTCCGCGTCGACCAATAACGCTAGCTCATCATGCAACTCTTCGTATGCGCGAAATTGCTCCTTCACCCGATCTACGCGCATTTTTATGTTCGCGGGTTCCACTTCCGCGTCCTCCGCGATTTTCGCGAGTTTTGTAAGTTGCGCCTTCAACGTTACGCGTTTCTGATTAATTACTTTTACGCGGTTAGCCATTTTTTATTGAATTTACACTGAGTAAATACTTTTGAGGTTTTCGAAAGAAAACATATTAACACTTCGAGCCGAGACACGTTGTGTATTCGTCGAATGTCGAGATTCAACTGCTGAGTGCAAGACTCGAGTGCGGTTCGAGTGCAGTAGACCAGTTCTGCTCTACGGCGGGTATGAAAAACCGTAAGAACACGTGCGTCCACCACCAAAGAATAAGCGACCAAACGCGGTTCGAGTCTCGTAGTCAAAAATTCGTCGCGCGGTGGGCTTGAAAGCGCGTATGAACACGTGCGCCCACCGACGCAGAGCACGACCCCGAGCGCGGCCCGTCCCCCGATGCACGTGATTGAAAAGTGCTTACGTGCGGCGTCCCTTGCACCAAGCGTACATTGAACAGACCCATGCGTTCGACTCTGTCGAACGTTACGAATCATGAGGGAGACGTACAATGCCTGTTGGAAACCAGACTACGGTCGTGTCGACCCTTAAGAATCCTGGCGCCTAGTCAGGGAGAGCTCTGTTCTTCCTCAGTATAAGGTGACCGCTTATGTCTGCGTTTTCTTCGTTACTTGACACGTCGATTGGTTTATGTACCCGTGGTCGTGAGACCGGAGCAACCCGAGTGAGAGAATTATACAATTGTAATAGATATAAGCGAGAGAGGCTTAGGTAAGCTAGACTCACTTATAAGAGAAGTAAAGTGTAAAAGGAGAAGCGACACGCCTGATTGCGAGTGGATTGACCTATCGATCGCGAAACAATGTCTAGTGATAATGTTATATACGAACTTGTCAATAGTTGTATACTTATCTCTTGGTAGATGCTAATTGCCTTCCACAGGTAGCGGGCTGGGGGTGATGAGTCTGGAGGCGATGATTGCAGAGTCGTCGTTTGATCCTGTGATGCACTTTGCACTTTTTTCACAGTCCACTTTTGAGGGCGTGGGTTCGAATCCCACTTCCGACACCATTTTTTGTATTGTCGAAGATCCTTCAAATGTGAAGTCACCTCGTAGTTTTTTATCAGGAAATTGACGTAAGGATAGGGGGTTCGGATTTCTTTGTAAAACAAAATGATTTGAGATGAGCCAGTATAAATGTCTGTTTATTGGCTCGTGTGGGAAAAGCCTTGCGGCATAAAAACCCACGATGATGGACAAGTATAATTCGTACGATGTTATACTTATGCCAGTTGACTCTATTGAGTTGGGGAGAGGGCAATGGGCCCTCTCATTGAGTTAGGGAGAGGGCAATGGGCCCTCTCCTTGAGTTGGGGAGAGGGCAATGGGCCCTCTCCTTTTGTCGAGCGGTGGCCAATTATATGTTATAATTATGCCAGCTGATGTTGGGGAGAGGGCAATGGGCCCTCTCCTTGAGTTGGGGAGAGGGCAATGGGCCCTCTCCTTTTGTCGAGCGGTGGCCAATTATATGTTATAATTATGCCAGCTGATGTTGGGGAGAGGGCAATGGGCCCTCTCCTTGAGTTGGAGAGAGGGCAATGGGCCCTCTCCTTTTGTCGAGCGGTGGCGAATTATATGTTATAATTATGCCAGCTGATGTTGGGGAGAGGGCAATGGGCCTCTCCTTGAGTTGGGGAGAGGGCAATGGGCCCTCTCCTTTTGTCGAGCGGTGGCCAATTATGTTATAATTATGCCAGCTGATGTTGGGGAGAGGGCAATGAGCTCTCTCCTTGAGTTGGGGAGAGGGCAATGGGCCCTCTCCTTTTGTTGTTTTACCTGAGAGTGCCTAGGGGCACCTCACGGGATTTGTACACGGGTTGTTGCGTCAGAGACGGCTTAAGACTTCAACGCGTGCGCGTGGTTACCGAGCGTCGTTCACCCGACTATCCCTAACGAACTTTCGCGTTGCACTGACTTTCCTTCTTTACCCTATTCTAGTAAGCGGCTAGCGCGCTCACCCCCTCCCGCTCAAGGAAAAAGACTTGCATCTCTCTCCACGCGAGGGGTCGAGCGCGGCCGTATATGGAGATCGCAACAGCTCGGACGATATCTACTACTTCTCTCTAAACAGATACGACTTTCCGATTGCGTCTTATATGTATATCTTGCCTAGTTATAGATTTCATCTAGAGCTACACAAAAAATTTTTGCGATTGATTAATCAGAAAATGAGCTTGGTAATTATCATTGTCTCAAAAAATGGACTGTATAATTTTCACTCCATTTGTGCTGAACGAAATCTGTAGCGCGCGATCAGCCTAAGTGGCTTATAATTCTTACTTTATTATACACTGGATTCGCGTGATAGTTTTTTATAGAGTATTTCATTAATTCTTAATTACTGCGTAAACGGATTGCCAAAAACGATCCTCCTTCATGACTTTTTTGACTGTAGTGTTTCTGGCATGATCTCAAACTAGCAACGCCACGGGTATTTTTTAAACTATGGAGAGCACTTAATTCGTCAATGGAGCAATTAATTATCATCTAATTAGCACTTAATTTTACGATATCGCATAATCCGATTCTATAATGTGGTATTTCCAGCTTGATATGGGTGTTTTTCATTGGAATATGGAGTAGACATTTATCAAGAAAGAAGTGTGAATGCAATCTTGTTGGCATGCAAAAACAATTGCCGCTCGTTTAACATATTTATTTTCTTTCCCAATTACAAGAGGTGGTCAAACTGACGACTACCGGATTGTACACAACTGGTGCACTTACGATTGAGGGATTGTTTTTCTCAATCTTAACGTCTTACTTGGTGTTATGAGACAAATCAACATCTTTTTGATAAATATGCATTTTATGCATCAGTGATAAACAACTCCACATACGGCGCGAGTGTCAGTTTTTTGGAACAAAAAGTATGTGCAAATCATTGCAAAGTCTATAAATTGACTATATTTACGCAAAAAAGCTCAAGTTTGGCTGTGCCAAATTTTTTTGCCACGGTGAAAATGAAAAACCAGGTGTTCATTTGTTCGTTATTTCCTCAGCTTCCATTTGTATACAAATTTCATTCACACCGTCTATAACGTTATAAATTCAGGTGCCGTAAGAACCGGTTGAAAACTGATATTTTCAGCTTCATCGCCCCCTTGTGCCAATGGGAAATCTTTTTACCACATACTTCATAAAAAAGGATAGGAGATGATTCGAAAACAAATTGTCTTTTTTTCCGTATCTTCTTGAGGTATGTGAAAATTGGGTGCAAAAATTTAAAAATGATGTAGAAATGTGGATTTTCAGGAAGAAAGTTCGGAAGACTACCACGTATTTGTTTCGACAAGGTCTTTCGAATGAATCAAATTTCATGCGAATCGGTGAATTATAGCCTGAGATATTAAAAAACAAAGAAAACGTTTTTTTTTCTGGATTATGGGCGTTGCGAGTGCTCCCAGAAGCTGAAAATCAAGGAGAATTATTATTTTTTGAAGACAGATCGAATGATTTATGTTGAGCCCCGATCCTTCTGGGGTAACTTTTCACCATCGTATCCTGCTATACGCTTTATTGTTATAGTGCATAGTGAGTGAATTAAATAACCTCCACGAGTTGATTTCTGACAACTCGTTAGTAATAAATTTGGATATTCTGTCCAATTCTTTCTTTTGTGCCCTTGGAAATTTGTTATTTTTCCCTTTCTTTCGAGTCTCCCAAATGAATCCGACTAAATGGAGAGGCTTCATTTTACCGTAAGAGTTAGTCGATATTTATTTTGTTATTTTGACAAATTAACTGGCGCCCAACTATTCAAAGATCAGTATCACGTGTGAGCCTCGATAGCACATGACCCAGGCCGCGTCGAGTAGAAGGGTTCAAAATAAAATATTTATTTTGTCAATTTGACAATTAATATAAAGTTATTTGGCAAAATGACTAAGGAAGAAAAGCCTTCCGTCTCATTAAAGATACTCGTATTTAATTATTTTAATAACTAGCTCATGCGTATAAATAAAATACGCGTAATTACTGTTTTACGAAGCAGAACGAACAAATCACTATTTTACTGGCTTGCATTGGTGACGATATCGGCTTCTTTCTGAATTTCCGTACCGTAAAATCTTCTATTTCATGCTCAAAATCTATTTATTGATGAAGATCACTTTCAATACACATGATTGACAAATTAGTAAGTCGTTTTTGTAACATAGTCGTACGTGATTCATTTTTGATTCTATTGAACCGGGAAAATGAGCGCTCTTCACTACAATTAGTGACCATTAAGGTAGCAGTCGCGCCGGGAGCATAGTGTCAGAAAAATCTAAATTTTTATATACTTATTAAGGATTTCAAAATACATCAGTTATTACAATTTCAAGTTAATTGATCGTCTCTAACTTGAGATAAACGTAATTAAAATTGGAATCACTAACACGTGGAGTAATGGAGAGTATATATTCACCATCTCTTTGTGGAGATATAAGAACGCCAAGTTCGACAGTTGTAGGAAAATACACGGCGCGGCGTGCCGCGGCAGGCTGAAGCACTGAGTTGAATATAGTAACGTCTCACCGAGTACAGTATTAGACTACAATTATGGTTTTCCTTGCTACCAGATTACCCACTCTTATCGTGCTATTACCGCGCATATTATCCAAAACTTTTTGACAATATTGTCGCACGACAATCACTTTAGAGAAAGAAATATCTTCCGAACGTGCCTGAAAATAGTGCTCATGTAAACGACCGCTAGATGGCACTAAGAGTTTTTTTGTGTATATTTTATTAGTACAATATTCACTGTCCAATAAATATTTGAAGAACTGACTTGATTGGCAATTCACAATTCAACGTTGAAATAACATCAATTCTTGATAGAAAAAAATTCAATAAACATTGAGATTCTTTTTTTTTCGTGTTAATGACAAATACGTCAGCATTTCGGGGCTCCGGTGAGGTCACGGGCCCCGGGCCAGTACCCCGTATGCCCTTATGGTTAAGACAAAAATGGGTTTAAAAAAGATGCGTGCGCTGGGTCAGAATCCAGGGACCCATCAGGAAACTCTGGAAAAGGAAGTAGGGAGCCGGCAGTTCGACATAGCGCATCACCGCGCATGGGCGCATAAGTATAGCAAGTGTACCCATGAACCTTTGTTTCATAATTGAAGGGTTAGAACACAAAATGCCTTCTTCTCGCTATCATTATTGCACAACCACACCACCTCGACGTAGGTGTACGAAAGACACATTAATAAATCTGTTCGTGGCTTCCGTGCCTACTCGTGTTTGGTCGGTCAAGTTTGAGCGAACGCGCGCGTTCGGGGCTTGAGGTACGATCGAGACGCCGGTCATGGCGAGTTCGGGGTGAATCGGCGGTCTTCGTGGGGGGTCGCCGATTTTCGTGCAGGGCATGCCAGGCGGGGATTCGTGCAAAAAAGGTCGGTGCGCTTGAGGTAGAGTAGCCATTACGGTTGACTGAGGTGACGCTTCCCGTTGACAAGTGCGAGCGATTAATTCCGTTTTCCTTTGATCTCCGGTGCTAAGGTTCTCCCGCTGTTCGTAGTTATCATTGCAAAGCGAGGTCAGCTCATTATTCTTGTGTGTGGACTCATTTGGTCGGTATCGGTATTGATTCGGCAGTGCGAAGGAGAAATCGAAGGAGCGCGTGCGTGCCGGGTGTGGATTCACGGCCGAGAAGTCGACGTGATCTGCCGCGGGACACGTTGTTAGTGTGGTTGCCCTGAGTTGCGTGGATTCACGGCCGAGGAGTCGACGTGTTCCACCCTCGGGGACACTTCTGGCGATACCGCGTGGGTTATCGTCGGGCTGCTACGCGCGTGCCGGTAGAGAGCCGAGTCGCGAGACGTCGGGCGCGCGGCAGCCATTGTTGAGGCGTCGTCGAGTATCTCGCACGACCGCCGATCTACGTGTCCCGGGCGAAATTGCCACGGCGTGCGCGCGTGTACGCTAAATATCAGGTAAGAGCGCTCCCATAGCGACAATCTGGCCAGATAATTAGATTAAGATTTTCTGTAAATCGGTATCGGATTTAGTTCCGCATCATTGTAAATTCTTTGTCTGTATGGGAATTTGCCTTCCTCTGTAATTCCAATATTCAGCTTTATTCAATAAATTCTACGCTTGCTCGGGCTTTTCTCCACTCGCGGGGTTTTTATGCCTAAGCAAGTGCTTGTTTTTTACGCGGATTCTGTGTGTTTTTATTTATCAACCCGATCACTCATTCACCCATCCTCTTAATCTTAACTCACGATTCAAGGCTCTGCATAGCGCTGTCCTGACGAGTCATTAAATTAAACAAAATCATAATTGTGGACTTCTCGAAATATTATAACGGCGACGAGGATGGGATTGCGTTTAAAATTCAAGGAATAAAAATTCTTCGAAAACGACGAGTGTTGCTTGGGGTTTCGGATAAATGAAGAAGGGACCCAACCGTTACAAAGTGGGACAAGAACCCAAATATCTGGCCAAAACGCAAAGAATAAAGTTTTGTTTTCGGGGTTTTGAAGTGGTGGGTCAAGTCACGTAATAGCCGGAGGATCGGATTCCAGACTGCGAATGGGACGATGCTTTACACCTGCTATTGTATTCGAGTTCTGAAGTGACCCGCGCTTGAGTTAGGCGCAGCGCGCTTCGAGCGAAATTCACAGTGTTGTGTTTAGAACGTCCGGAAGACGTTGAAAATCACTCCAAAAAATATCTGAAAAATGGATTTAGAAGGGAAAAATACGTACAATATCACTCTGAAATTATAAAATCATAGTGATAATGCATGTGCTATCAAAAAAAAATGATTTGTCTTAAAATAAACGGAAAATGGCATCAAAAAATCGTAAGCACGCGGATAAAAGTTGTGTTGCGCACCTTATGTTGTAGATTTATATATCGTTAAAAAGAGAGATCGAGAGACATGATTTCGAGTTTGGGTTGTTAACTTTGAATGCATGGGTTAGATCTTGCGAGTCTTGCTTGCATGTAGAGTAGACACTTGACATCAAAAAGTCGCAAGCGCGTGCTTCAAGTGACATGGAAACTGTAAAAAAAGAAAGGAAATAAGTCAAAGAACTATTAGCTTACGATTAGTACTGGTTGTCGATCAACTGAAGCCTGGCTTTGGCAGCTCAAATGACGAAAATACCGCTCGACGATTTTTTTAAAATCTTAGTATTTCCGCTTCTATCACAGAAGTAAGTGAAGATTTGATAAAACGCTCCCATATCATACTGCAGGAACATTCGAATGGTCATGAAATTAATTAGATTATTATAATTAGATTTCGAAATTAAGCCTAACAGACAGCTCACGACTTTGCACACTTGTATCCGTGATATCATATGCCAACTTCACTGTATGAAATTTTCAATCATGGCACGGAAATAATGAATTCGGCTTGGCGGCCAATCGGGTGAATGTCTGAAGACGCTCAACAGTGTCGCAATAGGTATATCAACAAGTCTAGAACAGATTTCACGAGGAAATGTTCGAGAGTAAGAATTATGAGACTTTTTTACGACTCCTATTGGCATCCGACCTATATATGTCTAGTTTGAGCAAATTACCTTGCAAAAATCAAAATCATTGCTGCCAGAAGTATGACTGGTATTAAATGCACCAAGTATTTCAACAAGTGAGGGAGGCTGCAGCTCTTTTTTAGTTGACTCCACTGATTGTGAATCAAGCGATGAAATCATGTCTGATGACGACTACTTAAGTTCTACGCAATCAAGAGCTTAGTCAACGGATAGGTATTTTAATATGGTCCTTGTCTGGTACGATTTTGCTACCATATGTTCACCGAAAAATGTAATTGTTATTCATTTAGTTTCGATGCATTGATATTATTTAAACATTTTTCTAATGACCTAATCTTAAGTAAATCAATGTCCTTTTCATACTAGCTATAGATAATTATAATTCAAACAATATTTCAATTTTCTACTTCTAAGTGAATCATTGTTATTTTTATAGTAACTATTTAATTGTAATTCAAATATTTTTGTGATAAGCAGATCAGTGTCATTTCAGTCTAAACAGGAAATTTTTTTCCTACAAGTCTTCCATACTGAATCCGTCATTTTATTTTCTCAAATTTCGACCTCAGATTCGTAGTCAGCGACTCCAAAATCCCTATATATGTCCAGACTTCAGACAGAATTAAATGCGTTAATGACCTTTGGACAGAGATTTGGGTTTTTGTCCCAACGCGCGCCGGTAAATTTTGGCCTACTTCAAAAAAATGGTTTACATAGTATTTGTCAAGTACAACCTTTTCATAATATGCATGAAGTACAACTTTACGCATCTTTTTCGGTGCGTGAAGTTGAATATCACGCATAGTATATGTAGAGTTCAACTTGGCGCATAGTGTATGTAAAGTGAAAGTTTTGAAAATGTTCTTAAATATTTAATATGTTCAAAACCGCACGTCTTCGATGCAACAAATTATGTGCCCTGTGGTAGACATCTTTTAGTACGATTACTTGACCAGGAATCACTTCGCACACGCGAATCTATCTTCCTACTGCTGTGAATCAGCAGTTTTCGCAATCGTTACACGCAATTAACGTTGTCTACGGCAATGGATACACATTGTACTTTGAAATATCCCTGACACTAATTATAATGCGTAAAGTTGCAAGTGAAAGTAATGATTATATTCTCATGCAGTTGTCGAAAGCAGCAAAAGAAACAATTGGAGAATCACTTCCCGTAAAATCACCTTCCTGAATGGATATTTGTCAAAAAGACCAGATCCTTTGACGAAAAAATAATCGTGGTATGTTTTTACGAGTTGTCATCACAAATTGCAGCACCATCATTGTGGGCAGAATATTCTACGTGGCGAACGATGCTTTGTAAGTAGAAAAGACAGACATTACCACATGTAGATCATTAAAAGTATGCATTAGAGCTAAGATCACTGATGTAATGGTGGAAAAATCAAAAAAATTTGATTACGCTCAAATAAAGTATTTCATCGAAAAAGCGCCAGACTCGGAATATCTAGCGACACTAGTAAGTATCAGCGACATCGTGAACAAACAATATTGGATAACTCTCAGATCTGTTCACAGGTCAGTGGAGTTCTCAGAACGACGGTCTGCTTAAAACGCAATGAACACCACAGCTTGAAAATCACGAACATGGAAAAACAAGGCTCGATATTATTATTTCATGTACTAGAAATGAAAACTCATAGAAATAGAGCATTCACAATTGAAGGCAACTTTTTCAATATTTTTAAAAGGTACATTGAGCTGAGGCCGTCTGATGCAAAAACGCGTCACTTTTCGTTGAGATACAAAAAAGGAATGTGGACAGTACTAATCGGCATGAATACTGTTCAGCAAAGATAGTGTTATGCAGAGGTAGGATATCCCTTCTCCCTTCGCCTTGTCCCTCTGCATGCATCAGGCCCGCGGAGTGGGTATTCAGAGGGCAGAGCGTCTAGATCCTCTGTATGTTACGGATCAAAAAATAAATAAAAATATCATCTTAAAGAATAAGTAACCGAGAAGGTTAAAGAATAAATAACCGAGATTCATACTATGGTGGAAATCTCACTTCTTTTGAAAAGTGCAGTGTCAGTGATTTCCCCGTAACAAGTACAATAGTGTAATCATTCACGTTGAATCTGGAGACAATGGTTGCGTTTCCCGTGCCAAGGAAATTCCTAGGGAACGTGCGCGTTATGCGTTGAGATTTTGTGCGCCGAAAGGCCCACAACAAAACCGACGAACACCTGAAATTCGCTCTCCTTTTCGTCCGTCCGTGCCACCGTCAACACACATTGCCAAATTAGAGCACAAAAGAATTTCTTCCTGACTATCGACGCTTCCCTACGTTGGTCAGCACCGGGTCCACCTGAATCTTTCTACCAAGGTAACGGCGTGGAGCAAACGGGTGGCACGAGAAGAAGGCGGCGAAAAGCGAGCCAACAAATTGGGAATTGGAGCACGTAAGCGCTTATATTTACCATCAATTAATCTACCATCTTGAACTTAGGCGACCAGACGAACTTTCGATGCATTATTTATATCCGTGCTCACGAACAACTAGTAGCAAAATCATATCAGTTTATAGATAACATGGAGAGCTCCCTATACGTGTGTGTGTGTGATTTTGTAAAGGGACCTCATTATATCCGATATTACTTTGGGTTTATAAGAATGCGCATTCAATAATATTATATTTGTTACCGAATATTCGTCTCCTGATTTCTTTATTCAACTTCGAGAATCTACCGTTTTGCTGAGCTACCCGTGGTTTTCGGTTTCTCCTTCTATTTCCATTGGTCTCTTATCAATATAAAACTATTACAATAGGCAGTGTGCCGACAAAAAGCGCTAAGTGGTCACGCTCGCCAGAATTAAAATTGAATACAGAGCACAGTTTATGAAGTACATCAGCAACGATGTTGTCAAATATAGGAGCAAAAACATTCACTTTCGGAAGACACGGTAGTTGGACGGATTACAAAGTTGCTGAGGGTTATATTGAACAATCTGTAAACAACAAACGCAAAAGGGCATGCCCGGATAAGTCACGTGGAAAGCCCATTGTCTCAGAATTTGAATTTCTTTGGCCTATCCAATACATATTGGCTATGAAACAATGGCAAAAATGGGGGAAAAAATCTCCCCCCTCTGCCCTCCATAACCTCAACAAATTGACTTTTTCAATGTTTATTTTTTTTCTCACGCAATCTTCTGAAAAATATTGTTGAAAAAATCTTGTCAGATAGCTGAATTGATGGCACAGCTGAAAAAAACTTTCGTTAACATAATCTCAAGTTACGCACTAGGAAAAAAATGAATTGAGATTTCAAAAGGAGGTTTTCGAAGTTAATTTTCATTGTACATCAGATTTCACGTTCAGACATACATTGAGCCATGGACATGATTTTTTTCAGACTTTACCGTTTAGCGTGCCATCCCGAGTACTTTGATTTTCTACTCTCCCGCCAGTTTTAGAAGTTTCAACTCCGTCTGTCAAGGGGGTAACTCACAGTTGCGGGCTACGTCGTCAATCCATTGAAAAGTTACATTTCGAGTTGTGAAATTCTGAGAACGCAATTTCATTTCGCAGATTTTCAGAGGAGGCTGGTTTGAAGTTGAATCTAGAAGTTTAGGATGGCAATCCTTATCCCGCGGCAGCCATCTCATAAGAATGGAGCGAATGGTTTTCACGCTATATCGAGCAAACTATTCATCGCATAGAACATTTGTAACGTTTCGGCTAGACCGGGTGGATTGTGGGGCTAGGAAAAACCCGGTGTAGTCGTAAACGCGTCTGAGGGTCTCTTCCCTCTCCGCCGGATACTCGGAACCCACCGGGGTATGTGGGTTTCAATTAATTCGGACACGGTGATTTTAAAGAAAAGATAAATAATTTATTGAAGGCGTTCAGTTGCGGCTGGCGGCGGTGCTAGACGGCGGTGTCGTCGGAGGGCCAGATAGTTCCGCTCTATAGATTTAATACAAGAAAATAAGAAGATAATTGTGTTTGCACAAAAGAGCAGCGTGTTACCTTAATACTAATTATTCTTAGGTCTAGATCTATATATATGTACAGGAGTAGCTAAGACTAGCTCCGGTCGGTATATCCTCGAAGAGGATATTTGAACAAAAGAATATGCGGACCTAGTGCGGTTTTCGGTGAGCGAGCAAAGCTCTTCTCGGATTTCGCGATCGCGCCTAGCGATCCGGGGCCTCGTCCCGCGGATCGTTGAGTTCTCTGGTTTTGAGCGTGTCGGCTGGCGGCCAGGAGAACTGCCGTCTACGGCTCGCGCCGTAGTTGATAAGGCGGTCGAGCGGTAATCTCGCCTTCGAATCGTAGCCACCTAGCGGCGGACGGCGGAACTGGTCGGTACGGTGGCTCGGTGAGCCGCGCGCGTGTGTGGTACGGTGGCTCGGTGAGCAGCGGGCGTGTGACTGCTTGTGACGAAGCGGACGTGTGTGTCTGCTTCATTACACCCCCCTCCTCCTCCGGGAGCGTGTGCGCTTACCGTACTTTAGGTCCCACGTATGTGAGGTTGCCTGCACGGTCGAAGCGGAGGTTTCTCGTGTAATTCTGGCGCCGTAGCTTCCATTTGCGTGTCCCTACGGGGATGGAGACTTCTCCGCCGTCTGGGAGCTCGTAGCTGCGGAGCGGTCTGGTTGTTGGCGGGGGTGCTCCTGTCGAGTATCCCGGCTTCTGCGGTCGTGGGCCTCTGGCTCGGGCTGGTCGGCGACGGAGCGTTGCCGGGGCGTCGATGGCTAGCACTTCGTGCTCTGTCGGTCTTCTTGTGGTCGGCCTGTATCCTGGTGGCGGTGTTGGCGGTGTCGGGTGTGCCGGTGCTCGGCGCGGTTGACCCGGGGCCTCGGCTGTTGGCGGTCTCGCCGTCGGTACAAAGACTCGGGTTTTGTTGTTCGTACGGCCGTCTGCCATGGCTGGGGTTGATACGTACAGCGCGGCTGTACGTGGACTGTTCCGCCCTGGTCTTGGCTCGGGTGTTTCGGCGGCAGTTAGCTCTGGTTCTTCGTGCCACGGTTTCATGTGTCGTACGTGGATGTGTGGGATGTTTTTCCCCCTTGACGTTCGTAGGTCAAATATTACTGGTGATACTTGGTTGCACACTGTGTGTGGTCCGTCGTATTTTGGCCTTAGTTTGGCGTTCTCGTGTCGTGTTTTGTTGGACAGGTAATGCGTGCGTATCATCACCTTTTGTCCGACTTTTGGTTGCCACGGTCGGCGTCGTAAGTTGTAGTACTTTTCTTGCTTTTGGAACGCCTGGGCCTGGCATATGCGTGCTAATTCGTATGCGTCTTGGATCCTCTGCACGAGGTCTTCTGTCGTCCCTTGGCTCCTGATGTGTGACCTGGTCAGGTTTGGCGGATTTAGTTCCCGGCCGTGGTTGAGGTAGGCGGGCGAGCATCCGGTGCTTTCGTGGGTGGCGGTATTGTAGGCGAATGCGAGCTCGGGTAGCAGTCGGTCCCAGTTCTTTTGATTGTCCCCGGTGTATTGCGCAATCATTATTTTGATTACCCGGTTCGTGCGTTCGACGGGGTTACATTGCGGGGTGTACGGCGGGGTCTTTCGGTGCTGTATCCCGTATTGTCGGAGCATGTCTTCGAATTCCTTGCTGGTGAACTGTTTGCCGTTGTCGCTTATGATTGTTTCTGGTGCGCCGTGTCGTAGTACGATTTCTTGTATTGCCCTTGTTATCTTCGGGGCGGTTGCGGTGCTTAATGCCTTGAGTTCCACCCATTTCGTAAACTTGTCTTGGCTTACCAGTAGGAAGGTATTTCCTGATTTGGACCTTGGTAGTGGTCCGATCAGATCGGTCGTTACGGTTTGCCATGGGTTCTCTGTGGGTGTTGCGTGTAGGAGGCCTGCGGGGGCCTGTTGTGCTGCCTTGTAGCGTTGGCAGTTCCGGCAGTTTCGGACGTATGTTGCTACGTCTCTGAACATTCCCGGCCAGTAGTAGCGGCGGGCGAGTCGGGCAATGGTTTTGGCAATGCCGAGGTGTCCGGCGGTCGGTTCGTCATGTTGCTCGCGTATGGTTTTCTCTCGGAGGCTTCGTGGTACGCACTGTTTCCACTGTTCGTCCGTGGATTCCTCGTTGAAGTCGAGGCGGTCTAGTATCTTCCGGTAGAGTTGGCCTCCGGATATTTTGTAATCCGGGTGTTCGCCTGGCCTGCTGGTTACCGCCTGGACGGTCTTTTTGTACCATCGGCACGTGCCTTCTATTGTGGCTACCTCGGGGTTCTGGCGCGAGAGTGCGTCGGCTACCGTGTTTTCGGCCCCTTTTCGGTACTGCACGGTGAATTCATACTGTTGCAGTTCCAGGGCCCATCTGGCTAGTCGTCCGGATGGGTTGTCGATCTTCTGTAGCCATGTTAGCGCCTGGTGGTCGGTGATGATTTCGAACCTGTAGCCTTCGAGGTACCCTCTGAGTTTTCTGATGCCCCAGACTATCGCCAGGCATTCCTTCTCAGTTACGGTATAGTTCCGTTCTGCCTTGCTGAGGGTCCGGCTTACATAGGCTATTACCCGTTCTGCCCCGTCGTGTTGTTGGGTTAGTACGGCCGCGATGCCCGTATTGCTGGCGTCGGTCTGCAGGACAAACGTTTTACTGAAGTCTGGGCAGGCTAGTATGGGCGTTGATGTTAGCAGGGTTTTTAGCCGCTTGAACGCTTCCTGGTGTGTGTCGTCCCAGCGCCATCTGGTTGATTTTCCTAGTAAATCGTTTAGTGGTGCGGTCACTGTGGAGGCCTCGGGGATGAAGCGTCGGTACCATGATACCAGCCCTAGGAACCGGCGGAGTGGTCGACGGTCGTGCGGGGCGGTCATCTGGGTGATCGCCTTGGTCTTTTCCGGGTCGGTGTGGATTCCGTTTTTGTCTACGATGTGCCCAAGATATTTGAGGCTCTGTACGCAGAACTTACACTTTTCCTGATTCATTCTCAGCCGGGCGTTTCTCAGTCTCTCGAAAACTGTTGCGAGGTGTCGCAGGTGGTCGGCGAAGGTGGTGCTGGCTACTACGATATCGTCCAGATATGCGAAGGCGAATGGTTCGAGTTCCGGGCCAATCACGCGGTCTAGCAATCTCTGGAACGTTGCGGGTGATGAGTGTAGCCCGAATGGCATGACCCGGAACTGGAATAGTCCTCGGCCGGGGACGGTAAATGCGGTGATCGGTCGGCTTTCCGCGGCCATGGGGACTTGCCAGTACCCGTTCTTCAGATCGATGGTTGACAGGTAGCGGGCTCCCCTGAGTTTGTCTAGTGTTGCGTTTACTTGTGGAAGTGGGTATGCGTCTCGTTCGGATACCTTGTTTACCTTGCGGTAATCTACGCAGAACCGAGGTTTTCCGTCTTTTTTTTTGTACTATGACCACGGGGGAGCTCCACGGGCTGTTGGATGGTTCGATAACTTTCTCCCGTAGCATTTTGTCCATTTCGGTGTTGATTATTTGTTGCACATTCGGGTTCCTTGGCTGGTATCTCTGTCTGACGGGTGTGTCGGTCGTGAGTCTTATTCTGTGTTCGGCTAGCGGTGTCACTCCGTGTATGCTGGTGAATTTGCCGAGCTCGGTTCGTAGGAATCGCTCGAGGCGTTGTTCCTCGTCCGGAGATTTTTCCCGTAGTCCGGTGGGGTTCTCGGTGGCGCAGGTTTCCCGGGGTCCTCCGGTGTTGTTGGTTAGGATGGGTCGGCCGTCTAGTGTTATTCCCAGGCCTATTTTTGTGAGGCTGTCCATTCCTAGGAGCATCTGGTGCTTTAGTGTCGGCATTATCAGAAAGGAGTGTGCGAACGTCCGTCCGCGTATGGTTACCGTGCCGGTGATGCTCATGGTGATGTCCGCGGCGTTGCCGTTGGCCATTCTGGCCGTGACATCTTCCTCCTGTTGCCTCCATCCTCGTTGTCGGCAGTGTTGTGCCGTTTCGGTGTTTACATACGAGGCCACCGATCCTGTGTCTATTAGTGCGCGTGCACTCGTGTCGGCGATATGAGCGGTGATGAACGGTCGGTTGTCTAACGGTAGGCGGGCCGGGCGCCGATGGTGGTGCCGGCCCTGTCGGCGTTTCCCGTCTTTATGCACGCGCAATCTCTAGTCAGGATGCCGTCGGTGCCGCAGTAAGAGCAGAATTTCCTCGGGGGTCGGCGGGAGTTGAGCCGGGAGTGTCCTCGCTGCTTGCGGCGCCAGCAGCACTCGTCTCTGGAGTACGGTGTTGACGTTGCTACGGCCGTGTCATATTGTGCCGTAGCGGTTGCTCTTGCTACGGGTCGGTTCTGTTTCTTCCGTGCCTCCTCGTGTTCTTCTCCGAACAGGATCAGATCATCTATGCTCCGGAGCTCCCGTCTCCGGATGGACTGGTGGTACTCGGGGCGCAGGTTATTGTATAGCCGGTCGAGTTTCTTCTCGAGGCTGTACCCCTTTCGTCGTCTCATTAGTGTTTCGAGCGCGGTGACGAACGTTCGAATTGTTTCGCCGGGTCTCTGCTTGCGCTCGACGATTTCGTCGTCGAGTTTGCATTCCGTTGCCGTTGGGAGGTAGAATGCGTGGAAGCTGTTCAAAAAGTCCCCCCATGTCTCCCAGGAGTCTTTCCGGTTGCGGTACCACAGCAACGCGTCGTCTTTTAGGATCTCTGGTAGGCCTCGGAGGAGCGTGGAGTCGTCGAATCCGTATTGTTCTTTTAGTTCCGCGATGCGCTCGAGGAACGCATATGGATCTTTGCCGTCGAATTTGACACCCCACTTCCTGATTTGATCCATGTTACGGTAGGCTTCTAGCAGTGGTAGTATGTTAGTAATGTGGTCTCCGGCGGTGCGTTCGTCGGTGTCTGGCATCGTCGGTTGGTGTCGCCACGAGCGTACTAGTTCGAGGTCCGGGTTGTTCCTGACGAAACTGCGCAGTCTATTGCGTAGCTCTTCGACGGTGCCCTCGGTATCTAGCTCGGCGAGTTGCAGGTGTGTCTGGAGTTCGGTCTTCCGCAGGTTCTGGACCCACGAGGTGGGCATGCTTTGCGGTGGGGTGTGCGCGGTCAAAAAAAACGACCAGAGACCTTTCTTCTACGCGGAGAAGATAAAGGAAAATTAACCTAGCCTGGTTGAGAAAAGAACGAAAAGAAAAAACTAACCTGGTAAAGTGAAAAAAAAAAAAACTAACGCAACTGCGGCAATGAAAAGAAAATAAAACGAATTTTGCTCTTGCGACGGCGAAAAAGTAAAAAGACAATCCTAATTCTACTCGGTATCCGTTTCTCTTTTGTGCGGTTTCTACTTGTTAGATATGACTCTACTTATATTTTCCCCACAGTCCCTGTTCGGGCGCCATGTAACGTTTCGGCTAGACCGGGTGGATTGTGGGGCTAGGAAAAACCCGGTGTAGTCGTAAACGAGGCTGAGGGTCTCTTCCCTCTCCGCCGGATACTCGGAACCCACCGGGGTATGTGGGTTTCAATTAATTTGGACACGGTGATTTTAAAGAAAAGATAAATAATTTATTGAAGGCGTTCAGTTGCGGCTGGCGGCGGTGCTAGACGGCGGTGTCGTCGGAGGGCCAGATAGTTCCGCTCTATAGATTTAATACAAGAAAATAAGAAGATAATTGTGTTTGCACAAAAGAGCAGCGTGTTACCTTAATACTAATTATTCTTAGGTCTAGATCTATATATATGTACAGGAGTAGCTAAGACTAGCTCCGGTCGGTATATCCTCGAAGAGGATATTTGAACAAAAGAATATGCGGACCTAGTGCGGTTTTCGGTGAGCGAGCAAAGCTCTTCTCGGATTTCGCGATCGCGCCTAGCGATCCGGGGCCTCGTCCCGCGGATCGTTGAGTTCTCTGGTTTTGAGCGTGTCGGCTGGCGGCCAGGAGAACTGCCGTCTACGGCTCGCGCCGTAGTTGATAAGGCGGTCGAGCGGTAATCTCGCCTTCGAATCGTAGCCACCTAGCGGCGGCCGGCGGAACTGGTCGGTACGGTGGCTCGGTGAGCCGCGCGCGTGTGTGGTACGGTGACTCGGTGAGCAGCGGGCGTGTGTCTGCTTGTGACGAAGCGGACGTGTGTGTCTGCTTCGTTACACATTTTTTGTTGCAAATCGAATTCCGTACATCTTTGGTTGCATATTTTTTGGTCGTAAGACCAACAATAACAAACCTATTCACGAAAATACGTAATAATTTGAGAACACATTTTCTTTTGGTAGTTTTAATTTCTTTTCTGGTTATTTCACAAACAAACGACATTAGAGCATTTTGATACAGTGATTTACAAGAAATAATTTTCATCCCAAGGTTTTCAAATTTGCGTCATTTATTAGGGTCTCACAGCAATGCGAAACTTACACTATTCTCCAGTACTCATAAGTACACGAGCCATTTCACCTAATCCGGTACGCAAATCCGGGCTCAAGATTTTTAGTATCTTTTTATGAGTTCCTCACATTATTCAGGTATCAACTGACAGATTTCTGATGTATGAAAGATCTGTGAATAAAGTTTTCAAGTTTTGAAGGTTTTCGTAATTATTCGATTTCGCTCTGATATTTCAAAATCTTATTCAACGGTTTCAAAAATGGTTCAAGAAAAAATTAATAATACAGTTGTCTGACTTGATAGACTTGCAGCCCAAGAGGAAATACCACCTCATCGGACGTCTATACGGAGGAGTCGGACAACAGAACCGAGAATTACAGAGCTACACTAACAAGGAAACCTTTCGAACCCGAACTCACCGATTTCGATAATCTTGATATATGTTGTAGAACATCGAAAAATAAGAGACACGTATTTTTTTATACGTGCTCTTAAGCCCGTTTAGGGGGTGAAATCTACCCTCAAAGTTCACTCTTAAAAAGTCTTTTTTCGAAATATCTCTGCTTCTAATTGGTATTCGGCGACGGAACCAATTGGAAAATGCTCTTCGCGGCGACGCCAAGCTACTAGACATTGTTATGGCCACGAGGGTTGCCACCCCCTATTTTTTATACCGGAAAAACCACATTTTTCGAAGATATTTTCGTTGTACTGATTCGAATATTGACTTGAAAATTGAAAAATAAATCTTCTGGGCGGTGAAATGGAGTAAATAAGTTGACGTATCCGAGGATTCCACGTTAAGCACCCCCAAACACAGTTACTACCCCTTCAGACATTGGTCATCTGCAATAATGAAGAAAATGTTTTTTCAAGAGCAATACGAATAAGATATGTTTTGAGAGACACGTATTTTGTTATATGTGCTCTTAAGCCCGTTCAGGGGGTGAAATCTACCCTCAAAGTTCACTCTTAAAAAGTCTTTTTTCGATATATCTCTGCTTCCAATTGGTATTCCGCGACGGAACCAATTGGGATATGCTCTTCGTGGCGACGCCAAGCTACTAGACATTGTTATGGCCACGAGGGTTGCAACCCCTATTTTTTATACCGGAAAAACCACATTTTTCGAAGATATTTTCGTTGTACTGATTCGAATATTGACTTGAAAATTGAAAAATAAATCTTCTGGGCGGTGAAATGGAGTAAATAAGTTGACGTATCCGAGGATTCCGCGTTAAGCACCCCCAAACACGGTTACTACCCCTTCAGACATTGGTCATCTGCAATAATGAAGAAAATGTTTTTCTCAAGAGAAATACGAATAAGATATGTTTTGAGAGACACGTATTTTGTTATATGTGCTCTTAAGCACATTTAGAGCGTGAAATCTACCCTCAAAGTTCACTCTTCAAAAGTCTTTTTCCGATATATTTCTGCTTCTAATTGGTATTCCGCGGCTATGATATTGCTATGATTGTCACGTCCGCCGCCAAACGCATGAAACTATAGATATATAAAACTATTTTGTTTAACGAAATGAGATAGTGAGCTCCAAGGCCGGCATTTGCTCGCTATCCGCCATGAGAACTAGCGCAGTTCGTTTCGAGACACCCCTGCATAAATATTATATTCAAGTGGTATAGAAACGCATGAGACGTACAAGAGCCAATCGAAACCTCGCGGGTCGAAAACGTTAAACAGACCCGAACAATAACACTCTTCAAGCCTGACTCGGGACGCGGCCAGTTCCTAGTAAAAGATAACTCAGAAATTACCAAACATCCAAGGTATTAAGTAACGTGACGATCTCACGCCCAACGCAATATTCATCGAATATCGAGTGAAGCTTTTTGTCTTGTGCCTTACTAGTAAAACCATATATATATATATATATATATATATATATATATATATATATATATATATATATATATATAATAAGATATAATTATTCGTACGATTTTATCAGTAAAATCCCATATATTAAAATAAGGTAAAACTAATCATACAATCCTATTTAGTAAAAACCGATATCGATTAAAATAAGATACAGTTATACATACAACTCCAAAATATTATAATTTGTTTTAGTCGTAAGAGATAGTTAATAGAATAATGAAATCTAGAAATAATACCAAAGCCAAGCAACTCGCTATTGCGACGCGAGCATGATCGGCAAATCGGAGTGGGGAGTCTTCTAAAGAATTTGAGACCCTTAAACACGTGGCGGGTGACGGCCCAGTCACGACGGTCCATTTAGTCTCCATGCAGTTCATTGGCGACAAAAATGTAAATACGAGATAATATACCATCAGAGTGGGAGACCACTAACCGAGGTGACGAGGATGAACAATCAAAAATCAAAAGTCAGTCATCAGTTCGCAGTCCTAGTAAAACGGTCTTCAGTATTTGTTCAAGTGTTCATATCATATTTGCAATTCTCGGGTTTAACTCCCGATTTCAAGTCAAGTCTCGGACCAATTTCCGATCTCAATTCTAAATCAAGACTTAAGTAAAACACATCATTTTATTTATTTTCGGCTCACCGTCAGCCAACAAGTTCAATTACACTCAGTCGCGAGTTCCACAAGTTTTACTATTTCCTGCAACTCTCATAAGAACAACTACTAATATCAATCGGAGAACGATAGAAGCAACTAATTAAATTCAATTATTAAAAATCATTTATATTCATCACCATCGCGGAAATATCTTGATCCCACTAATCACACACATCATTAATCCTAAACCTCTAATGTATCATTGCAGTTCGCACTTTTGATCTAGAGTATGGTCAAACCCTCGGTGAAATTGTGCGCGACGCATGTATACTTCCTTTCTACAAAATCCTGTCCACCCAATTCAACTTAACCATAAACCTATACGTATTCGAGGACTCGCACTTCGGATCTAGAGTATGGTCAAACCCTCGGTGAAGTTGTGCGTTGGACATGAATATTCCATCCATCCTTGTTCCAAATAACTAACACAAATGATAAGATTTCATTTTCTTGGGAATAGTAGTATTTGCCCATTCAAAAATAATTCATTCACCTTACTTTATTTTTCAACAATCTCATTGTGTTCGACCAGTTTTGTTTAGGACGAACTGTTTATTTCAGTTTATCATCAACCAAAATTTTATCAGACTTTTGTGCGTGAGTGCCTGTTCCAAGTGAACCTGATACTCACGAACACTCGTTTCTGTTGCGCATCATCGTCATCAACTTGAGTAAGTTTTAGAATGATTATGTTATCCTTATAATTACTGGACGACTCATTCCGATTTCCCCAAAGCGATCAAACAACCGACATAAAATGTCTCATCGAATATTGTTTTTATTGTAATTATCATATTCTTAACTAATTTTATTTTACCATCAATATTGCTAATTCTTATGATCATTTTATAATTTTTTCTCTTGATTTAATTGGTTTCATTAAATATTATTTCAAATCAATCCTAGCTCGTTTCTTACACTCACATAGTCTCCGTAAGAGGTAGTACCCCTCAACACGTTACCCTATTCATTCCCAAACCAGCAATTGCCGTCTCCTGTATCCCCATGGAAACATGACCAGGGAGACGGAACAAAAATAGTATAGTACGGTGATACCGGGTCAACTAGATGTTCTGTCATCTGGTTGAAACGTGACATGATACGATGCGACTGGTGTAAGAAATCATTATGTTTCAAACATTTCTATAAAGATTACCATAATTGTCATGAATTTATAGAATAATACACTTCAAATTGAGAATTTAAAAAATATTCATCCGCTATAGAATTAGTTCTAGTTTTTTGTATTGAAGTTTTCTGGGTCAATACATATGCAGCTGAACCTGATTTCCATGATTGTTGAAATAAAAAATCAAAAATGAGACCTGTGAGCACTTTACTTTGAAAAAACCAAATTGATTTCGAATATTTTGAGTATTTTTATATGTACATAATATGAACACGATTTTCTGGAGTTGATAACTTCTTGATTACCACGAACAGCATTCTGTACAATGATTTGTTGGTGCTTCAACAGGATCAGGAAAATGATGCTGTATTGTATCTTCAACTATTTTTGCTGCGTGATCTTTGTACTGTTCTTGAAAATGTAATGTCTCTCCAATAATCATATCTACGTCATTGAAATCATTTGTGGCACTTATCAGTATATCTTTAATCGATTCTGCTAACTCCATTTCTCTATGATTGGCCGTTTCATCTTGTATTTGTGAAAGATATTTGTGACAGAAAAAAAATAATTCTGTTATGAATGGACATTTTTACAATTTTTTCGAATTTTTCCAGCTTTAGAGGGTGAATAGACTAAAAAAATTGAGATGCGAATTGAAGACATCAAAAGACATGAAATTTTATCTGAATTGGACCAGAAGAAGTTTTTTTATCATGAGAACTATATTTTTTCGGAATTTTGGAGAGTTTTGTGTGATTTTTTCACATTTAAAATGGCTCGTGGTATCAATAAAGTTTCGATTCATATTCAGCGGATCGAAATACATGAAAATCACGCTCAGTTTAGTTCCAAAACATTTTTTTATCATTAAAACTGCCAATTTTCATTATTTTCACGGTTTTTTGAAGTTTTCTTGAAATTTCGAGGGTGTAGGGGTCAAACTGACCTCGAATTCGGATTCAGCTGACCAAAATACGTACCCGTAGGTAGGTCCGGTCAAATGCACATTCTACTTAATTTTTTTTGTGTGCCGGTGTAATCATTTTATAGCAATCCATGTAGCGTTTAGGATATTATGCTGTGAGATCTTATCAAAGCAGTATTTAAATTATGCCCAAGATTTAATAAATAGTTTTGTATTAAATTTCAAAATTTTGTGCGGAGAACTTCTAATCTCACATAATATTCACAATCTCATCTATTTGCCTGCCGATGTGAGCAACTTTGGTGAACGGAGTTGACATTCTTCCCCCATCCTGTATCGCTGTAATATTTTGTAACGAAGCAGACACATACGTCTGCTTCGTCACGAGCAGACACACGCCCGCTGCTCGCCGAGCCACCGCACCACACACACGCACGGCTCACCGAGCCACCACGCCACACGCGCGCGGCACGCCGAGCCATCGCACCGACCAGTCCCGCCGGCCGCCGCTAGGTGGCTACCATCCGAAGGCGAGATTACCGCTCGACCGCCTTATCAACCAACCGCGAGCCGTAGAAGACAGTTCTCCTCAGGGGTCGGAAACTCCATACGGGAATCGTGTTCCCTTAAATTTAGTTCAAAAACTTGGGACCCATTCTAGGTGGCAGCACGTAATACCCCCACCTTACTACTGTAATGGACGACACAGACACCGCCATATTTTCAATGTCCGACAAAAACCCAACAACTGGTGGCGTGCATCAAGGAAATTATCCATCATGTGAGTGAAATTGGTCTCCACGTAATTGCATCAGTATGTGACCAAGGGAACGTAGCAGCCATAAATTTTATGATGAACGAGACAACCAAGATCCGTCATGAACATTACATTGAACAGGGTTTGTATTGAATTATTCAGTATGTTTTCGATACAATGTATTTGGAAATTGGTTAAAAATGCTTTCTTTATCGCTTCTAGATGATACATTCCTTGTAAATGGACGACCAGTTGTTCCAATTTACGATCCTCCTCATTTGATAAAAGGCATCCGCAATAATCTACTTACAAAAAATTTGAAGGTGGACTACAAACATGTGGACGTCAACGCGAATCGAAAATTTGCTTCATGGACGATAATTGAAAAAGCGTATGAGAAAGACTTAGTATACAACGGACTAGGAAAATTTTCGAATAAAAATGGGATCCTAAGTCAAAACCAATATGGTTTCGTGAAAGCTAAAGGTACCAAAGATGTTCCGAGTTGTATATCCAGGAAAACTGTATGATAAACTTGAAGGAAGCAAACCGATAGCAATCACCTTTCTAGATCTGGCAAGTCTTTGACTTGGTAAATCATAGTTTAATATATATTAAACCATATAATTATCAAATTAGAGAAAAACACATGAACTTATTGAGATCTACCTGACAATAATTGAAAGAAAGTAGTAGCAGATTTGAATTGAGGAAACTACGAGTGATTTTAAAAACATCAATACTGCAGTACTACAAGGAACAATCTTGAAACTATTACTTTTCATAATTTACGTTAATGAAATACTAATTGAAATGAATGAAAATACTATATCTTATGCAGATGATACTGCTATTATATCAAACAAAAATACGTGGGATTAAGTTGAGTGTAATTTGAATAAGTACCTGAATAATATGTTACTTTAAAAGTCTGAACAATGGTAAATCCTAAGATTTTACAGTAAAATCTAAGATTAATCAATGTACGGGCCGTTAAAGTAACATATATATTATCACCTCAGATTATGTTAACATGCGTTACGACTATTGTACTCACCTCAGATTATGTGAATATACGTAGAATTTCTTTGGTACAATAATATTTATAATAATAAAAATAGTCTTTTCTTTTTTAATCAGTCGATCCATAACTGGCCACCAGTAGAATACTAAAACCAGCGACAATAATTCAAATGTACCGCTATCCGCCATCTTAATTTTTAGTTCCCTCGACACGGCCCATTTCAGAGGGCTCAATTTAAGGAACATTATTATTATACGGGAGTTTCCCTCCCCTGGTTCTCCTGGCCGACAGCCGACACGCTCAAATCCGGAGAACTCAACGATCCGCGAGACGAGACCCCGGATCGCTAGGCGCGAACGCGTAACACGAGAAGAGCTTCGCTCTCTCACCGAAACCGCACTAGGTCCGCATAATTTTTGTTCAATATCCTCTTCGAGGATATTCCGACCAGAGCTAGTTTTAGCTACTCCGGTAAATACATATATACCTAGAACTAAGTATCCGTATAGTTAATTAGTATTAAGGTAACACGCTGCTCTTTTGTGCAAACTAGCTATCTTTATTTATATCGAATTTATAGAACGGAACTATCTGGCCCTCCGACGACGCCGCCGCCGTCCGACACCGCCGCCAGCCGTAATTAAGACAACTTCTAATAAACGTTTATCTTTTCTTAAAATCACCGCGTCTGAATCAATTGCAACCTACATATCCCGGTGGGTTCCGAGTATCCGGCGGAGAGGGACGAGACCCTCAGACCCGTTTACGGCTACACCGGGTTTTCCTAGCCCCACAATCCACCTGGTCTAGCCGAAACGTTACAATTTTCATGTAGTTCTCAAATAGTAACAGTTACATGCATTGCATAATATAATGCTACGTCTTTCATTTCAAATTATGTATTCAAATGGTTTCTATTGGAATTGATAGGATTGAGATAGGATTGAGGACATTCAACGTTATATGATAATATGTGACTGTATTCTTTCTCTCTTTTTTCACTCTACAAGCTTCAGCTTCCACCTAGCAACTAACTTTTTTAACAACTTGTCTACGACCAACGCAGTGGACGCGACTAGTTGTGTCCTTCCGCCGCTCGCTCGGTCGCTCATTGGCTACTCGCTCGAGCTCGCTCGGCCAATGAGTGCTCTCGCCTTCTCTCATCGGATAGACACACACGGAACATTCCCAACAGTTTGCATCAAGTATGATTTGAGAAGAATAATAACTCTATATTTCAGAGGACTTCCAGGCAGCAAAACAAAAATTGAAAGATGCAGAAAGGATTTCTGATCTCAATACGGACGATGAACTTCCAGCATCAAAAAAACGAAGGCGATATGCAGGGAAAAAGTTTTCCAGCAGTGATGGTGAAGCGAGTGTAAATGAGTCAGTATCATCAGATACTCGCTTGACCAGTTAACTCAAGGCACCGAAAATAAAAACACACATATATATCAGTGCAAAGAAGCAAAAATATCAAGAACCTAGTAATAATAACATAGAAAACAGAAAATCAAATCTTAGCTCAGATAAAAAACGTTCCATAACTATGTTAAGTAAGAATAAGCTCGCAAAACAATTAGCATATCCAGAACCTAATGAAAACATATTACCCAATTCAACTCTCCAACCGCATTGCAAAATGGGCTGAGGCAGCACCAAGAATCTAACAGATACAACCAAAACAAGACCTAATTATGTGGGTGGATCTGGATTATCTCGAAGCAACACTGGTTCATCCAATTGCAATGCTGGAATTGGTACAATCATTCAGAATTATTGGTATATTTTTACTCGCAGATGCCGCTATTTTGCAATTCAGATCAAAACAAATCACTTGAAATTATAGATAAATCAGAAACGAAACCTCAACTATGGAATATACAAACTTTCATTCAATTATTGTCACGAGGCAACGTATTCATAGTTTAATGTAGCGGAGCTGCCAGCGAGCGCTCCGCGGCCAGTGCAAAAAGGCTCCTTTTGCGGATAGGAACATCACTACGCGGTCCGTCGGCGGCTAACTGACGGGACCGCAAAGACAGTCATCGCCTGATCGTTACCTCCGATAGTCATTCGGTTGACACTCGCTGCCTGACCTTCTTTACGCCGATATCTCTATTATTACTCCTTCGAGTCGAGTCGAGTCGCTTCAATAACCTATTATAGATCGTGGGAATAGGAATAACCTTTTAATGAATCTTTAGTAGAACCTTTAATCCATTGTCTAGATTCAATCGAACCCATCACTTTCCTGAACGACTCGCAGAGTCGACGCGCCGCTACCTACTATTTTTGAAAACTGAGGATCCAGCCGCTCGGATCGTAACAAAATTGGTGCTAAGTGTGGGGTGACGCGAAAAAAAAGGAAAAAAAAATCTCTTGTGAAATTGTGAAAACCCCGAACCTTTACGCGTTTGACAGACTGAGACCATAGCTGTTGTGTTCACATGTATCTAGGAAATAAATTTTAGTTTATGATATTGTATTAGCACATGTAAATACCCGAGCGGCGGTCAAGCGCGCACATTTAACACTTAGGTTGCTATATGTTTTACGGGCCTACGTACCGACTTAAGGGTGTACAATGGGGAAGGGTTTTTCCGTGACGGCAACGAGGGTTTTTCCGTGATTGCGACGTGGGGCTGTCACGGGGAGCTCGCCGAGAACTGAGGTCAGTCTCTCCGAGTGCGCAAAGGAATAAAGATATAATAGAAAATGCACATTCTGCCTTTTTGAGAATTCCCTCTTCTCCTTCATCGTAGTTTACCTACATGGGTTTTCTGTCTCTCAACAAGCGTAGTGTGATTCGCGCACTTTTTTGATAAAACAATAGCAATGGCTCCATTGGACCCCCGTCCTCGCTTTGGCATTCGCGAGACCCTGGACTTGATCAGGCCTTATGACAGTTCCCCACATTATCTGACATCATTTATAAATTCTTGCCGGAACGCGGCCGAGTTGATAGGATCGGGAACGAAGAAATTATTGATGCGGTTCATGGGCGAAAAGTTCTCGGGAAACGCGGCGGATTTTGTGATTGCCGTAATGGGGCTAAGCACAATAGATGCGCTGATCGCGAGCCTCCGCGAAACGTTCGACGGCCAGAAGGGAGCGCTATATCGGATGGAGGAACTATCTCATGTCCGACCGCGACCAAGGGAACCCTCCGCGGAATATAGGTCCCGAATAGCGAGGCTCTACAAAAATTTATGCGTCTCCGTGGATACGGGGACGGACATCCCCGAGGGTGCTCGAGCAGGGACGCTCTTGACCCAGGGAAAGGTAGCGTTGAAAGCGTTTAGACGGGAGTTAACCAAGGACGTGGATGTGCGGTTGGTAGCCGTGAAACCCGCGAACCTCCAAGAACCCAGGCGGCTGGTAATAGAAATCGAGAAGGATCTGGAGTGGTTGGGCGACGCCGAAGTCGACACCGGAAGGAGCGCGAGGGCACGATACGCGCCATCCCCAGACTTCAAAGGACCGTGGTGCGCGTATTGCAAGCGCGCCGGGCACGGGCAGTCGGAGTGTCGCGTGAGGATTAGGGACGTCCGGGGGACCCGCGACAGAGTCAGCGAACCGAACGCGTTTCCCGAAGAGTCGTGGTGCTGTGCATACCGAGAAGGCCTAGGATATTAAAGGCGATACCGCGAGGACCGAGCGAACACGGCTGCGTACCGAGACGACCGCCGGTACGACCGCGCGGCGCGGACCCGAGGGGCGCTAGCGCGAGGGGGAACGTGACGTGATCGTCGCTATCATGCGGGTCCGAGGCTATATCGCGAAGAACCGCCGCCCCAAGGGACGAAAACGCGCGAAGGCGCGCGGGGGGACAGCCGACGCGATCCGCAGGCGGGTTATTACCGAGAAGAGGAGTTTGGTACCCCACGTCGAGGACCAAGAACGCGGGAAGGCGCACGGGACGGG
Source organism: Arge pagana (assembly GCA_963969455.1). Classification (NCBI taxonomy): domain Eukaryota; kingdom Metazoa; phylum Arthropoda; class Insecta; order Hymenoptera; family Argidae; genus Arge; species Arge pagana. The sequence goes on from CAXAKQ010000179.1 coordinate 160,151, forward strand.
GGCCACCGCCGCGATCCCCGACCCGGCTATCACGAGGGAAAAAATTCGGGACCGTGAAATCAACCGCCAAGGGAGCGGGATGAAGTGGGGGAGGATCGCCAGCGGGATACCCTACCTTTAAACGCACAAGGGGCTCGACCCGGCCGTTTGGGACCGAGCCCCGCTATCCCCGGAAATCGAAATGCGCGCGTACGCGTGCAGCGTGGACATCCAGTACCACCGGTGTCCGAGGCGAGCGACTTACTGTCGCACCTTCAATTGAGGTAGAGAGCGACAAACTCCGGGGAGGACATCGCGGTAGACGGTCGACGGTGCGAGTTCCACCTCGTGGACGACGCTTTACCGATATCTCAGGATGCGATATTGGTCGTCTATGCCACCAAACAAGTCAGGCCGTACCTGTACGAAAATCGCTTCACGATCGTGACCGACCATCAGCCGTTGAAGTGGCTGAAGAACATGAGAAACCTCACGCTGCGACCACATCGGTTCCGTATCAAACTAGAGGCTTTCGATTACGACGTCGAGTACCGACCCGGGGTGCGACACGTGAACGCCGACGCCCTCTCGAGGAACCCTGTAATTCGTGAAGGAGATCCCGATCTCGAACGACCGCGTATAGAACATTACGAAGACGCCGAATTCCGCGACGGACCCGGCGATCCTTCGGATCATGATCCTTCGGAAAAGGAAGCCGGACCGGTCAGGATCATCGAAAAAACTAAAGAGGTGGCACCAGCACGCCACCCACCTTCGATCCACGGACGAGGAAGGCAGTGGGAATCCGGCGCCGAGAAAGGACAGATGGGTGGAAACGGCCGAGGACGACAAGAGCGCCGAAGAAACAAACGGGTCGGACCAACGCGAAGCGATGGACGACCCGACGCCGTCGCCCGAACAAGAAAACGATGGCTACGTTCTCGGGACAGAAGACGAAATGGAAACCAGCACGAGCGAGGAGAACCAACCCGCGTCAAGATCCAAACCGCGAGGGACCAAAACGGAATGCGGTCCAGTGAGCCAGACCCGCGACGGGAAGGTCAAAAAACGCGTCACCCGCACAAGGACGGAATGGAGAACTAAGTCGCGGGAAATTCGGACATTGAGGGATGACGTAGAGATGAGCTATGACGAAGACGAAACGGACGTGGGTGAGATACGAGCGCCCAGCCCACGCACCGACATCGGAAAGAAGAAAAGACCGCGCGGAAGTACCACGGACACCACCGAGTCGGATGAAGTGGGAAATCTGCGCGAACCCATTGCCAAAACCGACGACGACGCGTCGGAAAAACCGCGTGGAAGTACCACGGACACCGCCGAGCCGGATGAAGTGGGAAATCTGCGCAGACCCTTTGCCGAAACCGCCGACGACGCGTCGGAAAAACTGCGTGGAAATACCACGGACATCGCCAAGCCGGATGAAGTGGGAAATCTGCGCGGACCCATCGCCGAAACCGACGAAGATGCGTCGAAAAAACCGCGTGGAAGTACCACGGAGGCTACTGAATCGGGTGAGGGGAGAAACATGTGCGGCCCTACCATTGAAACCGTCGAAGAAAACGCTCCGACGAGTGATGTTGGGGACCATCGTGTCGATACCATCGGTCGATCGACCGCGACTCCCGCCGGTTCACTGCGCTGTACCGGTTGTGTGAGGAGCGACAACGACAAGGAACCAGGGGCCGCTTTTAACCGTGGCACTGTCGATCACAGCGACGGTACAAGATGCGCGGAGGCCCACTTACAACTGGTCCCGTTCAGGGATGTGGCAAGCGACGGAAGCTGCCTGTTAGATTCCCTGATCAAACTGCACAGGATGGACATGTCGTCGCAGGGTCTACAGGATGCGCTGCGCTGATTGGCACAGCGAGGCACTGCCACGACGCAAGAGAAGCTCGACGGATTCTGAGGAGCAGAAACGAATTCGGGAACGGCAATATCCTAATGATATTTGCAGATTACGCACGCGTCAACCTGTACGTGCACGTAGTTTACGACACGAGGGAAATAGGATACAAGAAATTCGTGAGCAACGATGCGGCCCCCTTTTACCATCTTTAGTTGGAAGGGTGGATACACTATATTCCGCTTCTGCCAGTTGAGATGAACTCCATGTACCGATCCATGAGTCAGACCAAAGGACACGAAGGGGAAAATCGCGTGACGCCGCCGAGGTACGAGCGGACCGCAGACGACGCTTCTGTCAAGAGCGCGATGGGAATCGACGATGAAGGAGCAACGGGAGTCGTACGGATGGACGAAGACGTCCAGAGCCGATCGTGCATCCGCACAGAACACGTTCCGGCGATCGAGCGAGGAAGCGATATTGTATACTTCTGCAGCGAAGACCTAGGAAATCTCAGCCGGCAAACGCGGATACTAATGGAAAAGGGACACCACGACGCGGAATTCTTACGCGCTCAGGAGCCGAAAGTTGGCCAGATCGTTTACAGGAGAGCACGAGGACTGAGGACGTACGGACTCGTCGTCCAGCACCGAACCGACGACGAAACCGCGCCAATGAGTAACGTAGCAGAAACGGTTCGGACGCTTCGCTCGCTCGTTGTTGGGAGGGGAGGCAACGAACTAGCGGTGGCGGTAGACTACGGGATTATTCCGAAACACGCGTGGGGGGACGTTCAACTACTTTTCCACAGCACATTTTTGCATACTCCGGTACGAATCACGTTCTGCACGAACGAAGTAATAGTGCCTGATCCGGAGATGCGGGAGGAATTAATCCGGGAATATCACGAGTCGACCCATGCGGTTTACAAGGGGGTCACGAAAACGTTTAAGAAATTATGCAGGAAATACTAGTGGAGAAATATGCGCCGGGACGTAGGGAGTGTAATCAAGGGGTGCTTCAGTTGTCAGACGAATAAGTTAGTACGGGTGAAAACGCGACTCCCGATGGCGATCACCAATACCCCACCGAAGGATTTTACTAGGTAGGAATGGATATCTGGGGGCCGAGACCGACAACGAACGCGGGGCACAAATACGTCCTGACCATTCAATGTCTGTTGACAAAATACTCCGTAGCCGAGCCGCTCCGAAGCAGATTGGCGAGCGACGTAGCCGAGGCGTTCGGCTCCGGATTTAACCGACCAAGGTAGATCTTTCTTGAGTCAGACGATGAAGGAACTCGCTAAGATCTTCAAGATAAGGCAGATGCGAACCACCGCCTACCACCCACAGTCGAACGGGAGCGTAGAGAGGAGTCACCACGTGCTAGCGGAATATTTAAAGCAATGCGAAGCTTCCGACCGGGATAGGGACCGATGGCTGCCTTACGCGATGCTGGCGTACAATACGAGCGTACACGAGGGGACGATGCATAGAGCTGGTCTTCGGGAAACGAGCGAGACTTCCCTCCTCCTTTCCGGAGGCAGACCAGATCGTCACCTACGACTCCTACCTTCGTCAGCTGTCTGATCGACTCCGCGCAATGACGGGGCTCGAGCGAGCGAGCCTTAAGCTGTATTTACACGGAGCGTGTTTTCGTGCCTGATTGCTAACAGGCGGCTGAACTGGCTTGTGAGCATGCTGCCGAGCACGTTTCAACGAGCCTAGCAGCCCAGGCTGTTTGCTTGTATGCATGATTTTGATGTTTGATCCGGTGCAATATTTCCAGCAGGCTTTCCAGCGTGCCACGTTCCTTGGCCAATCGCATCGCACCAAATCGGCACGTGGGTTGGCTGACATTTTGCTGCGGTGGTTCCGTTGTTCCGTATAGAAAAGTCATGGCTGCCTCAAGTGCTTGGTCGCGAGAACAGAATTCTGTATCAATTGATAAATATCGCGAGGAGATAGGTCTTGACGCTGTAAAAAGCGCAAATTATCATAATAAACATTCACGTAATGACGCGCTGGAACGAGTTGCCACTGCTGTCAGCAGAGTGCGTCCCGGCGTAACCTCAAAAGATTGTTTGATGAAGGTGCATTCAATGCGAAATCAATTCATTTTCGCGTCTTCTAGGAGCGTCGCAGGCTGCGCAGCGTGCCTCGTCCGAATAGCTGTCATGCAGCGCTCCCAGCAGCGCACCATACAACGTACAGCACGCTGCGTGTCCTGCTAGCAATCACGCACGAAAACACGCTTCGTGTAAATACAGCTGTATACGCGCGAAGGAACGCGCTAAGAAATACTACGACTGAAGATTGAACGTTCGGAATTTCAAAACAGGAGAACTGGTCTACCTCCTTAATAAATCAAGGCGCGGAAAACTCGACCGCGAATACGTAGGACCGGTTGAAATAATCGCGTTGATTGAACCACGTAACGTTAAACCTAAAATTCCGGGATCGCGAACGAAGGTAGTCCACATAGATAAAATTAAGCGCGTGCGCCCGCCCCCACCGAAGTTAACACGTGAAGTGGGATAACGAGGATCAGTTCCTCAGGATACGACGCGAATTTTCGAGCGAGTTCGGAGCAGGTCGCGACAAAATCAGTCTGAGGGCTCGCATATCGGGTGATAAGCCGACGGATGGCAAGAAACGACAGGGGCCGTCACTGTCATTTCAATGCCAGGGTCCATGCAACGGGAAAGGGAACCCCCGGCGTTTCGGTCACGAGGATGACCGCGAACCCGGGAATGATCCCGGAGGCGGACGGAGGTATTCGGTTTTACTCATCGAGTTGGAAATTCGTACACGCCTTGGATGTAGGGCCGTATCTCCGAAAGAGGCCACTATTGGGTCAGCTTGTGCGCGAATTGGAAGGGGCGCCTGAGAGCGCGATGAACGTGGAGATGGAATGCGCCCTGCGCGAACAAAGAAAACGGCTGGGGAAAACGTTAAAGGATACGAGCAGCCTCCAGGAACTGACGCCGCCTAAGTATTCTGCGGACCGAAAACGACGAGCCCTGATCAGTATTGGAGGGAAAATCAGCAAGTTTCTCTGAGGTACGATGGACGAAGAGGACGAGGCACGAATCGACGATCACGTCGAAGCGATCGAAAACAACAGGAAAGACCTCGCCATCCTCCTCGTCGACCAAAACTCTTTGGTGGCCGCCAAATTCTCCCAGATTCACGGAAGCATGGCAAACCTGACGGATGAGTTCACGACCCTAGCGGGACAATACAATCTTCTGGACGACAGGGTCCAAATGATGAAAAGCGAACTCGTGCGGGCGAAATTCTGGACGACGTTGGCGCTCGTCCAAGAAGAAATCACGCAGTTCGAAATCGACACCGAAGTCCTGGTCGACGCGATTCTCTTCGGTCGACAAGGACAGGTACACCCGTGACAGGTGCCATCGAAAGTAATTTTTGAAGCGCTATCGAAAACCAAAGGCGAGCTGTGGACCGGGGAATTCCCGGTCAAATCGGAAGAAGGAGGAACGATCGGGGAATTGGTCGCCGTCAGCAAGGTAGCGATCTACGCCAGACGATCAATGATCGTTACCGTCCTGACTGTCCCGATAGTCGACCTGGTGGACTACTCGCTATTCAGGAATATTCCAGTACCGTTAGGCCAAGAAGTAGGAACGGGGAGAGCGAGATTTGCTTACATTCGGCCAGAATCGGCCTACACGGCAATAAGTTCCGATCTGAGCGCGTACGTTAGTCTAGGAATCGAAGAAATCGCAGGTTGTCGCCGCTCACGCTTGGGGCGGGTCTGTATGGCAGAGACCCCCGTTTAGGACGTTGCCGACGAGTCTGACTGCGCCGTGCAAATCAACCTGAATCCGGAATTTCGCGCCTACGACCGTTGCGATGTTCGGATCGAGAAGCGCGAAAAAGCATTTTGGAAACGACCGGGGAGATCGAACACGTAATACTTCTCGGCGCCCGCCCCACAAACGGTATTTGTAAAATGTGACAGGACAAACATGGCGACCGTATTCATTGAAGGAACCGGAGCCTTATCACTGCAGCGCGATTGTATCAGACGCACGAACACGGTCACAGTCCACGCGTATCGGGAATTCGAAACGCGGACATCGACCGCGATTCGGGGGGGACGGCCGCTCAACGTTAGCGCGATGTGGATGAGCTGCGAGACAGGGATTCAATTGACCGAAGCCATCGCCGAGTTGGAATCCTCGCTGGACAGCCGCTTGAAACAATCGACCGCCAAATCGGGTACAAGCACGAACGGCGTGCGCTTCAACGAGATCGTGACGCGCGCGAAAACAATCGCAGAAAAACGTCATGTCGAACGCCGGTTTCGAATAATAGAAAAACCCGCGATTTTTAGTCTCGCGACGGTGGGCACCCTGATCACCGCCGTATTTCTCGCGAGAAGATTCCCCCTGGGGGAGACCCTCATAAAATTAATATTCTGTAGGAAGTTTACAGGCAGGCCGACCATCCCGCTCGCCCTGTCGGACCTCAGGTCAACACCGGTCGAGAGGTAGGAGGCGCAGGGAACATGCGGTGGAGAGCGAGGATGCCACCACCCCGCGCCCGCGACGCCGCGCAGAGTCAGAGGACGCCTGGCGCTGAATATATCGATATTCACGTTCTTAGGCTATAAGGGTCCGGCTAGTGGGTCCACAACGAGCAGGGCACCCTTTTCCCCCTTTGTGAAATTCCCTTTAAGATCAAGGACGATAGAATTACCTAGCGCTTACGATCATTTTTTTTCTTCTCAGCTTTTATTTCGCGATTCCACTTCCTCGCCCTCCGCGAGCGAAGTTGGTGACGGTGGATCATCGCCTTTTTCCCCGCCCCGGGAGTGTAACGAACGGACTCTGTCCGTCGTTCCGACGATTCGGTTATTATCAACAGATCCCTTGGATCTGTAGTTAGCGTCCGTTAGAAACGTCCGTTGCCAACGACCGTTAGAACCAAGGATAGGATTCCGCCGAGACAGCGGATTCCGTCAACCGCGGAGCTGCCAGCGGGCGCTCCGCGGCCAGTGCAAAAGGACTCCTTTTGCAAATACGAAACATCTCTGCGCGGTCCGTCGAGGGCTAGCCGACGAGACCGCAAAAAGTGTCATTGCCTGACAGTCACCTTCGATAGTCATTCGGTTGACACTCTGCCTGACCCATGTTACACCGATATCCCCATTATTACTCCCTCGAGTTGAGTCGCTTCAATTACCTATTGAAGATCGTGGGAATAGGAACAACCTTTCGATAAATCTTTGATAGATTCTTTAATCATTCGTCTAGATTCAATCGAACCCATCACTTTCCTAAACGATTTGCAAAGTCGACGCGCCGCTCCCTACTATTTTCGAAAACTGAGGATCCAGCCGCTCGGATCGTAACACTGATATTAGCCAAAAACTAAATATGGTTATCGTCAATCAAGATGACTTCATTGACCAATGGAGAAAAACTAATGCTCATCAACAACACGGAATTGCCACACAAACAGATGAAAATAATCAACATATTATTTCACTACTTCCTATATCAAACGATGTACAACTTGATGACTTTGAAAAAGAGATAAGTGATCCTAATAATTATAAAAAACTGGTGAGTGGATTGTTAGATTTATAATACTGGAAGATAATAAATTTATCGGTCCTAAGAATATAGTTTCTACAGGTTTCAGTTCTGGCCAAGATGGGCGGTAGCAGCATCAAGGTGGTCACACTCAATCTGACAAAGCGACTGTTCTCTAATGACATCGTAAAACAATTTAACTGGGAAGGAAAGAAACAGAAGAGGAAGTTCTCTGACCTGAAGCTCTCGAACATTATTTTAGGTAAGTATCGCAGTCTAACAAAAATATTATGTCTCAATAGCTTCTATAAAGTTTGTCCAAAGTAAATTATGTGAAGAGTCAATGATTACATTTCATATACGTGGAAACATTTGAATATGAGAAATACATGACTGGTCGAAAACAAATCATCATCCTGTAAGTACGAAACGAGCTTTTTATCCGCAGATGTTGTTCGAAGACATTACGAACATGCAACCGATTATGGGATTGCTCAGCCAATTAAAGCTTGGCTAAGACACGCTCCAGACAGGCTTAAGAAACGCGACCGATCGCTCACATAACATGGTATACTGTCGATAGTCTCAGAGCACATATGTTCAATATCTCTTCAACTTGATATACACGGATGGACCATTGAATAGGAAGGATAAGAAGTGCAGTATGGGAATATACATAAAAACATATGAGAAAATGTTATAATGACATAATAGAATCAAACAAACAGAAATAGAAACCAAAATACAGAAATACCTGACGAAACGAATTAACCGGAAAAGACGATAATGAAAAACGTCAAAGTCTTCATTCACTAAAATACATAACTTGAAGAAACGAAAATTAACATAGAAACTGGAACATAATTGAGGGTATTGAAACAAGAAAACAAAGTGCATATAACCTTCTCGACAGTAAAGAGAAGAAAAAAATGAAGAAAGAGTTATGTATTGTTAATGTCAAATCTAAAACTAGTTTCGAGGATATATTATTGTATCGTTAAATTTCTAATTCTATTATCGCTTTTTGAGTTTATATTATATAATACGTACTGAACAGATGAGAATTTTTTTCTGTATAATTTATCGAAGTCTATCTCACCTATTTTTTTTTCCTTATTTTATATTTTACGTGTCCTTCCAGAACTTTAATTCTGGAGGTGATGTTGACTGAACCAACGGAAGTATTATCTAAATCTAAAACTAATTTCAAACAGATACAGGGTCCGTCAGAAAGAACGGATGTTTTTAGAAATGTTACAACTCGGGGTCGGGTGGTCCGATCGCGGTGGGGTTGGTCGCGTTTGTGAGCGGAGTGTGCAGCAAAGCGAGTACGCCGTACGGCAATCTTTCAAAAATGGTGAATCTATCGTCCAGACCAGCGGGATTTTCGCGCCCACTTCGAAATTTCACATCGTGGAACGATTCCTAACCGGAACACAATCTTGAGATGGGTCTCCACCTTCAACCAAACGGGTAACGTGATGAAAAAAATCACTAGGCCGGAATCGAACGTCCAGAACCCCAGAAAACATCGCAAGAGTACGGGAGCATACGCTGCAGAGCTCCAACCGTTCAGTTCGTTTGCGCGCTTCTTCTCTTCGAATGAATGATCAACGGTGCGTCGGATCTTGAAAAATGATTTACGTTTTCACCCCTATAAAATCCAGATTTGCCAAGAGTTGTTACCAGGGGATTACCAGCAACGTGTGAATTTTTCACAGCTAATGATGGAGCTCATAGACAACAATCACGACATGATTTTGTTCATGAGTAATGAGGCTCATTTCCGTCTTAATGGTTATATCAACAAGCAAAATTGTCGGTACTGGTCCGTAATGAACCCTGAAATTTTGCATGAAGATCCCCTTCATTGCCCAAAAGTCACCGTTTGGTGTGCAGTTGGCCCAACGCAAATCATCGGACCTTACTTTTTTAAAGACGCCGCCGGGCAAACAGTGACTATCAATTCAGATCGGTATGTTTAAATGCTGACGCAATTCTTCTTTTCTGAGCTTCGCTGTCGACATATTCCCTTAGAAAAAGTTGGTTTCGACGAGATGGGGCCACAGCCCACACTGCTCGTGCCTCAATGGAAGTTGTGCGTCGAAAATTCCCAGGCCGACTGATTTCGCGCTTTGGTGACATTCCCTGGCTCCCAATCTCACCGCATGTGATTTTTCTTAGGGGGGCAACTTACATAAAAGATCTACATCGACAAGCCAAGTTCCCTTGATGAATTAAGGGGGGAAATCAGGCGAGCAGTGGGAGAAGTTCCGAGGCAGATGATAACCAACACGGTGCGCTCTTTTCGGGATGTCTTGGAATCCTGCATTGCGGTTGAAGGGCGTCATATGAATGGCATCATCTTCAAAACTTGAATCTTTTTTACATGAACTGAAATTCCCCATCTTTGTGAACATTTCGAACCAATAAAAATTGTCTATCTCAATTACTTTTGGCGCAGCGTTATTTTGAAATTCATCCATTTTTTCTAATTATGTTACTGCTTTTTAAGCTTTTATTACATAATACGTACTCAACAGATGAGAACTTTTTTTTGGATAATTTATCGAAGTCTGTGTCAATAATTTTTTTTTCTCTTCGTATTTTATGCTTTGTGTCCTTCCAGAACTTCAATTCTGGAGGTGATGTTGTCGGAACCATTAGAAATATCACCTTAATCTTTTCTTATTTTATAACATAAATGAGCCAGCCTTGTGTTGATATTAGTTATTATATGCATAGAGATGATATTATACCATAATATTACATGTATAAGCGGTAAATAAAATGCAATACTTCCATAATTGTTTGATGGTTTATCATACTTATGATAATTTGATACATACCAACATACCTATGCATCTGTCTGGATCTAATCTTGTGCAATTTTTATCATATTATTTGATCCACTTGCAATCTACTGTAGCCCTGGTTTACATTGTACACTTTTAATACGAACCATGTAGCCTGCGATCAACCAGTCTACGATATACTGAAAGGCTAGAGAATGGTACGTTTTACCCATGCGGCAGGTATAGCCATTTGGACATACAGCTTTTAAATATTTTTTTCCAAGGTAAATTCAATGACATCCAACAAATGTACTACGGATAACCGCTGGATATACAATAAATGTCTTAATTACGTACTTTTGATCTCCAAAAAATCGATAGTAATATCCATAGGATATCTCATTGCAACATCCTATGGAAAGCGGACATTTGGACATCTTTTGAACATTATGCGTATATCCTTAGGATATTCGGGGATGTGCTACAGATATCCGTGAAGGATATAAAAGATATTCTGTAGACATACTATGGATGTCTTGTGCTATGTGGCACAGCTCGTATACTTATGAGTACTGGAGAATAGTGTGAGTTTCGCATCGTTGTAAAATCCTGGTTAATGACGCAAAGGACCCCGCACACTCCTTTGAAAAGCTTTGAAGCCAATTCCAAAAGGTAGGCAGGTAATGTATAGGCAGGAATAAGTATTCTTTGCGATTGCTCAAAGATCCTTGAAGCTCTAGCATTTGATCAGAGCCAGGACTTCATCATAGAGCTTCAAATTTTTCATAGATTTCAATCGAGTTTGTGTAAGAACTACAGCACTCACACTGCGCTTGAATCTTGTCGACATGTTTAGGATTGGTGTCTGATAAAAAATGGTTATCCTCGAAGTCTTCGTTGATTTCATGAAAGCTTTAAATAGTGTTATTATTTCGTTGTTGGCCAATAAGTTATATGCTCTTGATTTCGCCTTCCATGGCGCATCTCAGATTGCTTCGTTTCTATAAGATTGCATACAAACCGTTTATGATTCTACATGTGCGGAATTTTCTTCCTCTCCTCTTCGGAACACTAGTGTACATCAAAGGTGTTTGCTAGGTCCAATTTTGTTTGCGCTTTTCATACATGATCTACCCCTTTAGTCTCAACTTTGGGTCTACCATATTCGTTCGGGTGATTTTCTCATTAATATGAGGTGTTGATTCTATGATCTGGCATCTTGTATCAATGCATAAATAGTCATCTACAAAATTTGTTAAGATATTCCTCTAATTATCAATCCTCGTGAGATCCAAATAATATAGATTGGTTATAGAGGTTTCATTAGCCGTGTGAACAAACTGGTCCGTCCACCTGTTCTTATGAGCACAGAAGCTATTGCAGATTGTTCCTCCCGGAAATTACTGGATCCCACTATTGGTATCACTCTAACATTCAGCAAGCAGTGTATAATCACTGCGAACAAAAACTTCGCTGCTCTAAATAGGATGAAAAGCTCTTGTGATGCCCTACTTTGAGATATCTAAATTTTGTTGGCCAATACGCTAGTTTTGCGTCTCTTTGATTGTTGTGCTTCACTCTATTCTGGATTTGGCAAAGAATTCAGTACTTGAGTCACTTGTGCTATGAACGCTGCTATCAGCTTGATTACCAATAACGTCTCACGCAGCGATGAGCCTTCGTACCTTGCTGACAACGTCTCGTTCATGAAGCCTCGTAGAAGGTATCAAAAGATGTCAATGAGATTGATCTCCACATTACCTTCTGCAGAACTGATTGTGAGATATATTGTCACGCCTTTTATATATTTGCAACAGCGCTTTGGAACAATGTTCCTGACAATGTTAGATCTCTGTACGAGAAGCCATCGTTTAAGGCTAAACTACATGGGTCAATCATTGAATTGCTGATTAAGAGTCAATATTGTGCGTTACAACTATAAGATTACCTGGGGATCTTATCGTACAGTTTTATACATCCATATTTTTTCATTTCCATTATCATTATATATATTCCAAAGGTTAATAATTGTTACCGCATGTACCGCTGATATAAATTTCAGTTATGCTATTATGTATTGGCTCAGGCCACACAAGACCCCGAGACCTTGACATTATTGAAATCTAATCTAATTGAATCTTCCTCTTCGAAGCGAATTGAATATACGCTCCATAATTAGAATTGAGAAGTACAATAGCATTACTCCGAATACGTCTACCGCCACCAATTATAATACCAATTCAACACCAATATTAGTAATTTCTTGAATTGTTTTTCCTCTCCATTGTTCAACAGAAAATTGATTCATTCGATCGGGAACGGGAACGTTATTTACGTGATATCTGGTCCAAAAAATTTTTATCGTGTAGACAATAATAATAAGTAACAATTTTTGTGACACGGTAATTTTCTATATTTGTTATAATGATCAGAATTTCTTCTTTCTGTTTCTCTAACAAGTATTGTGTATTGCGATTTTATTCCTAAAATACACTCTGACAGAAGAGGTCAGCGAAAAATGTTGACAAAGCGTCGCAGTATTGAAAAATACTGGTGTCTATTTCTTACACCTGGAATTTTCCCGTTCCCGATCGAATGGATCAATATTCTATTAGTAATTTCTGGTAGCAGCTCAGTCGTGAATGTTGGTTATCCAGATACAATACGGTGGACATGGTGAATCTCAGAGTCACGTATAAGTGAACAGTTCCGAGAAGACCAATTGTTTATGTACAAACCTTAAAACAAGAAGGTCAACGAAATCTCTGGAATGTGAATGTTCTTCACCAGATTTCTCTTCATTGCGCAGTTCGATTTCGAATTCTTTTGAGGTAGACGACAAAGTGGTGGTGACACTTTCCGTAAATGGTAAGCCACAAATCAAGACAGGTAAGTCCCCAGATAATGCGGTGTGAGAAGCAGCTACCACTAGCCGCGGCAAAATGTTTTCGTCGACAAGTAATCCAGCTGTTAGAGTGACTGTGAACCAAAAATGAAAAGAAACATGGTGAGACAATATATTATCGAAGACACATTATCGAGCCAGCACAGATTAACAACCTAACCATTTGAAGCTACTCCCGGATGGACCTCTATCAAGCTAGAAACACCACATGATCGAATCGAATTCTGCGATATCTGAGGATTAAGTGCTAATCAAGAGACTCGATAGAGTCTCGCGCCTAGTTATATAAAAAATAAAAAAAAATTCGCACTCGCCGCGCGAGACTCTGACACAGTCTCTATACCCGAACGGCAACTGAGTGACCGTTGAGGAAATTTATGATCGTTAATATCTTCCGTCTCGCTATGAATATGAAATTGTAGTATTTATTGCAGGATGTGGCATAGGAGAGCTTTAATTTAAGCCCTGTTGCGATCAAATCGGTGGACGTAGAGCTGAGATATTATTATTTGAAGGTTTCGATGCAAGTAATTTATACGTGTCTTCGACGAGATTGCATTTTCGTCGTCTCCGTCAGTCAGTGACGTGACTCACTGTGACACGAAACCTATGGGTATAAAGAGTATAGAGTGGCTTTCGCTAGGTAGAGAGAAAAGACCTACCAAGTATGGAGGTAGCCAGATGGCGCTTTCGTTAGCTCTTTATTTTCACCAACTACAGTACGGTATCATACCAATCATCTGGGGTATGATTTATTGTGTCAATGTATTTTTAGTCGTAATTGTGCGTATAATTCAGAACAAGATCATTTGAGGTACGGTTTGATATTTTTTTTTAAGAGATATCTGTAAGTGTTTGACAATACAGGGTTGAATTGAATGATTACTACAGTCTTTAGTTATACCGTGAGTATTCGTTATGCGGGTCAGTTGGATCGGTCCGATCCCGAATTTGGCGTTTACGGCATTGCCGTTCCGCCGTTCTTTGTTCACGCTGGTTGTCTTCTGCTTTGACAGGTAGGCAAAGCGCGCAGAGTACGATTTTATGGTTAGATTGCGGTTAGGATTTTCTGTATGAAAAAATTGTTCCGATAATCTGTCCATTATTATTCGGCAAATAAATAATATTTTTGAAACGATTTAATGCAAATCAGAAGCAACTAAAGTAGCTAAGTCACGAGAATATCAATTAGCGAATCCTGTGAAAGAGTGTAGAGAACGAGAAGTTGTACCAGGCAATAGAGACAATTACAGTCATTACATTAATAGAGAGTGCATTACATTCAGATTGCAAATTAATGTATTTAGCCACAAACGAAAACAACTTTCAAGATTATTTAAGCTCGTGTAATAAATTTATTACTATTACATTTCGATGGAAATTATTAATAATCAGTGTAACTGATAACTGATGAACGAATAAAAAATTGTACTTACGTAATTAATCAAATTCTACAAAAAGTAGTGATATCCCCATAAAAAGCACCTCTGGTGCAAAAACCTTTCGCCTAGTTATGTAAATGTGATAGTCACCCACAAACAATACATTCTTATGCCAAGAAAACATTATAGACTTATTATTTTATACAAAAATTCCTTCGTCGTAAAAAAAAAAGATTCGAAATCAGATGCTATTGCCTAGTACCGATATCACGTTGTCTTTTTTCGACTTGACAATTGGGCTTTTCATAACACGGTATTGACAGCCTTTCTGTCCTGTCACGTAGTACCATAGATATAACGATAGAGGACTGACGCCTCAATTGGTTCGCCCAAACAACATTTTAAGAAAATAATTTAAAAAAATAATAAAATTTGGTGGTGGTGGTACTAGGCGGGCCAATATTTCGTATCACTATATTCGGATTATTGACATGGTTCAACCGCCGTAACATTGTACTTATCTAGAAAAGGCCCGCCTAGTACCACTACCACCAAATTTTATTTTTTTTTCAATTATTTTTAAAAAATGTTATTTGGGTGAACCAATGGAGGCGTCAGTCCTCTATCGTTATATCTATGGTACTACGTGGCAGGACAGGACGGCTGTCAATACCGTGTTATGAAAAGCCCAATTGTCAATTCGAAAAAAGACAACGTGATATCGGTACTAGGCAATAGCATCTGATTTCGAATCTTTTTTTTCACGAGGAAGGAATTTTTGTATAAAATAATAAGTCTATAATGTTTTCTTGGCATAAGAATGTATTGTTTGTGGGTGACTATCACATTTATATAACTAGGCGAAAGGTTTTTGCACCAGAGGTGCTTTTTATGGGGATATCACTACTTTTTGTAGAATTTGATTAATTACGTAAGTACAATTTTTTATTTGTTCATTAGTTATCAGTTACACTGATTATTAATAATTTCCATCGAAATGTAATAGTAATAAATTTATTACACGAGCGTAAATAATCTTGAAAGTTGTTTCCGTTTGTGGCTAAATACATTAATTTGCAATCTGAATGTAATGCACTCTCTGTTAATGTAATGACTGTAATTGTCTCTATTGCTTGGTACAACTTCTCCTTCTCTACACTCTTTCACAGGATTCGCTAATAAATATTCTCGTGACTTAGCTACTCTAGTTGCTTCTGATTTGCATTGAATCGTTTCAAAAATATTATTTATTTGCCGAATAATAATGGACAGATTATCGGAACAATTTTTTCATACAGAAAATTCTAACCGCAATCTAACCATAAAATCGTACTCTGCGCGCTTTGCATACCTGTCAAAGCAGAAGACAACCAGCGTGAACAAAGAACGGCGGAACGGCAGTGCCGTAAACGCCAAATTCGGGATCGGACCGATCCAACTGACTCGCATAACGAATACTCACGGTATAACTAAAGACTGTAGTAATCATGCAATTCAACCCTGTGTTGCCAAACACTTGCAGTTATCTCATAAAAAAAAAATATCCTACCGTACCTCAAATGATCTTGTTCTGAATTATACGCATAATTACGACCGAAAATACATTGACACAATAAATCATACCCCAGATGATTGGTATGATACCGTACTGTAGTTGGTGAAAATGAAGAGCTAACCAAAGCGCCATCCGGCTACGTCCATACTTGGTAGGTCTCTTCTCTCTACCTAGCGAAAGCCACTCTATACTCTTCATACCCATAGGTTTCTTGCCACAGTGAGTGACGTCACTGACTGACGGAGACGACGAAAATGCAATCTCGTCGAAGACACGTATAAATTACTTGCATCGAAACCTTCGAATATTAATATCTCAGCTCTATGTCCACCGATTCGATCGCAATAGGGCTCAAATTAAAGCTTTCCTTTGCCACATCCTGCAATAAATATGACAATTTCGTATTTATAGCGAGACGGAAGAAATTAACGATCATAAATTTCCTTAACGGTCACTCAGTTGCCGTTTGGGTATATAAGACTCTCTCAGATCTCGCGCGGAGAGTGCGAAAATTTTTTTTTTCTTCATATAACTAGGCGCGAGACTACTGAGTCTTGATTACAAGTTGCAATATAATCTATGCCGAGTCGGGTAAGAATATACGTATGTATATCCAGTGCCTCTAGCGGCCTCACGACTCTCATCATCGACTTCATGCCAATGTTTTTCGCCAGCACGGTACACAACGTTACAAAATATGACCCATATCAGGCTGGGAACACCACATGATAAAATCGAATTCTGCGATATCGTAGAATTGGGTGCTAATTAGATGTTAATTAAATGCTTTACTGCCGATTTAGGTGCTCTCCATTTTTTGGAAAATACGCGTGGCGTTACTAGCTTGAGATCATGCTAGAAACACCACAGTAGAAAACCAATGAAACAGGACCGATTTTCAAACACTGTTTGCACAGGAATTAAGTGCTTATTAGATACTCCACGAAAATCAATTGTTGTAGTAAATTCATCGATGTTTCAAAGTTGTTTGAGGCATTTTATTGTTTAATCAATTATTAGAAGAGCTATCCGCGGAAATAGAAGAACCTGTTCTTTGAATAAGTCATCATTCGCAAGTTCTACGTAAGTTCCAGTGAAATGGTAAGTTTCACTAAAAAATGATATTCCATGTAATATTATGGTGGGGACGACCTCTTACGCCAAAAAGAATATTTTTTTTAATCGGCGAACGATCATTAAGCCATATCGAAGTTCAATCTAGTATGTGTGTGTGTGTGGGTGTGTGTGTGTGTGTGTGTGTGTGTGTGTGTGTGTGTGTGTGTGTGTGTGTGTGCGCGCGCGCGCGCGCGCGTGCGTGCGTATCCTCGTGTCCACTGGCCCATTCACCATAGAGTAAATACAATGTCCCTACTACTTAATTGCAACCTTTTCAGGTTTTTGTATGACATGGCATACGTGTGTGTGTGGGTTGAGTTGAGTTGGGTTAGGTTGGCTGATGGTTCATTATTAATTGAAAAAAAATTATTTTATTGCGTGAAACCCGTTCCCTCCTATGATATTACATGGAATATCTTTATCTAAGGATAAGAAATACTACAAAAGTTCGACACAAAAAAAAACACACACACACAGTGGATGGGACTTAGAATATTCAACGCACATAGCGTGATGCTGTTTCGGCGATTCCAAGAAAGAAAACATTTTTTTCCTGATATTAGAGGTCGTCCTCCACCATAATATTACATGTGATATCATTTTTTAATGATAATGATTGATACACCAAAAATTGGACTAATTTGGAGCTGCAGCCCTGATTCGAAATGTTTACCGTTTTATTAGAAACTTCATCTAAAACAAGAGATGGGAAATTTTGTTCTCTACAATAATGGTTTTCAAGATTTTTGGCTTCAAGTGCATAGTTACCGAGATATCAGCTGATAACGTGTTTTTTGTAACGTTGTGCCGCGTGCTAGCGAAAACATTGGCATAGAGTCGATGATGAGAGTCGTAGGCCGCAAAAGGCAATAAATATACATACATATATTCTTACCCGACTTGACATAGATTATATTGCCATTTGTGATACATGTTGTAAAATGATGGGTAGATAAATTTAGTAATTTCAATGAATGTTTGTTTTAGAGAATATAGAGGGAATTTTGAAACCAACACAATATAGTGGAAATGAAAAGTCATTAGGCTAATCGAGAGCTATGAATTTCTTTAAGCGTAAACGAGCGAAAATTACACAATTCAACTCTTGAATTCACCGTTCACCACGGGTATTTTTCAAAAGATGAAGAGCACTTAATTCGGCAATAGAGCATTCAATTAGCATCTAATTAGCACTTAATTCTCAGATATCGCAGAATTCGATTCGATCATGTGGTGTTTCTAGCTTGATAGAGGTCCCGGATGGCTATTCCTTGCACTAAATGATACAATTAGATATTTTGTGAATAATATTGCTTCCGAAAGTGTTGATTGATGGAAAATGGTGAAGATTCGATCGGTTAATTCCGGTGGCTTTTCATCTATAGATTCTTTTAACTCATCGAATAGGGAAGAATATTCGTCTGAATCCAGTATTTGATCACATAGCAGAAAATCATGCAACAAACATATTATTGCACCTGAAAATCTGAGGACTACGTACAAAACCATTTGCAAAAACGGCACGTTTTCACACGTAGCCATCCTTTCGCAACGATAAGTTGGAGGATCACGATAGTCGTTTTTGGAGCCTGGAAATCAAACGTCTTCGTGAGAATGCGTAAAGACCACAGGGCCACTTTATCGTCGGAATTTGACTAACAGAACCTAGACAACCCTTTATCCTATTCAGCACGTACCCTGTCCAGTCTAAACACGATGAGAGAACATCTCATTGATTCGTTACTATCATATCATTTGTGCCACCTCTCGGGTCATATCTTCATGAAAACGCAAGACGCGGCGAATATTGCTTTCGAGACAAATAGGATAGCGTAGTGAGGGTAGAACCGCTTACAGAGACTATGTGGGGATACAAATGAATGAAAATTGATTCCAAGGACTGATTCAAAGAATTATTTCGAATTAGAAGCTGATCGATTTATAAATAATGAGAAACAGAATAAAGTTAGAGATTATAAATAACGGATATCCAATACGATACTCGTAACAAACAAAATCATGGTCAACGAGGATTCCTGTAACGTAACTCTGTTGAAATAGAGATTAATGGAATGAGTCGTACGTCGGTGCAAATTGGATGAGATTATGTGTTTGTGACCGTACGTGTTATATATTCGCTGGAAAAATAATAATAATCAACGCTCGTAGTTAAGACTCACTTTTTCGGAATAATGGATATTTTAGAGTGCAATACTAAACGATCATACTACACGTGACGTTGATGCAATTTTCACTTACAAGGAAACCTTTCGAACCCGAACTCACCGATTTCGATGATTTTGATATATGTTGTAGAACATCGAAAAATGAGAGACACGTATTTTTTTATACGTGCTCTTAAGCCCATTTAGGGGTGAAATCTACCCTCAAAGTTCACTCTCAAAAAGTCTTCTTTCGAAATATCTCTGCTTCTGATTGGTATTTAGCGACGGAACAAAATGGAAAATGCTCTTTGCGGCAAGGCGAAGCTACAAGACATTGTTATGCCCACGAGGTTTGCAACCCCTATTTTTTATATCGGAAAAACCACATTTTTCGAAGATATTTTCGTTGTACTGATTCGAATATTGACTTGAAAATTGAAAAATAAATATTCTGAGTTGTGAAATAAAGTAAATAAGTTGACGTGTTCGAGGATTTTGCGTTAACTACCCCCAAACACGGTTACTACTCCTTCAGACATTAGTCATCTGCAATAATGAGAAGAATGTTTTTCTCAAGAAAAATACGAATAAGATATGAATTGAGATATCGAATATCTTATATTTAAAGTCATTTATCACAAGGCAATAATTTCATCATAAAATGGATCACCTTGGTCAAGATAAACTATAATTCGCGAGTGACTTTTTAATCTATCAATTCTTCTTTTCGTCCAATAATTTTTTACGATACTGTTTGTTACGGACGGACTTCGTCCACCGTCCAACGGTCCAGTTGCTACCAACGGATTCCGCCGACCTGGAATCCGAATCATGGGAAAGACCGTTGGAACAGATCCCACACCTTTCCGCGGAATCAGCAGATTCCACCGAGCCGCAGAACTCTCGGAGAGCGCTCTGCGGCGAGTGAACAAGACCCTTTTCCTGAATTAGGAATCATTGCGCGAACCGTCGTGGGTCGCACGAAGGGTCCGCGAAGGCAGTCATCGCCGAACGATCATCCAAGACAGTCGTCTCGCTGATCTTGCTAATTGTTGACCGACCAAGTTTTCATATCGCACGAATATCACAAGTCCTCATATTAGAGTCGCTTTATCAACATATTGTAAGGTCGTGGGGTGGGGCAAGCTCATGAATAAACCCAATTGATACTATTTTCTCCCAATTACTCGTCTCGAACTACAACCGAACCCGTCACTTCCTTAAAACAACTCAGAGAGTTGTACGCGCAGCTCCCCCGAACTCTGAATAATCGACGTTCTAACCGCTCGGAACGACCGTTACTACGCTGAAACAACATCCAACGATCGCGTTCGTAACAATTTGGTGCTAAGTGTGGGGTGTGTGCGAAAGGTGAAATTTTTATATTTTGGTGACAAAGTGAGTGGGTTAATTGATTAACCCACAAGTGTCACAACGGGAAGTGACCATGAGGATTTAACGAACCCAGAGACGGGGAACGACCAGGATACCAAAGAAACCGAAAAGAGGACGAAAGAGAATGATAATCGCCCTCTGCCTCTTCCGAGTATGGAACCTTTTTGGGTCAGTCCCGCTTTACATTAATACAAACGTAACTTGATTGCGTGATCAGTGCGCCTAAATTAGACGTCGGGGCATCCGAATATCGAATGTCCGAAACCCCATCGACGGGAGAAAATCATTCACCCTTTGATCCGTGGGCGCGTCGCGAAAGCAAACCGCATTTAAACAGCGATTCCGACGAGGGCACGTTGACGTCGGTCGGAGAAATGGAACAAGTAAATAACATAACGAATCCGCCGCAAGCACAGGGTGATACATCGGCGATGGCTCACCGGGGAAACGCGCACGGACACCTACGCGACGCGTTAGATATGATACCGAACTTCAATGGGTCCCCGGACCACCTAATCCCATTTATTCAGTGGTGTAGAAACGCGGTCGCGTCGGTCCCTCCAGAAATGGAAAAATTAGTAGTCCAATCCCTAAGCAGGAAGTTTAAGGGAACCGCGGCAGATTTCGCCATCGCAGTAATGAGTATGGAGAAGCTAGACGAAGTAGTAGCTAGGCTAACTGCGGTGTTCGACGGGAAACGAGGGGATTCGTACTGGATGGAAGAGTTATACCGAGCCCATCCAACCCCTAACGAAACATCCGCGACTTACGGAGCCCGAATAGCGACGATTTACGAGAATCTCCGTATCGAGGTGCGAACACGAACAGACACCTCCGAAGGTGCGCGAACAGCGAAGATAGAACAAGCCGAGGAAATAGCCCTTAGAGCGTTTCGTAGAGGATTAAAAACAGACGTCGACACACGACTAGTAGCAGGGAACCCCGTGACTTTATCGGAGGCCAGGTTTCTTGTCGACAAGATCGAACGCGACCTCCAGTGGATACGCGACGCCCCGATAGGAAAAAGCGACAACGCTAGCGGCGCGCAAACACCGCTCTGGCGCGATACGAGTAAGCGGTGTAATTTCTGTAGAAATAAGGGTCATACCCAAGCCGAATGCAATACATTGGTCAAGGAAATTAGACAAAGTACCGCCCAAGGCCGCGGTAACTACAGAGGATCACGCCCTCGCGACAACCAGGTCCGACACAACGGACCCCCGGAAAACCACTGGAATCATGGGTCGGAATCGTGGAACGAGCGCTCAAACGATCCACGCAACGAACGACAGATACGAAACGGGTCTTGGCAAGACCGCGCAAACAATTCGCGAACGGACCATCAGGGTGGCTGGCACGGGCGATACCAACCACGGGGATACAACTCGGGAGCTCCGGGACGAAACGCATACGAACCGAACGCGCAGGGACAAGCCAGAAATCATAGTAAAAGTTTTCAGCGCGATTTAAACGGGGAAAGGGCTCGGCCCGACACGTCAGGACCGAGCCCGGGCGTACTCCCAAGCGCGAACATGCGACCGTGCGGCCTCAACGAGTAAACGGAATCCTAGAGATTCAAGGAAATCGGCTCGTCGCCGCCCCCGCGATCGAACTATACAGCGACGACCTCCGGAATGGACGAGCAGATTTGTTGGTAGATACTGGCGCCGAGATCTGCCTGATCAAGAGAGGAAGCGTAGCGAACGATGTACCAGTATACGCAAACGATACATGGGAATTAGTAGGAATTACGGACGGAAAATCAACGACTCACGGACGAGTCGACATTATGCTGGACGGTCGACGGTGCGAATTCCACGTCGTCGACGACAATTTTCCGATTTCACAGAGCGCCATACTAGGTTCGACATTCCATTCCAAATTTAAAGCTACAATCTCCTATAGCCAACGAACATATAGCGTAGGAAAAGACACATACCCGTTTCGAAAAGGGGAAGGTCTCACCATTCCAGCGCGAAGCAAGCACAGGGTATACGTGAGGGTCGCCAACCCAGAAATAGGAGTAGGAATGTTACCCTCGATCAACGCCGGGCCCGACATCTACATGGGGAATTGCATCGTGAACGTAGATAACGGAGTCGCGCACCTATACGCAATAAACACATCAGAGGAGGCGATCACGATAGAAGTACCGGTGTTCGAACTAACCGAATGCGAACAAATTCGAGCGGCGACCGAGGAACACGTGACCGTCGGCCTCGGTGGAGTAAACAGCGAAGGGAAAATAGCGACGGTAAACGCAACGAGGAGGAGAGACCGGACCGACGAAGTCTTCGAAATTCTTCCGCGAGAGGGATGGAACGCAGAAGAAAACAACCACGTGAGAAAATTAATCCACGAATATGGTCACCTGTTCTCCCTACCCGGTGACCCGCTGCCAGCGACGACCGTGCTGTCCCATCACATCCCCACCACCGACGATCTCCCAGTAAGAACGAGACAATTCCGACAGCCACCGCTACTTCGAGAGGAAATTAACCGACACGTAGCAGAAGGATTAAAGGCAGGGATAATTAAACCTTCCGCCTCCCCGTACAACTCACCCGCATGGGTAGTGCCAAAAAAGGTGGGAGCGAACGGACAGAAGCGATGGAGATTGGTCGTCGATTTTCGCGGACTAAATGAAAAAACAACGCACGACTTGTACCCCCTACCGATAATAACCGACGCTCTGGACCAGTTGGGACAAGCGAAGTACTTCTCTACGCTCGACCTAAAATCAGGGTTCCACCAGATACCGATGGCCAAGGAGGATATGCACAAAACAGCATTTTCAACACCAAACGGCCACTACGAATATGCCCGTATGCCGATGGGAGTTCGGAACGGTCCCGCCACCTTCCAGAGGCTGATGGACCTGGTGCTAGCCGGACTCCAGGGAATCGAGCTCGCGGTATACCTTGACGACATCATCATTTACGCCAAGGATCTGGACGAACACGAAGTAAAGTTTCGCCGCCTGATGAAACGGATCGACGACGCGAACCTTACGTTCGCGCCGGAAAAATGTTTTCTCCTGAGAAAGGAAGCCGAATACCTCGGCCACGTCGTAGGGAAAGGGATCGTCAAACCCGATCCAAAAGAAGTCGAGGCTGTCCGAAATTACCCACCACCGAACTCTGCAAAGAAAATCAAGCAATTCATAGGGTTAGTAGGTTATTATCGTAGATTCATCGAAGGGTTCGCGAAGATAGCAGCTCCTTTACTGCGATAACTTAGCGCAACGAAAAATTTGTATGGGGCGAAGCCCAGAAGAAAGCGTTTGAAACATTGAGAGATAAATTGTGCGAAGGGCCCATACTCCGAGGACCCGACTTTTCGAAACCGTTTATCGTCACTACGGACGCGTCAGACTACGCGATCGGGGCAATCCTCAGCCAGGGAAAGTTAGGAGAAGACCTACCGATTGCATACGCCTCGCGCACGTTGAAAGGGGCAGAAACTAGGTATAGTGTAGGAGAAAAGGAAATCTTAGCAGCGGTATACGCAACCGAACAATTTCGACCGTATTTATACGGAAACCGCTTTACTATCGTAACTGACCACCAGCCACTGAAATGGTCCAAGAATATGAAGAACCTCGCGCTACGTCTCCACCGTTTTCGGATCAAACTAGAAGATTTTGACTACGACGTCGAGTACCGATCGGGCGCACGTCAGGGGCACGCCGACGCGCTATCACGAAATCCGGTACTACGCGAGGGGGAGCGCGACCCCAACAGACCGCGGTTAGATTTCTATGAGGCGGACGAATTCCACGAAAAAACGGAGGAAGGGGATACACCCCACGTCCTCATGGTGAAGAAAAAGGAAACGGACCAAAACCGGCCGTTAAAGAAATCAAAAGGGTGGCATCAGCACGCCACCCGTAACCGATCCACAGATGGATCGGGCAGTGGAAATCCAGCGCCAAGGAAGGAGAGAGGAGTCGATGCTAAAGAAATAGAAAAAAGCGGTAAGAACACGAATGATCAAGTGGGATCGGATCAAGCCGTCGAAATGACAGAATTACCACCGCGGTTCACGCGGGCACAACGGAAACGGATACGCTCGACCGATGAAACATAAAGTGGAAATCCGGCAGCGAGGAAGGAAAAGCGGTTAAACGGGAGCGAAACAAAAGAAAGCGTCGCAGCGACCGACGCCCGACACGGTTCGGACCAGGACACCGGAATGGACGAAGAAATGCCACGCCTCGCCCGAAAACGAAGAGCGCGAGCGTGGAGAACCGAGGAATTATGTAGTGAAAGAGCAGCGCCCAGGCAAAAAAGGCGCATTCAAAGGGAAGAAATCGAACAGGTCGCCGGAACGAGCAGCGATCGAGATAAAGGGAACCCAAGCGAGGGCGGCGAAGGGTGCACCTCACCATACGGAGAGATTACAGACGGATACGTCCCCGGGACGGAAAGCGAAGAAGGTAGCAGCCGCAAAGAAGCGCCAAGGAGCAAGAAAGGAAGGAAGACGAGGAAAAGCAGTAGCAACGACGCACCAAACGCGGGAGGAGAGATACCCCGTATATTCGATCCGGAAAGTGCGAGAACCGCCCAAACAGACGAGGCGACGGCACCACACGAATCCTCAACGGCAACCGCCACGG
Organism: Arge pagana; assembly: GCA_963969455.1. Taxonomy (NCBI): domain Eukaryota; kingdom Metazoa; phylum Arthropoda; class Insecta; order Hymenoptera; family Argidae; genus Arge; species Arge pagana. Next base: position 185,500 of record CAXAKQ010000179.1, read on the forward strand.
AGGATGGCGACACAGAAACGGGAAGGGAAATGCCCCGTATCGTTGACCCGATCAACACGGAAAAGAAAATCCCCCGCACAGACAAAGCGAGCGATCGGGCCCACCGATCACAACCACGACGAGGCAGGGGAAGACCGAAAATCGAACGCACGGGTCGCAGAGGAAGACCCAGGAAGGTATATCATCCGAGTCATCACCCCGACGAAACCGAACGGCCGTCACAAATATCGTCAAGATACACAAGGACGAGCGTAACCGAAATGGACGGCACAAAAAAACTCCGTGGCAACACAACAGAACCTGCCACGAAAGGTATAACGAGAAAGCCAATTAGAAAAAGACCAGAGATCATCGACCCCGGAGGATCAACAGAGGAAGGCGACGTCCAGACGACCACGCGTGATTGGGCCAGATCACGCGCGCGGTGGAGGAAAAAGGCGACACAAACATTCGAGATAAGCCGGACGAATCAGCCGGTGACTTCGACCGATCGCTTATCGCGCTGACGAGGCGCAAGACAGAAGAGCCGTGACGCTAGACAGACCCACTGCTAAGGCACAGCGATCCGTAGCTCCCAACCAGCTGACAAAACGCACGCTAAACGAAGAAGTTGGGCACAGACAGGACGTAGCCCGCGCGAACGAGCATACCCCAGTGGTCCGCAGTGGCGACATGGTGGGCGCCGAATTCTCCCAGATTCGCGGAAGCATGGCGAACCTGACGGATGAGTTCGCGACCCTAGCGGGACAATACAACCTCCTGGACGACAGGGTCCAGATGATGAAGAGCGAGATTTGCCTACATTCAGCCGGAATCGGCCTACACGGCGATAAGTTGCGACCTGAGAACATACGTCAGCTTAGGAATTGAGGAAATCGCGCGTTGTCACCTCTCACGCTTGGGTCGGGTCTGTAGGGCAGAGACCCCCGTTTACGACGTTTCCGCCGAGTCTGATTGCGCCGTGCAAATCAACCTGAACCCGGAATTCCGCGCCTATGACCGTTGCGATGTTCGGATCGAGAAGCGCGAGACAACATTTTGGAAACGGGCGGGAAAATCGAACACGTGGTACTTTTCAGCGCCCGTCCGACAAACGGTATTCGTAAAATGCGACGGGGCAAACGCGGCGACCGTATTCATTGAAGGCACCGGAGCCTTATCACTGCAGCACGATTGCGTCGGACGCACGAACACGGTCACACTCCGCGCGCATCGAAAATTCGAAACGCGGACGTCGACCGCGATTCGGGAGGGACAGCCCCTCAATATTACCGCTATGTGGGTAAGTAGCGACCCCGAAATAAAATTAACTGAGGCCATCGCCGACGTAGGATCGTCATTGGCGAACCGCACCGGACAAACAAGCGCGAAATCACGAACGACGGCCAGCGGCGTCCGATTCGCCGAAATCGTAACGCGAGCGAAAGGTATTGCCGAAAAACAGCACGTAGAACGGCGGATCCAAATTATTGAAATATCCGCAATCTTCGGCATCGCGTCCCTAGGCACCCTGATCACCGCCATATTTGTCGCGAGGAGGTTCTCCCTGGGGGGGAGCCTCCTCAAACTAATACTGTGTAGAAAGATTACAGGGAAACAGGAGTCGATCGAAAACAAACGGAGCGAGGGAACAACGTTCAACCTCGCCCTGACCGACACCAGACCAACAATGGTTGCAGTGGAAGAGACGCGGGAGACACATGATCACCACCGATCGCGTCACCGCCGCCCGAGTTCCGAGATTCACGGAGTAGAAGAACTCCGACTGGCCTTGCCAGCCCCTCCAGAACCACCGTGCACCGCGCGAACCAAGGCCAGCGATCCAAACGGGAGTTGGGAAAGCCTAGACAGCGCATCAACACGGAAGTCATACTACCATAAAAAGGGGTAACGCAAACCCTCGGAGGGACGCAAAGTACAACGACTCCTTACGAATATTTGCTCACCATATACATATATAACCCCTTTAGGCTATCGGGATCCGGCCAGTGGGTCCCCGACGAGTAGGGAACACCCCGCCCCTCTAGAATAAGGATTTAGATACCTATGTACCCACGACCATTTTTAATTCTTTTTTTTTTAAACTTTCGCCTTGTTTTTGAATTGTCGATTCTTTATTTTTCACTGATCATTTTACACTTTTGTTCTTTCCTCCATTTCAATTCCAACTCGCCCTCCGCGAGAGAATTGGCGACGGTGGATCGTCGCTTTTTCACCGCCCCGGGAGTGTTACGGACGGACTTCGTCCACCGTCCAACGGTCCAGTTGCTACCAACGGATTCCGCCGACCTGGAATCCGAATCATGGGAAAGACCGTTGGAACAGATCCCACACCTTTCCGCGGAATCAGCAGATTCCACCGAGCCGCAGAACTCTCGGAGAGCGCTCTGCGGCGAGTGAACAAGACCCTTTTCCTGAATTAGGAATCATTGCGCGAACCGTCGTGGGCCGCACGAAGGGTTCGCGAAGGCAGTCATCGCCGAACGATCATCTGAAACAGTCCTCTCGCTGATCTTGCTAATTGTTAACCGACCAAGTTTTCATATCGCACGAATATCACAAGTCCTCATATTAGAGTCGCTTTATCAACATATTGTAAGGTCGTGGGGTAGGGCAAGCTCATGAATAAACCCAATTGATACTATTTTCTCCCAATTACTCGTCTCGAACTACAACCGAACCCGTCACTTCCTTGAAACAACTCAGAGAGTTGTACGCGCAGCTCCCTCGAACTCTGAATAATCGACGTTCTAACCGCTCGGAACGACCGTTACTACGCGAAAACAACATCCAACGATCGCGTTCGTAACACTGTTTATCACCGATTATTCGTTTCGTAACTCATCGGTCGGGTATATATGTCGTGAAACTCCATGCTCGGGAATAAGTGTAGTCTTTCAGAAGCATTGAGTAGGTTTGTTCCTCCATCCGGACTCAACAATGAGAATCAATCCTTTGACTGTTATACATTTATTATCCGCGTTTTTTCAAAATATTCAAATACAAGATGGAACGGCCAATCATAGAGAAATGGAGTTAGCAGAATCGATTAAAGATATACTGATAAGTGCCACAAATGATTTCAATGACGTAGATATGGTTATTGGAGAGACATTACATTTTCAAGAACAGTACAAAGATGACGCAGCAAAAATAGTTGAAGATACAATACGGCATCATTTTCCTGATCCTGTTGAAGCACCAACAAATCATTGTACAGAATGCTGTTCGTGGTAATCAAGAAGTTATCAACTTCGGAAAATCGTGTTTATATTATGTACATATAAAAATACTCAAAATATTCGAAATCAATTTGGTTTTTTCAAAGTAAAGTGCTCGCAGGTCTCATTTTTGATTTTTTATTTCAACAATCATGGAAATCAGGTTCAGCTGCATATGTATTGACCCAGAAAACTTCAATACAAAAAACTAGAACTAATTCTATAGCAGATGAATATTCTTCAAATTCTCAATTTGAAGTGTATTATTCTGTAAATTCATGACAATAATGGTAATCTTCATAGAAATGTTTGAAACATAATGATTTCTTACACCAGCCGCATCGTATCATAGCAATATCATAGTCGCGGAATACCAATTAGAAGCAGAGATATATCGGAAAAAGACGTTTCAAGAGTGAACTTTGAGGGTAGATTTCACCCCCTAAACGGGCTTAAGAGCACATATAACAAAATACGTGGCTCTCAAAACATATCTTATTCGTATTTCTCTTGAGAAAAACATTTTTTTCATTATTGCAGATGACCAATGTCTGAAGGGGTAGTAACCGTGTTTGGGGGTAGTGAACGCGAAATCCTCGAACACGTCAACTTATTTACTTCATTTCACAACTCAGAATATTTATTTTTCAATTTTCAAGTCAATATTTGAATCAGTAGAACGAAAATATCTTCGAAAAATGTGGTTTTTCCGGTATAAAAAATAGGGGTTGCAACTCTTGTGGGCATTACAATGTCTAGTAGCTTCGCCTCGCCGCAAAGAGCATTTTCCATTTTGTTCCGTCGCGGAATACCAATTAGAAGCAGAGATATTTCGAAAAAAGACTTTTTGAGAGTGAACTTTGAGGGTAGATTTCACCCCTAAATGGGCTTAAGAGCACGTATAAAAAAATACGTGTCTCTTATTTTTCGATGTTCTACAACATATATCAAAATCATCGAAATCGGTGAGTTCGGGTTCGAAAGGTTTCCTTGTTAGAAGTGTGGAATTCAGTTTGAAAAGAATATAGTACATGCCCTGGGCACCGATCGCTGACGGTTATTCCGCTCTGACGAACAAATGCGAAATACATGTATAAGGTATTGTGTTTGAATATGATTACATTGAATCCGATTAAATACAGCAGGAATAAACACGTTCTGGGCGCCGTTCGCTGAAGATTATTCCGCTATAACGACCAAATAGGAATTTCGAATATAAAAAGCGGCGCTGTTCCTAGACACCTTAGCGTCTTGGGCAACATGAAACGGATGCGCCCTCCGCCTCCCCCCGCTGAATGAGTGCATGTGAAACCGATTGTAATAGAATATAGCGTCACGAATAATCATTCACCACTTTTGTTGCATGAGATCATAGTTTACTGTTATTGATCAGTTGTAGGTGGTACTTTTTGGCGCCCACCGCTCCTAGCCCCACTCCTACCCCCACCCCGCGGAGTGGGGTTAAAAGTAGGGGTCGCCATAGCGCGACACCGGCTTTTTTCATTTCTCCTTTTTTCTCTTTTCCTTCGTTTTTTTCTTCTTTTTTCTGCGTTTTTTTTCTTTCCTTTCATTTTTTTCCTTTTTCTTTCCTATTATTTCTTCATTTTTTATTTCTTCTTCAACTAGCGGCCGTCGAGCAGCAGCAGCAACGGTCATCAGCGCCAGGTTTGGGTGTGTGGTGGGGAGGGGAGACTGAGCGTATCGCCATGATTCACACACTCTTTCAATTTTTTTCTTTTTATTCTTTAATCAAATATCACAATTCACACAATTGTTGTTGGCCTCGCCTACACCTTGGGGATGCGATCTGCGGGATATACGCTCACTGTAAAGGGTGAGGTAGGGTGAAAACAAATGTTATAAATTCAAATCGACCCCAACTGATCGAGCGTTTATTGGAAAACCGAGGTAAAGAAAATATCTAGGATGAGGCTGAGAAATCAGGTTGATCACGAATACTCGCACGTTTAATATCTCGACTGACTTGTAGTCTACAATAATTCGTTTATTTCGTACCAGTTAACAATTCCAATATGAGACAAAGGAAGGGCTGAAGGCCCGCATAGTCATAGGAGGAAAAGCGACTCGCCTGTTTCCTTCGCTGTTTTTGCCGTCTACTGCGTAGTTATAGGAGGAAAAGCGACTCGCCTGTTTCCTTCACTGTTTTTCGCCGTCTACTGCGTAGTTATAGGAGGAAAAGCGACTCGGCTGTTTCCTTCACTGTTTTTCGCGGTCTACTGCGCCATCCGTGGGCCTGCGAGGGTTTTGTTTTTCCCCTTGCGCCCCCCACTCTCCGACCGCGGTCGAGGCTTCATTTCCGCGAGTCTTTGCCCTCTCCCTGGGCCTCAAGCGCCGCGCGCACCCCAGACTCTCCGTCGCTGGCTACCACCGCCGTCCGCAGTCCTCCCTCTCGCTCGCTCTACTGCTCGCAGCCCTACCGGCCCATGGGTCAGTCTCGCGACTTTCCCGTTCCGTTTCGATCAACCCAACAATACCCGGGAGGTAAACCTCCCCGTGGGGTCTGGCAGCCTTCACAGGGCTAACCTCATGAAGCTGTATGGGGCATTACGGCCACGATGACGTCGTCACGTCCGTGCACGTCTATGGGCGAGCTTCGAGCTTCGAGAGATATGGACCTGACTTTGGTATCGTTTTATAGCAGACTCTCTTCTGGCGCTTTGGATTAGCACTAGACATTGTTTCGCGATCGATAAGTCAACCCACTCGCAATCAGGCGTGTCGCTTCTCCTTTTACACTTTTCTTTTCTTATAAGTTCTTTTCTTATAAACCTTAGAATACGCGATTTTCTCTTTGCGCGTTTCCAACACTCACAATACGGCTTTTTATACCGCGTAGGGCCTGCAGAAGCTGCTCAGTGTTCATAACACGCAGTAGTTACAAAGGCGTTGCCGTTTCTTCGATATCGACGGTTTTTTCCGCTTCCCGACGTTTTACTGTCAGCAACCCTATGTTCCAGGTTGTGGTGGTTCTGTGCTGCCACAAAGCGCCGAAGCGGTGGCTATGGGAGAGCAGCCTTTTGATTCTTCCAGCGTTGTTGAGAGTGCACTTGAACTCGGTATTTTCACGCAGGCGGCCGTGACATAAACAAAACGTATTGCTTTCCGGAAGGTTACGGTGCGGTGGAGCTTCCTCGTCTCCCTCTGTATTTATAGCGTATCGATCCGTCAGCTGTGTCAAATAAGCCGCTTTGTCAGCTCCTCTTGTGAACAATCGATCCGACTGTACAGCAATTTTCTTCAGAGTAGCTTTGACTATGCGTAAAGGTGTTACACCTTCGGACCACTCCATACCATGATGATTGCTTTGTAGCCACGTGTTTTGTCGTTTCACACTGGGTGGTAGACTGTTATAAGCGTAGGGTGGCGATATAAGCCAATGAGCTAGGTAAGATGTTTTGAGAAAAACTACGGCAACCGCTTTGGGTATAAAATGATTGCGCTTATCCTTCAGACCTTGTATGTCAATGGCGATGTTCGTGATGCCTCTCAATCGTTGTAACACGTCAGGTTTTGAACATATACTGACGATTTGCGTTGCTTGCACTACGGGTATATGATACCTCCCACGCTATAAGCTTCCCGGTCTAACCGCTAGAATCCAAGATGAACTGTCTGGATGGGTCTATCTCCACCACGTTATCATATTTCGCATACACAATACAGTTAATGGTTGAAGTTAGGGGTTTAGTGAAACGTACTTTTATCTTCACACTGCCGTGTCTCACACGTTTCCAAGGAGTGCTACTATTGGCCGAGAGATCAGGCGTAAGATCAAACACAAAGAGACAATAGCCGCGCGGATAGTTTGAACGTGAGATGTAATTATCTTCGTTCAAAAAGTAAATAGCTGTACCAGAAAATAATGTGTGATACGCATCCACGCAAATATTTACAGCTATGAAGTGTGGTAGAAGTTTTAACTGCACCTGCAAGCCATCAGCATACAAAGAAAGATAATTAATGCGACAATTTTGGAAATTGAAGGGATTCATAGCGCGATCACCGTTAAAAACCTTGTTATCGACGAAACCGATGATTATACGTTTGGACCATTGACCAAGTATAACATCACCCTGAGTACCCCCGTGTACCCCGGCGTGCAACGATATCGCTTTCACCTCGACACGCGTCAAAGAGTTTTTGCTGTAGATTGAGATAAAGCTCTTGCGTGAGCCAAAAGTATACGTGGCACTATCGGAACTCGTCACACAAGCAGCGACGCTTCCGTAATACGAATCGTACAGTCTTTCAAAGAGCTCATGAGACAAAAAGCGTTATTGGTCCGTACAAGTCGCAGACGCACCTCAACACCATTCAGCGAAAACCTCTCTCGATTGAAGATATCGCAGTGCAAATGGCCAACGAGATCAATCGTTTTATTCCTCCCTAGTAGGATCCGTCCATTCCGCCTGCTGTATCACTTTACCATAGAGCACTTGTGGGATACGACTCCTCAGCACCAGGACCGTTAGTCGAGAGAGTTTCAACGAACGCTCCGTATGCATAAGCGGTGTTAGGAGGCGCCACAGGTTTCTGATTTGAAAATACATCGTCCTGATTGAACTTCCTTTATCTGTGGTGTTTTCATCTCAACGCGCATATTCAGCATGGTGTGTGCAAGATCAATGTATTCATCTCCTTGATCCGGCAAGACAAACTCTAGCGGTGAATCATCCATCAATGATGAGATCACCTTATTATACACTGCATGCGTTCCTGCAATCGTTGTTTGGGTCAGCGGTAGTGTGAATAATTTGAACGCTGACTTAAAACACGCACACAAATGTGCGTGTGGGAACGCCGTTTTTTCCGAACTCAGGTTATGCAAAAATATCCGTCACTGTTCTTGGTTTCTTATTACGGTTCTTGGCTGCTGGTTTTACGGCTCTTCTCTCTACTGTCTTCCTCGTCCCGCGTCGTTTCTTTTTCACCGCACCTGAGCGTTTTCGTGGCTTCACGGTCTTCATTTTTTTTTCACATCGGTGCGTCGTGATGCGCTCCCAGTATAAGGATGCATCAGTTTATCAATCTTACCAAATTTATAGCCTGAGCCCTTCATGGGTGTATTAATTTTTTCTTCAGCCTTACGTTTTAGATTGTCCCCTGACTCGCGGAGGCGTGTTTTGAATGCCTCTCTTGGGTAAATACCTGATCGCATAACATCCGTAGCTACATTAATACCCTAGCGAAGCGCCTCTTCACCAACAACCCGAGCACCTTGTTTCAAGAGTGGCATAATCCACCGAAAGAGACCGCCCAGGAAACTTTCAATACCGCGACCTCTTTGATTCGGTGCCCCAATATACAAATGACTGATACCACCATAGCCAGTTCGAGCATCACCCCTCGTTTGCATATCAGAGCATTCGTCATAGTAAGTCATTTTAGAGCTACTCGAGTTAATCTGTACGCTCGAACTGTAACGTCACCGTCAGCGTCCCGTGCTCGAATGGTATTGGATCACTAAACTCATACCTTATATCAACGGTTATTGTTTGAAAACTAGTGCATAATAGAGGAACATAGTGTGGCGGTGAAAAGCTTCTTATTTTCACAGACCCGTAACGACGACTATCATCGGTCGCCACCCGCACGACACGTAGCAGCAAGCGTGTGCACATCTTCCGTGAATCAATATTTTTATTTACTCTTAAAAAGTCATTCGTGATACAAAAATTCATTTGTCACAATTCTTTTCGTACCTTCCTACCCAAAGAATGAAAATAAATTTTAAAAAGTTGCTAGCTTTTTCTTATAACACCAAAATAATCCACAATAAAGAATATTCATTCATTTATTCACAAAAATATTCATGTGATTGCATAGCAGTTGCCGTAGAATAGGTGAAATAAAAAAAGTACGGGCCTGGATTCCAACCAGCGATCCCGCGGTTACGAAGCGGAGACGTTGCCGACCAGATCGCGCACGCGTTGAAATTGATTTAACGCAGATAGTATATACACGCTTGAAAATTATCGAAATTTTTCGGCTGGAAATTGTGCTCTATTACTTCCATCTGATACACCCCTGGGTGCGACCTACCTGTTGTATGAATTTCATCCAAATCGGCCACCCATGTACCTGAGGGTCCGTATGTCAGTGTTCTATCGAATCTCTTAACAATGGCCAATTTTATATCAGTATTTCTGGCAATACGGAATTGTATATTCTTTTTCTTTGAAAGAACCTAGAATGCAGCACCAATCAATTCTCCATCCCCATCCGTCTGTAGGTAAACGGGTGATCGACCGTTACCATTTTCTCAAGATGAAATAAGATCAAAGGTGTTAGTTACGTATACATCAGACGTGTCGCGTGAAGGTGGAACTCATGCAAATTGAATAAGAACGCCTTGAAGAACGAGGAGATGAACATAACCATCGTTATAATTTTCAATCGAGCGAAGATCTACGAGATCAGCCTTCAAAGATCACCAATATTCCGCACGTTGTGAAAACGTCTCGGAAAGCGATGTCGCATGGGTCTGTGTTTTTTGTAAGCATTCTGTGTTTCAAGCCACTGCAATGCCTTGACCCTGGAAATTTTCTTCTGACGCTAAGCGTAACCATTCAATAGCACCTGAGAACGATGTTCCATGGACTGGATTAGAGTACACTTTTTCTAAGGTTTTCATGATTATAATTTAAGGGAAGCCCAGGTTACAAGTCTTTTCTTATTATGATAAGCGCTGCCTTTCTACCGGTGTTATTTTCAGTGTTTTCATGACCACTGAAAAACGATCCACAATGCCTCATTGCCGATAAACTCCCGTAGTGTCTGCGTCGCTCTCAGAATACGGACGAAAGTACCACGCCCGGTTGGTGTGAGCATTTTTCTTGCTCCCATGGCGTCATTCACGAGATCAACGATATTCGAATCCTTCATTGGTTTCCCCATCGACCGACACGACCCTGGGCAGAATACGAAGAAAACTTAGACGACGATGTGTCATGTAATCGACGAAGCAACAGTTTTGCTTTCGTGCGATATTTAGCTGGTACACTCTCAATTATGACGGAGGCGTTTATCCCTTACAGGTTTCCTTTTCTTCATCACAGCCAGACTCTGCAGAGGGTCTATTTCTCGTGAGTACATGGTAGTGCTGGAGTCCCTCAGCATCAGTGAAATGAAGATAACGTTGAAGCACAGTCAAGTATGCAGTCCACTTCGCCCTCTCACTCTTGTACGCGTTAGAATTCGGAATTTCATCCATCTCTGCGTCTAATCCAATCGGCGTCGCGTCACTTTCAGGCGCTGAACGTATGTGAACCACTGTACTCAAAACTGGTTGCTTCTGACTTTGTGAGGTCAGCTGCAATAGAGGCTCCTCCGGTACGAGCACCACTTTTCTTGCGTACTCCATTATACACGACCACCAATTAAGCTTGACAGAACAGTCCCTAGTATCGGTGCTAGTAAAAGAGGCAAAAACTCGCCGCTTTGAACAACAACACGTTTCTTACTTCTCCAACAGCCTTTTTTGAGGCTAAACGCCGAAGAACGAGAGTGTGCCGACGTAATTTTTTTCTCTGATCAGTCTTCAGAGGGATGTTTCCGCAAAGAACGTTCAAGGTACACTTGCAGATACCACGGATGATTCCGGGATCTGCTTTACGTGAAACATCCTCGCGCTGCTCCTCTTTCAGATGCTGAAGAGCTCGCAATGTCGTGACCTGTTTCCTACAGAGCAGTGAATCATCTCGCACCATTACGCTTGATGAACTATCGACTGTGTTGATGTATCACATCTTTCAATCCGTTTTGTACTGGGAATCTTCGAACAAGCGCGACCTCTAGGAATGTACCACACACACCGTCACACACATTGATTACCACTTGATTTTTTTGCACTGGTCAGATGTACCTCGAGCTGTGCCGGTTTGTTGAAATTCGCTCAATACGGTGGCGCTTGTGCCGTAACACAACGATCCTTTGGAAGTCATCACACGCGCAGAACTGGCAATTCACTAGTATCGCAGCTATTTTCTGACTTTCTCCGTGGAATGTACACAAAATGATGAGGATCATCGGAAAAATACAGGTGCGGTATCTACAATTATCAGGTGTGGATTGTTTCAAATCAAGCAGCAAATAACCATGCGGTTGGTAGGTCGCATGGTGATGAACCTCTTGTAAAAAGCGTGGATTTTCCGGATATACCTGGCGCGCAAGATATTGAATTTGTGCACGATCACGAGGATTTTTGAAAATTACAATATAGTTCGCGTTCAGTGAGATATCTCGCTGACCGTGTTCTTGATGGACTGAGTTTTGAGCGATAAAAATACCGCTCTGGTTTTTATGGTGGCTTCCTTGGGTGGAAAATCCACAACGTTATTGTTCGATGCCTCACGCATCAAATCATTGATTATTATGAGTTTTTTTTGAGGATCGTTCGTATAATCGGTACTATGAGGTAACCCTTCATGAAACTTGATCGATGTACCGTACTTCGTGTACGCGGGATGTCACTTGGAATAATAGAAAATAACTCTCTCAAACGAATCACTTTTCACACGTAAAATGAACTTGTGAAACCTTTCTACAAAGTACATTTTACTTCAACGCGTGGGACCACAGACCATTGAGGTCCATCGATACTTCCGCTGTGTATCCATTCGTACGAATGAGTACATTCCCCATACAGCTGGGCGATATAAAGAATTCGAACAGTCGAAATATGCATGAGAGTCTTATTTTACAGTCGAAACATAAGTGTTTTATGGTAGTAACATGAAATTTTACAGCAATTACAGTATTCTACAGTATTTACTAGATTACCTGTAGAAAATCAGCACTTTCAAAAGCTAATCTTCGTAACCGTAAGGGAGAGAACCGTTTTCACCATCATGTCCTCGCCTGACGCTCAACGGTATTCATGATTTGCCTTCGGGACGTGTTACAACTTGATGGAATGCTGTTCGCCGTATTGAATCATATCGTAGCACAATCGGATCTTTTCTCTCGCCTGTGATAAATGAGCGCATTGACTCGTGATTCATCAGTTAATAGTTCACGTAGTTAAGCGTTATACCTTTAACTTCACAAACTTCGTATTCTACGCCACCTGGTGTTCTAACTATGAAAGAATGAAATTTTGGGTATCCCGAAACGAAAGATAGCTGCCCTCACCATAAGAACTGAGCTCGTCTGTTAGATCCCCTAGAAGCTGACCTGTTAGTGGCTCGTACTCCCAGGGTCTTTTTTTGTAATGTGAATAATAGAATCGGTCTCGCAGTACAGCGCACGCTCCCCCAACAGCTCGAGCTGTTGCCATACGAACTGATACGTGTGAAGTTTCAGACGGCTGTTAGATTTGTTATATTAGACGGTACTGCGGCATCGTCGGTTTTCGTGTCATTAACGTATAATACGTGGTTATTAACAAGCAGCATACCGGTGATTTCGTGCTCAGGACAGCTTAGCAGCTCCATAAGTTTTCCGCGTGTCGACCCTATTTCGGTTTGAGGTAAATTTTCGCACTGCCCAAATTCGCCCCAAAACAAATTATGGCAGAGTTTAGCTACCGAACGAAGACTCGGATTTTTAGCTTTCACAGCGCGATTCAGCTCAACTCCTTCGGCAGCCTTGAAAAAAAACTATGTAACGATTTCGAGCCGCCTAATCTTGTATACAGTTCTCGGACCAACTACTAGCCTCCTGTTCGATTTTAGGGAAAGTATTGATGTATTCGGTAAGAAGACCACCCTACCTCGTATCACAACTGTTCTGTGTTATCTCGTACTGCCAAATCTCGCTTACAGTCAATACCTTATACCCACACAGGATAGCTTCTCGCAACTCATCTACCACCCAGGTTCCACTCAATGAGCGTTCCGCAAGGTCTTCATGAGGGCACCTGTCCTGATTCCTTGTTTTGCAACAACTACAGCATAACCCAAATAACAAACGTTGGTGAATTCGTATTGGTAGCACGGGATGATAAAGGTCTTGCAGTAGAAGTACCGTACATTCAATAAGACCCTCGACACGCGAAAGATCAGTATTTGCGGGTCCTGTCAACTCCTTGCACTCATCACCGACATATACTGTTGGAGGTACTACAAGGTATTCACCATACGTACAAATGTTTGGGTACAATAAGCAAACGTCAACATATAGTATCTGCTCCCCGTCTTTTACATCGTACAGCGTGACGTTGTTTCCTATGCGACCGCCGGAAAAAGCATCGCGAGGATTTGGAGGAACGATCTTGACTAGAGGATGGTCACACACGAAAGTACTCATTTCTACATTTGTTTGCACCATCTAGTCATACGCACACTCCCAAATTTCAGTTAGCATTTCGTCCCTCGAGCGGATTCTATACATTTTTGTATATGTACATTTGCGTTTGTTCTTTCGAAGCGTTTGTTCATTGTCACAACGTCGCTTCGTTTGCCATTCCTGTCTACAAGGAAATAGCTAGAGCACCTGTGCCAGTAGCAACGGTAAAACTGTAACACGTGGATCGTATCAGGAGTTTCGTAGTAACCGTCTACCGTTACATTTTTAGTTAGTTCGAATTTACGCCAGCGCACTGCGTGAATAACACGGTGACCTGAAGAGTGCTCCATCCACATGAGCCAAGAGACCACTTTTTTTTTATTGGTGGTCACCGCACCTGTAACCACCCGTGGGTACAATACCTATGATATTATTTTTTGAAAATTTTGTTAGAAAAAATTAAAAACACGCTATTGTTGTACTTTCGCTAAACGGGTAGACACGCCTGCTGTCCGTGCCGTGGCGCTATGCGCAATTGAAAATGTACGTGAAAAACCATGGCTAGTTTTCGTACCTAACTCCACAAGTTGACATACGGGGTTCGTCCGAAATATAAACTTACGAACCCCGCAATACTCGCACGGTTCATCTAGAAAATCGTTATTGCAACACCGTGTGCATATCCGTTGCGCTACGCACAGATTTGGTTTGTGAATGTGCGTGGAAGGGCTGCCTTTTACAGATGTACACCGCTGCGTTTCAGAATCACAGAAAATAAATATATCCTCTTTTGACGAGTGATAATAGGGTTGTTGAGATTTGCATGTATTACAAAAGTCCACAAATTGTCAGTGTCTCGAGTCCGCAAGATTGATTTTTTAGCTACACTCTCACGCGTTAGACCTTTTTGACCGCGACCCTCTACGCCTTGGATAATACACGTTAGTATATAGAAGGTGCCGTCAATATCCAGAGATTCTGTACTTTGAACGACGCTTGTTATTAACTGCCATATATCTTCGAACGTGTAGTCTCGAACCGGACGAAATCAAAGCCACGAGTGCTAAGCTATTTGCTGAGATTTCCGCGTAGTCACACCCCTCACAGTGCCTTGTGAGATGTGTCAAGAGATCACGGCGCGGTCCTTCGGGCCATTCTGTTACGTTTGTTCCTGAGGGTAGTTGACGGATGCGCATCCTTGTTTCGCGACCACGTAGTTTGAAACGTTTGAAATAGCGGTTTGTATCCTGTATGATGATGATCCGATCACCAGGTTGTTGCACATCTCCAAAAGCCTCGTTTCTCGGCGTATCGCGTGTTCTTTCAGCACCCGTTTCAATATCTGTCATGAAAGAACGGCATAAGTGGCTAGAGGTTATATCTATATCTAAAAATATAAATTCGAGTTTTTAGAGTACCTCGTGTTAATTTTGGTACGGGTGTAATGAATCACTTGACGTGTATCCTGTGATAAATACATTCTCGTGTCACATATATTCAATTGCGAAAGTGTTTCTGAGTGAAACTTCTTTAGAGGAGGGTGACGCGAAAATTATATGCAGCGAAAAAGAGAATAACGGTAACAAGGGAGAGCGAAATTCATCGTGCCTTGCAGTCTCCGCCGTATATATATGATATATGATATCGCACAGCGTAGTTATTTCTGTACCTGATTTCATCTGATTTCATCAAATGTTGAAACCGGAGATCAAAATGTCTGGCAGCTCGTTGCTCATCGTTTGCATGATCACCCCATGAGTGACGATACATAAGCTATTCTCCAAGTTGGTTGTCATGCTGTATGGGATCGTCATCGCGCACCGAGAGAGCGTCATCACCCTCAGCCGCAGGTCTATCAATATTATCGCCCTGCTGGTGATGATGATGCGATGGTCCTGCTATACCATCATTGACCTAGGCAACTCTGGCTTGCTGGTACGCAGCTATTCAAATTATTGCATGTTATCGATTTATTTTCACTCGAGCTCCCAATGTGGCGTGTACTTACGATTACTGAAGCTGGTGCTGGATGATGATGACGCTGACTCATATATGTATGGTGCTGTTGAGTGAGTATCAGCGTTGAGCTGCTGTAGTATTGGAGCGCTTGGGGTAACCGAGGTTCCCGCTCTTGGTTCTTCCTAATCCTCTCACTGAGATTCTGGAAAAGCATCGTTGAACAGCAATTTTTTTGACTAAAACCAAAGTTCTGAAATGATATGTCAGAATCATTCTGAATACACATGGTTGAGATTTCGTTGACGCGCTAGCACCGTCTCTCCCACCACCCTTGCCTCTTCCGTGAGAGCTTCTTCTCCATCACTCGCTGCATCGTAGAAATGTCAATAACCTATGGAAAAATGATTTCTGTATAGATAACTCGTAACACTGTGATACTAGCAACGATATATTGAAATGGAATTACTCACTTCTGATTTCATCAATAAGACCTTGGACATAGGAAACTTCTAAAACACCGCGACGCTGCAATTCCTCGAACACAGGTTTTAACATTCGCTGACCGCTTAATATACCTCTGTTATAAGCCACCACAATAGCACGCAAAGGCGCCCATCAAATAATGTATATCAGTCTGTTTATGAGTCTATCACCCGATGAACGCTGCATATCATGACACCATCGGCTATCACACCGACGCTTCAGTTGAGGGCTATGCGCATTTGTTAAACGTAAAAGACCCAATATACACGAGCGCAGTAAATTATCTGACATTCGAGGAGTAAGCAGCAAGGAGTGAGCAGTTTTTCGTTTCTATTGAAATATACAAAATATTTCTAATATGTATAATTCCTTGTACAAATGTGTGATACCCAATACAGAGCCAGTAAAGATACACGGTTAAAGCATATTAGGCATAATACCTGTTCGTCACGCACCGAGAGCGCGAAAATCCGCACAAAGAGGAGACCAAGAATATGAAATTCTGTGTGTAACGATTGATAACGCAAGTGCTCGCGCAGAAGAGATACATCTTTTTCGCTTTCCAGGCAGTAAAATAGCGATATCTCGAGAACGGTGAGGGACACGCGAAAACGGACAAAATTTTGGTGGTAATCTATATATTTCACCGCTGATTCGCGCAGTTTCCATTAGCTTGTGGAAGGCGTCACCCCCGAAAAGCACGCGCTGCTGCAAGTTCAATCATCGTTCATTACAGATTTTCTAAACACTGACTTCTGTAAGTGATACCTGGTATTTTCATGAACTAATGCCATCACCAAAGCGATTCATTTTTTCCACAACGGAGGAAAATTTTGTATCAGGCGAGTCCTGGCCGGTCGTCTCCGTGTGCATGGTGGGAGTATGGGGCTGCTAGGTGGTGGGTCCGAAGCATCTGCGCTGTTTGATCGACAGACGTCGCTCTCAAGTTATCGTAGAAGTAAGCGTCGCGAATTAGAAGTACGATTAGACACTTTTCTGCAAAATATTGCAACGGTTGAAGCAAAATTACGCGTGATATCGAAATTTCGGACTTTCACATTAAAACTGAAAAAACTCGAACTGTGTAATGGATTTCGCGCGGATCAACCAGGTGGGCCTCTTGGAGGCATGTCTTTCCGTGGAAAAACTGTCTGAGCTCGAGTTCGAAAGGGATTATTATATTACTAATATGAAAACCGTCCAAACAAAATGTGGTATGCGAATCGTCATGGATGTGGGTAGCGAATTCACGTGCTATCTACCAGTGAGGTTCATCAAGGTGTTCGATGACGCGGACGTGCTAGTCGGGCAGATGACGGAAGCCGTATTCGCCATGAACTTGATCCTGCGATAATATGGTCTTAGCTTATCAATTTTCTACGGATAGTATAGTTAGACCTGTCAATCTTCTTGGCGCATCGTTGTTCTCAAGTAGGTTTTTATGAGTTTCACTTTATTAAAACCTCTCTTAGACGATGCAGTAGTAGCTGGCATAGTCGAGAAAACGCGGTAAGCTATCTCTGTATAAAGATAAACTGAGGTCAGCGAAAAACCCCTGATGCCGTTAAGCAATTGCGACGGCATGTTTCTTTTTTTTAGATTCGGAAAAACTAATGTGGCCATGAATTCAAAACTTTCTACCTCGCTCACCATCTCCGCGAGTACTATGTCTCAGCATACAATAAGCTTGAGTCTATTGCGTATTTCTTTGAATCTGTTATTGACCGGCGCCCTGTGGGCCCATGCCTGGGCACGGCATTGATAAAAAGGATAGATTAATGATGGAAAACATATTGATGCTGATAAGATGTCGTTATATTCCAATATCCAAATCTCCGATTTGAATATGATTACTCTAGTGATAGTAGTGAATGAGAATGATTTTCGATTGTTAGATTGTTAGATTATTTATGACCACGTAGCAAACGTGCACGCTTCTACTTTATCATTTGGTTACGGTGCTAATACTTCACGCGTATTATTACAGATAACCAATTTGATACTTTTTGTTTGGACGACTTGTTCCTTTTCAGTAACCTTGAAAATCGTCCGAAAGCAACCAGACAAGTCACATTGTATCTTTGTGTTATATTTTATGAAGCTTTTCCGTTTTTTCATGTATCGATAAGAGCTCGACCTTCGACTGCGATGATTTTACTGATTAGGCCCGAGGCAGAAGACTTGTACGCGACATATCTCGAATGTTCCATTGCGCGTGATAACGTCCTGTCACACAATACCCGGAGTGATATCGCTTAGTGAAAACCCTCAATCGTACGAACCATGGCGGTCCCACGTTCTTAGCGATATGCGTTTTCAGGATTTTCTGTGCGTGATCAATCAATACAAAGCTGGGTCATATGATGACTTGGTTAAACTTCAGTTACGATTCTTGTCATGAGTTCTCATGTGAAGAATCAAAATGAATCAAACCCAAACTCTTTTATGCCTGACGGGAGAAATAACAATGCGTAAAGTTGCAGCTGGTTTGCTGCAAGCCCGATAATCCACTATTATCTCTTCGAACACACGTGAAAAAACCCGAAAGTACCATGACCCAATTTACTTGGAACTTCTCTCAGTGGAAGAGGGGTCAAAATAAGCGAGTACCTATTTCAGCTGATCCGTTGACACTTCACCGTTTTCGAGAAAATGACGGTCAAAGTTCTCGACGTTCCACACCTGCTTTTGAGCGGACACTGAATATAATCAAAGCCCTCTACCTCTTCCCTCCCTCTTCCCGTCTCTCTACCCTTCCCTCTCTCTCTCTCCCTCCCCCTTTCTCTCCCTCTTTCCCTTTCCCTCCCCCTCCTTCTATCTCTTCCTCTTCCTCTTCCTCTTCGTCACCCTTTCCCTTTTCCTCTTCCTCTCCCTCTCTCTCCTCCTCTTTCTCTCCCTCTCGCTCTTCCTCTTCCTCTTCCTCTTTCTCTTGCTCTCCCTCTCCCTCTTCCTCTTCCTTTTTTCCTTGCTCTCCCTCTCCCTCTACCTCTTCCTCTGTCTCTCCCTCCCTTCCCCTCACGCTCTTCCTCTCCGTATCCGTCACGCTCTCTCTCATTCTCTTTCTTTCCCCCTCGCGCTCTCCCTTCTACCCTCTCCTTTCTTACAGTAAATCATACTACGCCTCTTGTTCTCGATAATAACCATGTAGTAACGTCAGAGGCTGCATACCTCACAACTTCCAGAGTACTAGTTTTTTTCTTCACCTTTTTGGTACTCGCCTTGCTTATAACGTTTTCAGATAGCGACACCTATCTTCATACCGTTTTGTTGTGCGACACGGATTACATGTCAGAGTACTTCAAACTCATCAATAAAGACAAAATTGGCTAATTGGAGATCCTTAAAGATTCCGAAAGAGACGAAAACGAAAAGATCGGGATCCAGATCTCACGAGAAAAGAGGAAGTGAAGTGGGAAAATAGAAAAGTTTGCAAAGACAGCTCGATAACCTCACTAACTTCATGGTCGACCTGACTCGTGGCATAAGAAGGAAAAAAACCCACCACTGAATAATACGTTCGAGGGACAAAGAGCCCGAGGTAGGAAATATAATCGAAATCTTCCCCTTTTTTGTATTCTCAGAAAAGAAGAATACAATCACGACGCACATGTCGAAGGATACCCCCTTTTTCACCTACCCCCTGAACAGTTCCACACAAACGTTTGCTTGAGATTAGCTTCACACGTCTCAGTATTCTATACGAATCTCCAAGACAATTGCGGAAAATGCGTAATTCCAAACACGAGGTTTCCTCGCTCGGTTGGCGTCAACAAGACAACGAAAAAATTCTAAAATGAATTCAAATTTTCCGAGCAGGAACGTCGAAGAATGAAGAGAAAAAAAATACCTGCGAAGGTATTCATAAAGTACCCAGCGAGGAAGTTCTCTCACTTGAAAACAACAAGGTGACAGTAGAGGTGGAAACTGTCAAAATAAAGGACTGTGAACAAATTACTATGAAAGAAAATTTTCTAGATCTGCTAGGCGAGGACCCAAACGCCTCGAAAGAGGTCGACATAATGTTTAACACAGATCTGAAAACGAGATGGCAATAATGGATGGAAGATGGTTTCCCAGACGAAATGAGGAAGAGTATTTTCGAAAAATATCTGAGAACAACAGACTTCTATACAGAGGCACCGGAAGTTAATACAGATATCATGGCAGTTATGACTAAGATAGCAAAGGAACGAGACCAGCACTTCGAGTTTACACAGAATTGTGTAGTAGCAGCGATTTCTGCTCTCGGGGGAGCAATTTCGATGATCCTCAATCCTCCAAAACAAGTTGTTGACGAGCCAATATTGCTCGAATTCCTCTGTGACGCCGAAAAACTGCTCTCGTATGTGCACCACCAACAATCATTGGTGAGAAAAGCCTTCATTACTCCATTGTTGAACAAATTAATAAAACCGGTTGTTGATGCCGCCAGATCAGATAGATGGCTATATGAGATTTGCCGAGCAGGTAAAGCAAGAAAAATCGGTCGAGAAAACAAAACATGTTCGAATTTAAAACAAGGGAAAAACCGACAGAGAAAAACAAAACCAGGGTCCAGGGAAACTTCAGACACCCATCTGCGAACTATTGACAGGTGGGTGGAATTTCGAGACACCCCTCAATGAGATTCAAACCGAGGCCATAAGCAGGAAAACCGTAGCCCCGAGCATCGCTACGAACGAAAACGAAATAAATATAGTGAGCAAAAAATCAGGCCGTCTAAAACCATTTATCAAAGAATGGGAAAAAATCACAACGGACAAATTTATCCGACAATGCGTGAGAGGGTACAAAATCCCCCTCAATTCCGATCCGGTGCCAACAAGCATCCCAAAGGAACCTAAGAAATCAATACGCGAAGAACATGACTTGAAAAATAGTATACATCATTTACTTTCAATCGAGGCGATAGAAAAGTGTTGAAGTTGCGAAGATCAAGTTCTCTCGTCTTACTTTCTGGCACCAAAACCGGATAGATCAAACAGATTCATAATCAATCTGAAATAATTCAATGAATTTGTAGAAGCACCACATTTCAAAATGGAGGATATTCGATCTGCAAAAAGCTCGGTATCGAAAGACGATTTCATGGGAAAAATCGACCTGAAAGAGGCATATCAACTGGCACCCGTGCATAAGCTATACAAAAAAAAAATTACGTTTCTGGTTGAACGGATTTTTTTTTCAATTTACGTGTCTTCCGTTTGGCTTAAATACGAGTCCATATACTTTTACAAAGATTATGGAATCGGTTTTCAGTCAATTACGAAATCAACGTATAGTTACTGTAACTTACATAGATGACATTTTGCTCATCAGTAGATCCTTCGACAAATGTAGGTACAAAATACATCGTACAAACAAGAGATCTTTCAGACCATTTAGGATTCATCGTTAACGAGGCAAAGAGCATACTCATCCCCACTCAGCGTTGTGAGTTTCTTGGAGCTCTGGCCATGAGTGATAACGAGTACGAGGGAATTGTAACAATTGACGAAAAATTACGAGAAGATTTACGGTGGTAAAAAAAAGAATATCAACAAGTGCTTCAATAAAATTAGATCGAATGTTTTTAGACTCAGAATTAGTTCAAACACGTCTCTGACGGGCTGGGGCCCCTATTGCAAGAGAAAAAGTACCCGCGGTTTTTGGGAAGAGAGACATAAGAGATATAGCATAAATTATATTGAGCTTTGTTTGGGGGTGCAGCAATTTCTCCGTGATAGAGCCGCAAGGAGTTGGGCGCTTTGCTGAATATTAAGGAGATGAAGTCCGTTTTTTTTTCAATTTATTAAAAACATATACGCGTTATAATCTAGAAGCCCGAAATATGCGCGGGAGCGTCTTTGTCGACCTGATAGTGGACTTTGGAGGATTGATTCCAGGAGCGAATAGTGGAGGTGTATAAAAGGATTCCGGTGACGTCGGAGGATGAGTGGTGTGTTGTGCCGGTGAAGGCTTCCAGTCTCTGTCTGAGGAGACTGTTTGTGTAGCGACGGTTTGATGTGCTGGTGACGTCTGCGTGGAGACAAAGGCGAAAGTCGAAGGTGTTTTCCAAACAGGACAGATAAAGTCTGGAGGTGTGCTGCGGTACAGCGGTGATGTGTAGCGGCCCTGTCGAATATCCCACGGCGACAAGGTATGTCGAGGTGGCCGCGTTAGCTTCGGGGAAGTCTCGATGGGCGTCAGTATCCAGGTCGTAGTGGAGATTGGCTTCAACGGCGTTCGGATTTCAGCCAGGATGATTGCTGTCGATAACTGGTGTTGAAACACTAGATTGATCAGCTGGATCGAGAGAGATGCGCAGCATGTCATTCAGAGTCGCCTCTTCAACTCGGTAGTCGGGAATTATTGGTAGCGGGAACGCGACTCCGCGTTCCGCGACGCCGGTAGAGGAGCTAGCGTCGTCGCGTCAGATGTGTGCTCGAGTAGGTCGTTCGAGCCGGTGAGTGTGGGATTGCCAGGGCTGAGGTGTGGAGAAGTACGCGTTTCTTAGAGAAACTTTCAGCAGCGAGTTATGCACTACATTGCTTTGCATCAAATTTATCAGAATGCGAAATCCTGCTACGTCTGGAAAATACGACTGCTGTCTTACATTAACGGAGCGGGAGCGTATAGCTGCCACATCTCAGGGATCCTGCACGAATTATTTGGGAATGGTGCGAATCTAAGAAACTTTGGATATTTGTATCCTATATACCGTCCAAGGTGAATGTCGAAGCGAACGGGGCGTCAAGGGTTACAAACCTGGACTCAGAATGGGAAATATCAGAAAAAGTCTTCAAAAATAAAATCAAGACTGAGCCCTTTTTTGATAGATTTATTCGCGTCGAATGCAAATAAAAAGTGCAGAAGGTTTTGCTCTAGATTCCCACAACCAAATGCAGAAATAGAAGACGCATTTACTTCTTCATGGAACGATGAAGGACGACCTTATGCTTTCCCACCTTTATCTCTCATTTCAAAGACCTTTAGGAAAATAATTATAGACTTGACCGAATGCACAATATTAGTACCACGCTGGCCATCTCATCCATGGTACCCGTTATTTGTGGTACTACAGGTCTCGAACCCGGAAATTTTCCCACCTCAGACTGGTATGCTGTTATCTCCTTGCAGAACGAAAACACATTCACTGGCTGCGAGTCTCTCATTGAAAGTAGCGAACGCATCCGGAATAGCCACGTCGACGATGAAACCGTACTAAAGTTCTCTTCGACGATGGGAATTATTCAGCATGAATAACAAAGTTAGCATGTATTAGCCACGCTCTACGGACATATTAAAATTCTTGACTGAAAGATATCTTATGGGAGCCGGATATGGAACACTATGCTCGGATAGGTCTGCAATCGCGCTCATTTCGCGACACGAAATCGGCAAGAACGATTTAATATCGTGGTTTATCATAAAAAGCCTGCTAGACCAAGATATGATACTACGTGGGACGTAGAACCAGTTTTAGAATACATCGAAAATATGCCAAAATTGTACGAGCTCCCACTTCGAGAAATCACCGAGGGAATCGCAACCTTATTGGCATTGATTACGACGCATTGGCTACAAACCTTGGCACTTATGAAGATTAATAACATAGTCACCAGAACCGAAGGGATCGCTATTAAGATTCCCGACCCGATAAGGACGTCGAAGTCGGGAAAAAGTCAGCCGGCTCTCTGACTTTTTTTCTTCAGAGAGATACCGAGGCCGTGTGCAGCGCCCGCAATAGTAGAATATATAGAACATACCAAAGACTTGAGAAATTTAACCAGTAAGAGTTTACTAATCAGTACGAGGAAACCTTACCAGGACGCATCAGCTCAGACAATCGGACATTGGGTGAAGAATATATTTTAAAAAACTGTAGTGGATACGGAACAGTTCACGGCTTACAGCACGCGACACGCCGTTGTCTCGGCGGCCCTAAGGAAAGAAGTGAACGTAGGGACGATGAGAAAGGTTGCAAGATGGTCAAAGCAAACATAAACGTTTGCGAAATTCTACAACAAACCAATACAGGAAGAAACTAACAATTTTGTCCCTACCTGCTTGAAAAACAAATAAAAACTATAAAAAACAGCTACCACGATAGCGCTAAAAGTCTACACGGTTATCATCGAGAACAAGACGCGTAGTATGATCGCACGATCAATCGAGCTCGCCAAAGTTCGATCGCGATTATAGGACGCGTCTCGGTCGAACATAATCTTCCGACCATCCCCGTCAAAAGACACCAACCACATGAATATAGGTGTCGCCATCTGAGGACGCCACAAGCGAGGCGAGAACCAACCAAGGAAAACAAAAAAAATACTCTGAAAGTTTTGAAGTGTGCGGCAACTGACGTTACTACATGGTTATCATCGAGAACGAGAGGCTTCATATAACAGCGATCAAACTTCGCCCGCCTGTGACGGGCTCGTCTGATCGTTCGATTATACTATGTTCAAAAACTCACGCAAGTAAAGCAATGAGTTCACAAAGTTTCATAGCAATCGGATGAACGGTAAGGCAGCGTACAAAATGGACACCAACAAACAACCATTTTTGCGTATGAGATTGAATTTTTGAACTGAAAAAGCGCCGTTCACACCATCAATGGTGTGTATACTAAAGTAAATGAGTTTTGTTCATTTAAGACTTATTTGAAACAGAAAGCGCAAGAATAGTGTTTTTCGACACTAACTTACTGAAAAATGAAAAGCGGCCAGCTTAGCATTATGAATGGTGAATAATATACACATTATGAATTATTATCAAGATAATTATATTTTCATGTGTTTCAAATTCTGTATGTTTTTCGTAACAATTATGCAGTTTTCTAAACAATATTGTAAAGAATTTCGAGTACCAGTTACTTAAAACTTTTCACTCATATCTATCAATTGCAGATGAACATCCAACATCGTAAATAATGTGGATCAATTAGAAGTTATACAACATAATAAGTGATCTCATTCACCGAAAAAAACACGATCGACAGTAATGAAGCATTATAAAAGTAAAACAATTGTAACATAGAATAATAATTATCATAAGATAATTATTGGTCCTCCGGTTTAAACTATTCGAAAAATCAAATGACGCTCAATCTCGTCTAACGCACATTTCAAAATACTTGAGCGCCAAAACGTTTTGATGAAGAATCCTTATGCGATTTAATACTGGCTTTCTAAAGTTTGAATCATGTTTATCATGAATCATGTTCCTTCTGTATAAAAACCTGCTGCGGTGCTCACAACAAAATCTCTCTATTGTCTTCATGTTACTGGAATCCGTATCTGGATTTGATAATAAAACTGATGATTCCGTTTTAATTTCATTAATTTAGCGCTTTGTAAGATACACCAAAATGAACTTGTTTGCTAAAGTATTAGTAGGTAAATGTCAATCAGTTGGCCGTATATTTTCGTAAATTGTCGGACGTTCAATTCCCGGTGAGCCATATAGGTTGATTTGGTAAATCAATAACAAGTCTATCTGGAGAGGCTGCTATTTCTGTATATCTTTGATTTATCGGTCATCGACTGTCGGAGATTTGGATTCCAAACTTTCGGGATGTCAAATTTATATACTCTTTTCGTACTATTGCTTCATTATTACGATCCTTTTTTAAGGCTGAATTGTCAAAATTTCCCTCTTTCCGCAAGTAATCTTCAATTCAATTGAAAATTTGCTCGTTACGTTTTTCCAGGCTGAGATATTTTATTTTTAACGCTGTGTTCATAACTTTTCAGATTACCACCATTCATCACAATTCGATTGATTTTCTGTTAAATCGCGTGGTTCTTTTTGACAATCGTGCAGTTAAGAAGGTAATTGATGCACTAGCCAACGCAGAATACTTTTTCGAGGTAAGTTCAGTTTATGATCATCATAATTTTTTAGATCCATCCAAAATTTGCAATTCACGTACGACATGTAATGTTCTTTACACATTCGTACAGATTTCGACAAAAATTCATTTAAAAACTCTTCAACTGCACGTTCATGTTATGCATTTTGGATTTGTTAAATAAACAATTTTTTATTTGATATGAAGAATTATATTTTTTAAAGGCGATTTCCGAGATGACTACCACCTTAGAAAGCTCTGAAAAAAATACCTTCCTTGATCAACTTCATACGAAACATGTGAGTTACACAATGGGACCCTCATGGAAAATATATCTTAATAGCAATTGATTCCATACGATAAGTGGGTTTGAAAATCTTGCCCCTATGGAAATAGAGCGCAGACAACTGATTAAGTTTTGAAAATGCGATATAACTCGAGGACAGACAGAAATCAAAAAATGAACCAAACAAAAGTGGTACAAAAAAATTATGTGCACAAACCTATTCCACTTTTATTTTCTGAGAATCGATGGGTCAAGCGTAAGAGACGCGATCGAAATTCCGACACCTTTTGAAATTACATCCCCATAAAAAGCACCTCTGGTGCAAAAACCTTTCGCCTAGTTATATAAATGTGATAGTCACCCACAAACAATACATTCTTATGCCAATAAAACATTATACACTTATTATTTCATACAAAAATTCCTTCCTCGTAAAAAAAAAGATTCGAAATCAGATGCTATTGCCTAGTACCGATATCACGTTGTCTCTTTCGAATTGACAATTGGGCTTTTCATAACACGGTATTGACAGCCTTCTTGTCCTGCCACGTAGTACAGTAGATATAACGATAGAGGACTGACGCCTCCATTGGTTCGCCCAAATAACATTTTTTTAAAAAATTAAAAAAAAAAAAAAAATTGGTGGTAGTGGTACTAGGCGGGCCTTTTCTAGATAAGTACAATGTTACGGCGGTTGAACCATGTCAATAATCCGAATATAGTGATACGAAATATTGGCCCGCCTAGTACCACCACCACCAAATTTTTTTTTTTTCAATTATTTTCTTAAAATGTTATTTGGGCGAACCAATGGAGGCGTCAGTCCTCTATCGTTATATCTATGGTACTACATGGCAGTACAGGAAGGCTGTCAATATCGTGTTATGAAAAGCCCAATTGTCAATTCGAAAAAAGACAACGTGATATCGGTACTAGTAGTAGTAATGTTTAATCCCTTGCGGGGTACATTGCGGACTCCCGCTCCGCTCACATAAATCCTTAATCTACCTTAAGCACTATTCTATTTCTATCCTATTTTTTATTCCTGCCGTCCTTGAGAGAGAGAGCTTCACTCATCCTTCTCACCCCATTCGTTCTTCCTTTCATCCCGGACTTCCGTTTCCGCCGCTCGTTTTCTAGCCCTCCCTTTTGTTGCCCTCTACTCCACCATCTCCACCTCCCTGATCCTTTCTTTTTTCTCCCTTCTCCATCCATCTATCCTCTCCACCCATTTCTCCCCTACCCCCTCGTCGCCTAACACCTCCCCCCTTGCTTCTTGCCATCCTCTTGCCTCCCCCCAATCTGTGCACTCTTCCCACACATGCTCCCATGTTTCCTCCGCCATCTCGCACATCCTGCATAACCTAT
Organism: Arge pagana; assembly: GCA_963969455.1. Lineage (NCBI taxonomy): Eukaryota > Metazoa > Arthropoda > Insecta > Hymenoptera > Argidae > Arge > Arge pagana. The sequence goes on from CAXAKQ010000179.1 coordinate 212,900, forward strand.
TTTCCCTCGTCTCCCAATACCTGGTCCCCCTCATCTCCTCCCCCAGCCTATATCTCGCCATCCTCTTCCACCTCACTTCCTCCCACCCTTTCCTCAGATACCCCGGTATCCCCGCTCCTTTCACGAATCCGTACTCCTTATTTCCTCTCGCCTCTCTGATCCTCGTCCACCTTTCCTCCTCCTGCTTTGTCCTTTCCATCCTCACTAAGTCCTCGCCTCTCATCCCCCCCTCCTCCCATCTCCTCACTACCTCCTCCCCGTCCCATCCTTTTCCCTCGTAGAACTTCCTCCTCTCCTCCTCCCACCCCTCACATCCCCTCTCCATTCTCGCCCTCCTTTTTACTTTTCCCCAGCATCTTCTCGCCAGCTCCCCTCCCCTACCCTCTTCCAACTTCCTCTCATACCCCCATGCCCTTATGCCTGCTCTCGCCTCCAACGTTTCCCTTTGCATTTCCTCCCTCACTGCATAGCCTGGCACCCTTCTTGACACTCCCAACACCCATCTCAGATACCTATCTTGTATCCTTTCCACCTCTTCTCTTCTTTCCCAGCCCCATATTTCCACCCCATATCCCAGCACCGGCCACACCATTTTGTCGAACAGCCACAGCCTTCTGCCCCAGTCCTTACCAAACCTCCTCTTTCCTATCCCCCACACCTGCCCCATCGCTTTCGCCGCTTTCTCTACTCTTTCCTCCACATGGTCCTTCTGCCCTCCATCCGCCCGCACCACATACCCTAGGTATTTATAGTTCTTCACCTCCTCTATCTCCGTCCTCTTCCACCACCATTTCACCTTCTTTTTCCTACCTCCCCCTACCTTACATCTCATCACCTTCGTCTTCCCAGTGTTCACCTCTAGCCCTTTCCCCTCCAGGTACCTCTCCAATTTCCCTATCATTCCCTTCATCTCCTCTTCCCCTCTTGCCATCAACACTATGTCGTCCGCATATGCCAGCGAGTACACTTTCTTCCCCCCTTCTAATTCTACCCCCCCCCCCCAACATCCCTTTTCTATCTCCTCGTCCAAATCCGCCATCAGCAGTATGAACAGGAGTGGACTCAGTGGGCAACCCTGTCTCACGCCTCTCTCCGTCCAGAACCTTTCCCCCCTTTCCTCCCCCACCCTCACCCTCCCCGTCGTCTCCTTTAGCACTTCCTCGCACCTTTCCACGAGTCCTTCTCTAATTCCCCTTTTCCTCATACTTTCCATTAGCTTTACCCTGTCCACCGAGTCGAAGGCCGCTCTCAAGTCTACAAACAGTAGCACCAGATTCACTTTCTTTCTTCTTCTTTCCCTATTAATCATGTGGTTCAGCACGTATATGTTATCTATAGTGCCCCTTCCTTCCCTGAACCCTGCCTGGCTCTGTGGCAGCAACTCTTTTTCCTTCGCCTCCCTCTTGATTCTATCTCTCAGTACTCCCGTGTACACCTTATATGCTGTCTGCATTAATGTCACCCCCCTATACTCCTCCACCCTCTCCCCCTTTCCCTTCTTCCCCACCGGCACCACTACCCCCTCCTTCCATCCCTCTGGCCACCCTTCCCCTCTCCATACCTTTCCGCATAACTTCCACAGACTCTCCATCACCTTTTCCCCCCCATACCTCCACACCTCATTTGGTATCCCATCCTCCCCCGTCGCCTTCCCATCCTTCAGTTCCCCTACCACTTTTCTCACTTCCTGCATTGTTATCTCCTCCTCTCCCTCCTCTCCCTGCTTCCTCACCGCCTCCCCCACCCTCTTCTCGCTCGCCCCGCCCAGCAGCTCCCTGAAATACTTATCCCATTCCCTCATACCTATTCTTTTGTTCACCCCTTTCCGTTTCTTCCTCCCCCTGTTTATCACCGTCCATGCCTGGCTCTCCGTCCTTATGGCGTTTATCTCCTTCTCCCATTTCCTCTCTTCCTCTTTTCTCTTTCCTTCGCACAGCCTTTTGTACCGTATCTTCTCCTCCTTATATTCTCTCTCCTTGTTCCCTCCCTTCCTCCACTCCAGCAGTTTCCTTCTCAATCTTTCCTTCCCTTCTCTGCATTCCTCGTCCCACCAACCGTTCCTCCGAGACCTACTTTCTACCTCTTCCGACTTGATTACCGCCTTACCTATTCTTTCCCCTAGCTCTTTCCAACCTTCCCCTACCTCCTCCTCGCCCCACCTCCACTCTTCGAACTCCTCTCTAAACCTCGCTGCTCCTTCCTTGTTCCAGCACCCTCTCCTATACCGTTCCTTCCTTTCCCCCTCGCCGCTCCTCCTTCCTTTTCTCTTCTCCTCCGCCTTCACCCATAACACCACCGGCATGTGGTCTGAGTCTGTCTTCCCCTCCACTTCTAGCTTTTCTACCTTCTCTACTGTGTTTTCTTCCGCCACCACATAGTCGATTACCGATCTTCCTCTTCCTCCCACGTACGTCCACTCCCCCTCCTCGTCCCCTGGCACTCCACCATTCAGTATCCCCCACCCTCTTTCCCTTATGAACCTCGCCCATCTTTTCCCTTCCCCTGTTACCACCTCGTCCTTCGACTTCCTCTCCGCTATCCCTTCCTTGTCCTCACCTTGCTGCCACCACTGCCGTATTCCCCCTTCCGCCCCGGTTCTCACGTTGAAGTCTCCCCCGAACACCACCAGTTCTTCGCTCCTTTCCTCTTCCATCCACCCCGCCATCATACTCATCTTTCTCTCTAGGTCCCCCCTCACGTATACTCCTATTATCCTCCACCAGAACTTTCCCAGCTTTACCCTGCATTCCATCCACCCTTCCTCATTTTTCCTGAATTCTCCTACTTCCCATCCCTCCTTGACTCCTATCGCCATTCCCCCCTTTGCTCTTCCCCTCCCCCTACTCTTCACCGCCTCCTGTACCTCCCATATGAATCCCTTTTTCCACTTCTCCTTGATCCCTTCCCACCCTCTTATGTCCGCCCATGTCTCCGTCATCACCACCACATCCCACCTCCTTAACCCTTCCCAGAACTCCTTGTCCTTGTTTTTCACTCCTGCCACGTTCCAGAACCCTACCTTCGCTGTCTCATTTCCTCTTCCCCTTCCCCTCCGCCCCGCTTCTTCCCTTCTCCCCCTCCCGTCTCCTCTCTCCTGTTGCCTTGCTATTTCCTTCCTCCCCCCCCCTCCTCGTCCCCTTCCCCCCTCCTCCTTTCCCCCTGTTCCCCCACCCTCTTCTTCCATCCCCCCGTTACCTCATCCCATATCCTCCACTCATTGTCCACCCACATCTTCATATAGCCTACCCTCGCTATCCTTCCTTTCCTCCTTTCCGCCTCCGCTTCCCTCTCTATCCTCCATTTCGCCTCACGCTCCAAACGCGTCCTGTCGTCCTCCACCCATTCTTTTTCCCCTCTCAGTTTCCCCTTTGCCCTCATCACCTCCATCTTCTCCGTCCGTCCCTCCATCTCCACCCACACCATTCCTCTGCCCTCCCTGTTCACTCCACCGATTGCCTTCGTATCTTTTATCTTTCCTTCTATCCCCATCTTCCTCCATATCCTATCTATCTCCTTTCGCCACTCCACCCCCTCGCCCATCCTCACTCCCTTCACTATTACATTATTCCTCCTTTTTTCCCTCTCTTCCCTATCCATCCTCAGCTCTAGCTCTTTTATCCTCCTGTCGACCTTCTCGCCCTTCTCCTTCTTCGCCGTCTCCCATGCCCCCCCTACCTCCACCTCTCCTCCCTTACCGCCTTCCTGCATTTCTTTCACCCTTTTTTCCAGCTTTTCTATCCTGGCTCTCATCTCCTTCCTTTCTCCTTCCCACCTCCTCATCATCTCCTCCCTTCCTTCCCTCGCCTCCCTGACCACCTCCTCTATCTTCCTCCCCCAACCTTCCATCATTTGCTCTACTTTCCGTTCCCACCCTTTCGCCATTTCGTCCACCCTTTTTTCTACGGTCTTCCCTTCCCTCCTCATCAGCTCCTCCATTTTCTCCATGATCTTTCCCAACGCGTCCCCCTCCTCTCCTTTCTTCTCCGGGGTCCTCGACACCACCTTACTCCTCTTAAATACATCCTCTTCCTGTTCCTCCTCCCCCCCGGCTTTTCCCTCCAACGCCAATGCTTTTCTTTTTCCTGCCATGTACTCTACTATGTTACCTTCACTCCCCGACCGTTCCCAAACCCGCCTCGACAGGTTCGTCGGTCTCCCTCTCCTCTTCTCCTCGCCCGACTCACCTCTACCCGCCTCGTCACCCATCCTCTCCCTCCCCTTGTCCTGTCTCTCTTTCCGTTTTTCTCTTACCGACGTCCCTTCCTTTACCTACACCCGCTATTCCTGCCACCTTCCTTATCTACCCGTCTATCGCAGTTCCTCTGCCTCTCACGCCCGTGCCCACCGCGCTCCTTCCCTACTCTCCGTCCTAACCTCTCAACCTGTTCTGTCCACCTTTCTCGCCTCACTCCACCCGCTTTCGCCCCCTAGCTTCTCACCTTTTTATCTCCTCCCTTCCCTCTCACCCTCCTCTACTTCCTCCACTACCCCGCTTTCCCTTACCTCGCTATTTCCCGCCGCTACCACACTTTCTCTTACCCTGTCCCACACTTTGTCTATCCACTTCGTCACCGGAAACGGAAGTCCACGTGATATCGGTACTAGGCAATAGCATCTGATTTCGAATCTTTTTTTTTTACGACGAAGGAATTTTTGTATAAAATAATAAGTCTATAATGTTTTCTTGGCATAAGAATGTATTGTTTGTGGGTGACTATCACATTTACATAACTAGGCGAAAGGTTTTTGCACCAGAGGTGCTTTTTATGGGGATATCACTACTTTTTGTAGAATTTGATTAATTACGTAAGTACAATTTTTTATTTGTTCATTAGTTATCAGTTACACTGATTATTAATAATTTCCATCGGAATGTAATAGTAATAAATTTATTACACGAGCGCAAATAATCTTGAAAGTTGTTTCCGTTTGTGGCTAAATACATTAATTTGCAATCTGAATGTAATGCACTCTCTGTTAATTTAATGACTGTAATTGTCTCTATTGCCTGGTACAACTTCTCGTTCTCTAGACTCTTTCACAGGATTCGCTAATAGATATTCTCGTGACTTAGCTACTTTAGTTGCTTCTGATTTGCATTGAATCGTTTCAAAAATATTATTCATTTGCCGAATAATAATGGACAGATTATCGGAACAATCTTTTCATTCAGAAAATCCTAACCGCAATCTAACCATAAAATCGTACTCCGCGCGCTTTGCCTACCTGTCAAAGCAGAAGACAACCAGCGTGAACAAAGAACGGCGGAACGGCAATGCCGTAAACGCCAAATTCGGGATCGGGCCGAACCAACTGACCCGCATAACGAATACTCACGGTATAACTAAAGACTGTAGTGATCATTCAATTCAATCCTGTGTTGCCACACACTCACAGTTATCTCATAAAAAAAATATCTTACCGTACCTCAAATGATCTTGTTCTGAATTATACGCACAATTACGACCAAAAATACATTGACACAATAAATCATACCCCAGATGATTGGTATGATACCGTACTGTAGTTGGTGAAAATAACGAGCTAACCAAAGCGCCATCTGGCTACGTCCATACTTGGTAGGTTTCTTCTCTATACCTAGCGAAAACTACTCTATACTCTTCATACCCATAGGTTTCTTGCCACAGTGAGTGACGTCACTGACTGACGGAGACGACGAAAATGCAATCTCGTCGAAGACACGTATAAATTACTTGCATCGAAACCTTCGAATAATAATATCTCAGCTCTACGTCCACCAATTTGATCGCAATAGGGCTTAAATTAAAGCTCTCCTATGCCACATCCTGCAATAAATATTACAATTTCGTATTTATAGCGAGACGGAAGAAATCAACGATCATAAATTTCCTTAACGGCCACTCAGTTGCCGTTCGGGTATAGAAACTGTGTCAGAGTCTCGCGCGGCGAGTGCGAATCTTTTTTTTTTCTTCGAATAACTAGGCACGAGACTCTACCGAGCCTCTTGATTCGACAATGCTGACGTCTATGAAAGTCTTGTCATTTTTCTTACAGTTTTCGCCGTCCTGAATCTAATGGTGTAAGAATTTTTCCGCTGGGTGTATGGCAACGTCGGTGTGCCTGCTCGTAAACATGTAGTAATAACCTTCACCTGTGTATTCCTAGAGGAGCGTGAGAGCGCGTGCGCTGCATGGGGGCAAGTGAGATATCATGTCTTCTCTTTCTCGTTCGCTTCGACGCGTCGCCGACGCGAGAACGAATTTTCGGCTCGCTCGTTCACATCAAGATTTTTTTACAACAAATTCTGCCGTGAAAAAAATTCATTTTTCGCTGGGATAGAAATCCATTTCACGCGATCTCCAATCGATCGAGCCATTCACTCAGCGCAAAAATTCTTATATCATTGGATTCAGGACGTCGACAACTGAAAGAAAAATGATAAGACTTACATGCGTCAACATTTTCGAGCAACCACGTACGTCTTTCGGACTACTCGCTCTCAAGCTGTATTTACACGGAGCGTGTTTTCGTGCGTGATTGCTAACAGGCGGCTGAACCGGCCTGTGAGCATGCTGCCGAGCATGCTACAGCGAGCCTAGCAGGCCAGGCTGCTTGCTCGTGTGCATGATTTCGATGTTTGGTCCGGTGCAATATTTCCAGCAGGCTTTCAAGCGTGCTGCGTTCCTTGGCCAATCGCATCGCACCAAATCGGCACGTGGGTTGGCTGACATTTTGTTGCGGCGGTTCTGTTGTTCTGTATAGAAGTCATGGCTGCCTTAAGTGCTGGGTCGCGAGAACAGATTTCTGTATCAATTGATAAATATCGCGAGGAGATATGTCTTTACGCTGTAGAAAGCGCAAATTATCACAATGAACATTTACGAAATGACGCGCTGGAACGAGTTGCCACTGCTGTCAGCAGAGAGCGTCCCGGCGTAACCTCAAAAGATTGTTTGACGAAGGTGCATTCATTGCGAAGACAATTCATTTTTACGTCTTCTAGGAACGTCGCAGGCTGCGCAGCGTGCCTCGTCTGAATAGCTATCATGCAGCGCTCCCAGCAGCGCACTATACAACGTACAGCACGCTGCGTACCCTGCTAGCATTCACGCACGAAAACACGCTCCATGTAAATACAGCTTCAAAGCGGTTCGGCCCATTTCGGTGGCGTGGAAACGCTAGCCTCGCCAGCCTCGGCAGTGGTGCTCTCTCACTTTTGTAATTTCAAAAGGTGTCGAAATTTCGATTGCGTCTCACACTTTACCTATCGATTTGCAGAAAACAAAAATTCAATATTTTTTCACGCCGAATTTGGTTATGTACAACTTTTGTTTGAAACTTTTTTTCATACCTATCCGTCCTCGAGTTATATCGCGATCTCAACCCATAATCAACTGTTTTCGCCCTGTTCCCATGGGAGCAGAACTTTTAAGCCTACATAATCGTGTTCAGGTGGTCAAAATCTATAAGTCGACATACCTCACGTCGCCTCTACAAACATTTCTAAGCTTTCGACTTTTTGCCTGGACTATATTTAGCGTAGAATAACTGCAATGTGTCTGCACATCTTGTCGCTGTTTACTAAATACATAAATTGTTATCACAATACAATTCATATAGGGCATTCCACATCAAATCGGCAGGTTTGAATGATTTGAGTTTTTTATTTCCTCAATTTTTTAATATTTTGAACTATCCATTCAAAAACTCTTTTCGGAAAACTTTGAAATTTTTTTGATCACCGATTCAAAAGCCGCTCTGTTTCGTTTTTTTGCTCGTAACTTCTTCAAAAATGGTCCGAATTCCAGGTCTTTTTCGTTGAATTTTTTTCCCGCATACTTTTCAGAAAAAAATACAAAAACATAATTTAAAGTATTTTTATGTGCGATTTTTTAGTTTGTAAGTCTCAATCTTGTTTTTAGAACTTCATTTTCCCTTCGATTTTGTTGATGATTTCTCATTTAAAACTTTCGTTCATTCTACAAAATTTATGACTGAGCTGATTATGGACCTGTGATGATAACTATTTTTCTTCCTTTATTTTGAAAGTAATTTCAATGCCCGGAATTTGTTTTTCGAAATCTCTAATTTCGAAATCTCAAATTTGTGTGCGTGCGCGTGCGCGTGTGAGTGTGTGTGTGTGTTAATTGATTTATAAAAATATTACAGTATCATGTATAAACTGCGAGGAAACAGTAAAGAAATATTGTTGCTCTTTTCCGCGTAGAACGTTTCCTACCATTCGAGTTATATTATTTTCTTTGCGGTATATAATTATATCTATTCAGTTGCATGGTGCACCTTGGGTCTAATCAGCTTTGTGTGGGGTGTTGGCTTGACTGATGAAATCTTCATTGTAGTTCATGACGAGTATGACGAAGTATTAGAAAATATTAGCAGGAGTATAAAGAGAATTCCATACCAACACGGCATTCATTTTTCACCGACCATTTTTTATTAAGGCTGATTTTTTCTTTATCTTCCACTATTCATAGAAAGTAACTTTTATGATTTTTCCAGACTTATCTCAATCCATTCTCCACACACGAATTGTAGAAGAATCTCGTTCCTCAAAATTCGAATTGCGTAGAAATCAACGAAAAAAATGATATTGATGAAAGTAAGGGCATCATTTTCTTCGTCTTGAACTGCAAAACTTTCGTAGAAAGATAATAAAAAAATGATATAGGATAATTTTGAATGTTTTTTTTTCACTTTAAAGCAAAAAATAAGATTTTTCTCAAAGTGAAACACCTTTGAATTTTCCGGAAGAAATGTATAAAATTTTAGAGCCAAACTCTAAATTTTTCAGATCCAAATTATTGTATGCTTCCAATTTTTTATATTTTCCCATATTCTTTCTAAGTTTCCAAACTTCAGTAGTGTTACGGACGGACTTCGTCCACCGTCCAACGGTCCAGTTGCTACCAACGGATTCCGCCGACCTGGAATCCGAATCATGGGAAAGACCGTTGGAACAGATCCCACACCTTTCCGCGGAATCAGCAGATTCCACCGAGCCGCAGAACTCTCGGAGAGCGCTCTGCGGCGAGTGAACAAGACCCTTTTCCTGAATTAGGAATCATTGCGCGAACCGTCGTGGGTCGCACGAAGGGTCCGCGAAGGCAGTCATCGCCGAACGATCATCCGAAACAGTCCTCTCGCTGATCTTGCTAATTGTTAACCGACCAAGTTTTCATATCGCACGAATATCACAAGTCCTCATATTAGAGTCGCTTTATCAACATATTGTAAGGTCGTGGGGTAGGCCAAGCTCATGAATAAACCCAATTGATACTATTTTCTCCCGATTACTCGTCTCGAACTACAACCGAACCCGTCACTTCCTTAAAACAACTCAGAGAGTTGTACGCGCAGCTCCCCCGAACTCTGAATGATCGACGTTCTAACCGCTCGGAACGACCGTTACTACGCGAAAACAACATCCAACAACCGCGTTCGTAACAATTTGGTGCTAAGTGTGGGGTGTGCGAAAGGTGAAATTTTTATATTTTGGTGACAAAGTGAGTGGGTTAATTGATTAACCCACAAGTGTCACAACGGGGAGTGACCATAAGGATTTAACGAACCCAGAGACGGGGAACGACCAGGATACCAAAGAAACCGAAGAGAGGACGAAAGAGAATGATAATCGCCCTCTGCCTCTTCCAAGTATGGAACCTTTTTGGGTAAGTCCCGCTTTACATTAAAACAAACTTAACTTGATTGCGTGATCAGTGCGCCTAAACTAGACGTCGATGCATCCGAATATCGAATGTCCGAAACGCGATCAACACGGGAGAAAATCATTCACCCTTCGATCCGTGGGCGCGTCGCGAAAGCAAACCGCATTTAAACAGCGATTCCGACGAGGGCACGTTGACGTCGGTCGGAGAAATGGAACAAGTAAATAACATAACGAATCCGCCGCAAGCACAGGGTGATACATCGGCGATGGCTCACCGGGGAAACGCGCACGGACACCTACGCGACGCGTTAGATATGATACCGAACTTCAATGGGTCCCCGGACCACCTAATCCCATTTATTCAGTGGTGTAAAAACGCGGTCGCGTCGGTCCCTCCAGAAATGGAAAAATTAGTAGTCCAATCCCTAAGCAGAAAGTTTAAGGGAACCGCGGCAGATTTCGCCATCGCAGTAATGAGTATGGAGAAGCTAGACGAAGTAGTAGCTAGGCTAACTGCGGTGTTCGACGGGAAACGAGGGGATTCGTACTGGATGGAAGAGTTATACCGAGCCCATCCAACCCCTAACGAAACATCCGCGACTTACGGAGCCCGAATAGCGACGATTTACGAGAATCTCCGTATCGAGGTGCGAACACGAACAGACACCTCCGAAGGTGCGCGAACAGCGAAGATAGAACAAGCCGAGGAAATAGCCCTTAGAGCGTTTCGTAAAGGATTAAAAACAGACGTCGACACACGACTAGTAGCAGGGAACCCCGTGACTTTATCGGAGGCCAGGTTTCTTGTCGACAAGATCGAACGCGACCTCCAGTGGATACGCGACGCCCCGATAGGAAAAAGCGACAACGCTAGCGGCGCGCAAACACCGCTCTGGCGCGATACGAGTAAGCGGTGTAATTTCTGTAGAAATAAGGGTCATACCCAAGCCGAATGCAATACATTGGTCAGGGAAATTAGACAAAGTACCGCCCAAGGCCGCGGTAACTACAGAGGATCACGCCCTCGCGACAACCAGGTCCGACACAACGGACCCCCGGAAAACCACTGGAATCATGGGTCGGAATCGTGGAACGAGCGCTCAAACGATCCACGCAACGAACGACAGATACGAAACGGGTCTTGGCAAGACCGCGCAAACAATTCGCGAACGGACCATCAGGGTGGCTGGCACGGGCGATACCAACCACGGGGATACAACTCGGGAGCTCCGGGACGAAACGCATACGAACCGAACGCGCAGGGACAAGCCAGAAATCATAGTAAAAGTTTTCAGCGCGATTTAAACGGGGAAAGGGCTCGGCCCGACACGTCAGGACCGAGCCCGGGCGTACTCCCAAGCGCGAACATGCGACCGTGCGGCCTCAACGAGTAAACGGAATCCTAGAGATTCAAGGAAATCGGCTCGTCGCCGCCCCCGCGATCGAACTATACAGCGACGACCTCCGGAATGGACGAGCAGATTTGTTGGTAGATACTGGCGCCGAGATCTGCCTGATCAAGAGAGGAAGCGTAGCGAACGATGTACCAGTATACGCAAACGATACATGGGAATTAGTAGGAATTACGGACGGAAAATCAACGACTCACGGACGAGTCGACATTATGCTGGACGGTCGACGGTGCGAATTCCACGTCGTCGACGACAATTTTCCGATTTCACAGAGCGCCATACTAGGTTCGACATTCCATTCCAAATTTAAAGCTACAATCTCCTATAGCCAACGAACATATAGCGTAGGAAAAGACACATACCCGTTTCGAAAAGGGGAAGGTCTCACCATTCCAGCGCGAAGCAAGCACAGGGTATACGTGAGGGTCGCCAACCCAGAAATAGGAGTAGGAATGTTACCCTCGATCAACGCCGGGCCCGACATCTACATGGGGAATTGCATCGTGAACGTAGATAACGGAGTCGCGCACCTATACGCAATAAACACATCAGAGGAGGCGATCACGATAGAAGTACCGGTGTTCGAACTAACCGAATGCGAACAAATTCGAGCGGCGACCGAGGAACACGTGACCGTCGGCCTCGGTGGAGTAAACAGCGAAGGGAAAATAGCGACGGTAAACGCAACGAGGAGGAGAGACCGGACCGACGAAGTCTTCGAAATTCTTCCGCGAGAGGGATGGAACGCAGAAGAAAACAACCACGTGAGAAAATTAATCCACGAATATGGTCGACTGTTCTCCCTACCCGGTGACCCGCTGCCAGCGACGACCGTGCTGTCCCATCACATCCCCACCACCGACGATCTCCCAGTAAGAACGAGACAATTCCGACAGCCACCGCTACTTCGAGAGGAAATTAACCGACACGTAGCAGAAGGATTAAAGGCAGGGATAATTAAACCTTTCGCCTCCCCGTACAACTCACCCGCATGGGTAGTGCCAAAAAAGGTGGGAGCGAACGGACAGAAGCGATGGAGATTGGTCGTCGATTTTCGCGGACTAAATGAAAAAACAACGCACGACTCGTACCCCCTACCGATAATAACCGACGCTCTGGACCAGTTGGGACAAGCGAAGTACTTCTCTACGCTCGACCTAAAATCAGGGTTCCACCAGATACCGATGGCCAAGGAGGATATGCACAAAACAGCATTTTCAACACCAAACGGCCACTACGAATATGCCCGTATGCCGATGGGAGTTCGGAACGGTCCCGCCACCTTCCAGAGGCTGATGGACCTGGTGCTAGCCGGACTCCAGGGAGTCGAGCTCGCGGTATACCTTGACGACATCATCATTTACGCCAAGGATCTGGACGAACACGAAGTAAAGTTTCGCCGCCTGATGAAACGGATCGACGACGCGAACCTTACGTTCGCGCCGGAAAAATGTTTCCTCCTGAGAAAGGAAGCCGAATACCTCGGCCACGTCGTAGGGAAAGGGATCGTCAAACCCGATCCAAAAGAAGTCGAGGCTGTCCGAAATTACCCACCACCGAACTCTGCAAAGAAAATCAAGCAATTCATAGGGTTAGTAGGTTATTATCGTAGATTCATCGAAGGGTTCGCGAAGATAGCAGCTCCTTTACTGCGATAACTTAAGCGCAACGAAAAATTTGTATGGGGCGAAGCCCAGAAGAAAGCGTTTGAAACATTGAGAGATAAATTGTGCGAAGGGCCCATACTCCGAGGACCCGACTTTTCGAAACCGTTTATCGTCACTACGGACGCGTCAGACTACGCGATCGGGGCAATCCTCAGCCAGGGAAAGTTAGGAGAAGACCTACCGATTGCATACGCCTCGCGCACGTTGAAAGGGGCAGAAACTAGGTATAGTGTAGGAGAAAAGGAAATCTTAGCAGCGGTATACGCAACCGAACAATTTCGACCGTATTTATACGGAAACCGCTTTACTATCGTAACTGACCACCAGCCACTGAAATGGTCCAAGAATATGAAGAACCTCGCGCTACGTCTCCACCGTTTTCGGATCAAACTAGAAGATTTTGACTACGACGTCGAGTACCGATCGGGCGCACGTCAGGGGCACGCCGACGCGCTATCACGAAATCCGGTACTACGCGAGGGGGAGCGCGACCCCAACAGACCGCGGTTAGATTTCTATGATGCGGACGAATTCCACGAAAAAACGGAGGAAGGGGATACACCCCACGTCCTCATGGTGAAGAAAAAGGAAACGGACCAAAACCGGCCGTTAAAGAAATCAAAAGGGTGGCATCAGCACGCCACCCGTAACCGATCCACAGATGGATCGGGCAGTGGAAATCCAGCGCCAAGGAAGGAGAGAGGAGTCGATGCTAAAGAAATAGAAAAAAGCGGTAAGAACACGAATGATCAAGTGGGATCGGATCAAGCCGTCGAAATGACAGAATTACCACCGCGGTTCACGCGGGCACAACGGAAACGGATACGCTCGACCGATGAAACGGAAAGTGGAAATCCGGCAGCGAGGAAGGAAAAGCGGTTAAACGGGAGCGAAACAAAAGAAAGCGTCGCGGCGACCGACGCCCGACACGGTTCGGACCAGGACACCGAAATGGACGAAGAAATGCCACGCCTCGCCCGAAAACGAAGAGCGCGAGCGTGGAGAACCGAGGAATTAAGTAGTGAAAGAGCAGCGCCCAGGCAAAAAAGGCGCATTCAAAGGGAAGAAATCGAACAGGTCGCCGGAACGAGCAGCGATCGAGATAAAGGGAACCCAAGCGAGGGCGGTGAAGAGTGCACCTCACCATACGGAGAGATTACAGACGGATACGTCCCCATGACGGAAAGCGAAGAAGGCAGCAGCCGCAAAAAAGCGCCAAGGAGCAAGAAAGGAAGGAAGACGAGGAAAAGCAGTATCAACGACGCACCAAACGCGGGAGGAGAGATACCCCGTATATTCGATCCGGAAAGTGCGAGAACCGCCCAAACAGACGAGGCGACGGCACCACACGGATCCTCAACGGCAACCGCCACGGAGGATGGCGACACAGAAACGGGAAGGGAAATGCCCCGTATCGTTGACCCGATCAACACGGAAAAGAAAATCCCCCGCACAGACAAAGCGAGCGATCGGGCCCACCGATCACAACCACGACGAGGCAGGGGAAGACCGAAAATCGAACGCACGGGTCGCAGAGGAAGACCCAGGAAGGTATATCATCCGAGTCATCACCCCGACGAAACCGAACGGCCGTCACAAATATCGTCAAGATACACAAGGACGAGCGTAACCGAATCGGACGGCACAAAAAAACTCCGTGGTAACACAACAGAACCTGCCACGAAAGGTATAACGAGAAAGCCAATTAGAAAAAGACCGGAGATCATCGACCCCGGAGGATCAACAGAGGAAGGCGACGTCCAGACGACCACGCGTGATTGGGCCAGACCACGCGCGCGGTGGAGGAAAAAGGTGACACAAACATCCGAGATAAGCCGGACGAATCAGCCGGTGACCTCGACCGACGTCGCTTATCGCGCTGACGAGGCGCAAGACAGAAGAGCCGTGACGTTAGACAGACCCAATGCTAAGGCACAGCGATCCGTAGCTCCCAACCAGCTGACAAAACGCACGCTAAACGAAGAAGTTGGGCACAGACAGGACGTAGCCCGCGCGAACGAGCATACCCCAGTGGTCCGCAGTGGCGACATGAGATGCGCCGAACCACACCTACGACTCACACCGTTCAGAAACGTGACGAGCGACGGTAATTGCCTGTTCGACTTACTGATCAAACTTTGCGGGTGGCAAATGTCACCGCAAGACCTTAGAAACGCTCTGCGACAACACGATACGTTAGAACGCTGCGCGAATCCGAAGGTAGCGCGAACAATTTTAGAGAGTAAGGACGATTTCGGGGATGAAAATATACTTGAAATCTTTACGGACTACGCGAGAGTAAATATATGCGTCCATGTAAAATACGGGTCAGACCGGGTGGAGTACAACAAATTTGAAAGTAACGAGACGGCGCCCTTCCTTCATGTACAACTGGAGAACTGGAACCACTACGTTCCGCTCCTGGTAAAAGAACCGAGGAGCGCGGGCGAACGGAGTAACGCGACACCTCCTCGGGTCGCGGAGACCAACGAGCATAACAACAACTCGGACCACCGACGCAACCTGTCAGACGACGAAGGCCGAGGAGCAACGGATAGCAGCGTCAGCGGTTTGGAAGACCGAGGAGAAGTACGCGAGATAGCGAGGAAAATTACGAAAACCGCCGGGAACGGCGGAGAACCGAGGTGGCGTTGCACGGAAAACGTACCGCCGACCGAGCGTAGGGGCGATATCGTGTATTTCCTCAGAGAAGATCTCAAGAACATCCCTCGACACGTACTAACTCTGATCGAAAAAAGATATATAGACACCAAATTTTTAAACGATCAACAACCAAGAGTTGGGCAAGTAATATATCAAAAAGCCTGGGGAACTCAGACGTACGGAGTCGTCATCAAAAAACGAAACAAGGAAGAAATCGAGGAGAAAAACATAGTAACCGCGATACAAAACCTTTACGCGCTAGCTTCCGCGAAACGAAGTAACGAGTTAAACGTTGCGATGGAGTATGAGATCATTCCGGGATACGCATGGGAAAAAGTCAAAAGGGAATTCCGCCTCGCGTTCCTAGACAGCCCCATTCGAATCACATACTGTACCAAGTATTTAATAGTGCCACCGCCGGACACGCGAAACGACCTGATTCGCGAGTATCACGCGTCGAGTCACGGGGGGCACAAAGGAGTGACGAAAACCTGCGACAAGATACGGGAAAGATATTATTGGTGGAACATGCGTCGAGACATAGGGGACGCAATCAAGAGGTGCAAGGCATGCCAAAGGACGAAACTGGTGAGGAAGAAAACGCGAATGCCCATGGTCATCACCGACACGCCCGCCGCGGCCTTCCATAAAGTAGGAGTAGATCTATGGGGGCCAAGGCCGATGTCAAGGTCAGGGAATCGGTACGCCCTAACGATTCAATGCCTGTTGACGAAATATCTGGTAGCGATCCCACTTCCGTCTGGATCAGCCCTCGACGTTGCAAAGGGATTCGCAGCTAAATTCATCACAATCTTCGGAGCGCCCCGCGTAGTACTTACCGACCAGGGTCGGGCCTTCGTGGGGGAAACGATGAAACAACTGTCCAAAATTTTTAAAATCAAGCAGGTACAGACGACCGCGTATCACCCGCAGTCGAACGGCAGCGTAGAGAGAAGTCACCAAGGACTCGCAGAATATCTGAAACAGAACGAAGCAACCGACCGCGATTGGGACACGTGGCTCCCGTACGCGACAATGGCACACAACACGAGCGTGCACGAAGGAACGAGGTACACACCACACGAGCTCGTTTTCGGAATGCGAGCGCGACTTCCCTCTGCCTATCCGGAGCCCGACGAAATCTTAACCTACGATTCGTACTTCCAAGAACTTGCGCAGCGCATACGAACAAAAGCGACACGCGCACGAGCGAACCTTTTAACGGCAAAAGAGCGTTCCAAGAAATACTACGATAAGAAAGCAAATTCTCAGGAATTCAAAGTAGGAGAGAGGGTTTACCTGATAAACGAACCAAGGTACGGAAAACTCGACAACGAATACACAGGGCCGTACGAAATCATCGAATTAATCGAACCATACAACCTTCGGCTAAGAATCTCTGAAACACGGACCAAGGTAGTCCACCGAAACAAAATCAAGCGCGCACACGTTTCAACCGAATAGGGAGCGCGCCAGAGACAGGGACGTAAGAGTAAAGGATATATCAAAAGCCAGAAGAGGTGAGCCACACCTCCTTTATTTAACCCAACCGGCGATCAACCCCCCGAACTAAGGCCATCGCCGACGTAGAATCGTCATTGGCGAACCGCACCGGACAAACAAGCGCGAAATCACGAACGACGGCCAGCGGCGTCCGATTCGCCGAAATCGTAACGCGAGCGAAAGGTATTGCCGAAAAACAGCACGTAGAACGGCGGATCCAAATTATTGAAATATCCGCAATCTTCGGCATCGCGTCCCTAGGCACCCTGATCACCGCCATATTTGTCGCGAGGAGGTTCTCCCTGGGGGGGAGCCTCCTCAAACTAATACTGTGTAGAAAGATTACAGGGAAACAGGAGTCGATCGAAAACAAACGGAGCGAGGGAACAACGTTCAACCTCGCCCTGACCGACACCAGACCAACAATGGTTGCAGTGGAAGAGACGCGGGAGACACATGATCACCACCGATCGCGTCACCGCCGCCCGAGTTCCGAGATTCACGGAGTAGAAGAACTCCGACTGGCCTTGCCAGCCCCTCCAGAACCACCGTGCACCGCGCGAACCAAGGCCAGCGATCCAAACGGGAGTTGGGAAAGCCTAGACAGCGCATCAACACGGAAGTCATACTACCATAAAAAGGGGTAACGCAAACCCTCGGAGGGACGCAAAGTACAACGACTCCTTACGAATATTTGCTCACCATATACATATATAACCCCTTTAGGCTATCGGGATCCGGCCAGTGGGTCCCCGACGAGTAGGGAACACCCCGCCCCTCTAGAATAAGGATTTAGATACCTATGTACCCACGACCATTTTTAATTCTTTTTTTTTTAAACTTTCGCCTTGTTTTTGAATTGTGAATTCTTTATTTTCACTGATCATTTTACACTTTTGTTCTTTCCTCCATTCTAATTCCAACTCGCCCTCCGCGAGAGAATTGGCGACGGTGGATCGTCGCTTTTTCACCGCCCTGGGAGTGTTACAGACGGACTTCGTCCACCGTCCAACGGTCCAGTTGCTACCAACGGATTCCGCCGACCTGGAATCCGAATCATGGGAAAGACCGTTGGAACAGATCCCACACCTTTCCGCGGAATCAGCAGATTCCACCGAGCCGCAGAACTCTCGGAGAGCGCTCTGCGGCGAGTGAACAAGACCCGTTTCCTGAATTAGGAATCATTGCGCGAACCGTCGTGGGTCGCACGAAGGGTCCGCGAAGGCAGTCATCGCCGAACGATCATCCGAGACAGTCCTCTCGCTGATCTTGCTAATTGTTAACCGACCAAGTTTTCATATCGCACGAATATCACAAGTCCTCATATTAGAGTCGCTTTATCAACATATTGTAAGGTCGTGGGGTAGGCCAAGCTCATGAATAAACCCAATTGATACTATTTTCTCCCGATTACTCGTCTCGAACTACAACCGAACCCGTCACTTCCTTAAAACAACTCAGAGAGTTGTACGCGCAGCTCCCCCGAACTCTGAATGATCGACGTTCTAACCGCTCGGAACGACCGTTACTACGCGAAAACAACATCCAACAACCGCGTTCGTAACAAGTAGTATGATTACTAAAAGAAAGCAACTAATCTCACTACTAAAAGTTGAGAACAAAAAAAAAAACAAAAAAAAGTATAGAAATAAAAATAGAATGGAATGAAACAGAGTTGAAATAGAATTCCCCATATGCATTACCATTAAAGTAAATTCTCCCCGCCCCCCTGTATTTTTTCACTGAATAATATTTGCGAATTCTGAACGCAAATTCGATTTTATTTTTCCATAGGACAAAAAATCGATAGAGATACTTTTTTAACGATGCTTAAAGATACAGTAACTGAGTTAATCCCACTCGCTGGGCCAAGTTTCAACTTTCTCATGAAGGAGACATGATGAGCCGTATCACGTAGGACCACGGTGAGAATATAAAATTGATTATCCACCAGTGATAATTCAGAATTAAGTAAATTTATTTTGGATGCAATTGGAGTGGGACCCAGCACATTACCACTGCAGTTAAAGTGACGTATGATTTTCTATTCTTTATTCGTATTGATTAAATCCATCATTTGTATGCTTGGTACTTGGTTAGGTTTGCCCAAATTGAGCAGTCACGTCTGACTAGAGGACATTCTTAGCCATAAGATGTTAATACAGCCGTTAATATAGTAATACAAGTTAACTCGACTTGCATCGGAAATTTTCCGAGTTTAAAAAAAACAAAATCCGATCTCCAAAAACGATGTGGAACCTGGAAGAATTATTATTTCAAGTTTAATTTTTGAATTTGCGTTAGAAATAGCAAGTAAGAAAAAAATGATCATGTATTTCAAAAAATTCAGAAAATTTACATTTGAAAACCATGTTTTTAATTTCCTTCAAGTCATTTTTGAACCGTTTAGTTTGATTGGAAAATTTCGAGGCAAATTCTAATAAATATGAAAACCCCTATTATTGATGTCAGAGATCCGTTCATACTTGAGAAATTTCTCTGTTGACACCTACATAATGTGAGCAACTCATTAAAAAAACATCAAAAATTTGGGGTCGAATTTGCGTACAGGATTTGCTAAAATGGCCCTGTAACGAACGGACTCCGTCTGTCGTTCCGACGGTTCAGTTATTATCAATAGTTCCCTCGAATCTGTAATCAGCGTCGTGAGAAAATCCGTTAGAACCAAAGATCGGATTCCGCTGAGGCAGCGAATTCCGTCGACCGCGGAGCTACCAGCGGGCGCTCCGCGGCCAGTGCAAAAGGACTCATTTTGTAAATACGAAACATCACTGCGCGGTTCGTCGAGGGCTAGACGAGGCCGCAAAAAGTGTCATTGCCTGACAGTCACCTTCGATAGTCATTCGGTTGACACTCTGCCTGACCCATGTTACACCGATATCCCCATTATTACTCCCTCGAGTCGAGTCGCTTTACTTACCTATTAAAGATCGTGGGAATAGGAACAACCTTTCGATAAATCTTTGATAGATTCTTTAATCATTCGTCTAGATTCAATCGAACCCATCACTTCCCTAAACGACTCGCAGAGTCGACGCGCCGTTCCCTACTATTTTCGGAAACTGAGGGTCCAGCCGCTCGGATCGTAACAGCCCATGTGTTCGGGATTGGCTGGATGAGCCGGTTCTCAGCTGAGACTAGCGTGACGCCGGCACTCTGTGCTATTGGGCCTCGCCGGTCAACCAGCGAGCTCCGTGGCAGACGCACAGCTGCGCTCCGATTGGGGGAATTTGGTCCGATTTCGCGACCAGTCAGGTTTTCTGCCGAGTGCTGTCGCCGTCACGCTTCTCTTCGCTTCGCTGCTTTGATCAATCTACACGCTTTCTAATCTTCGCTCACGCTTTGCATCAATTCGAGTACGTCACGCGTCTTTTGACCGGTCTCGAACTGCTTGCTTTCTGTACTTCGCTTCTCGGCTACTTTACTTTTGCTTACTGTGTGGTCAAGGCTTACTATTCGTTTTATTTCTCGTGTATATTATGTACATATTTTGTTCGTGAAGTTCACGAGTTTTACGTTAAATTACAAAAACTACACTTCGTGCGAGTTCTACTTTCTCGTTCGAAACACCATGTATTTTTAAATATATAACTTAAAATTTCCCAGATTATAATTATTATTTATTCATTATTATCATTTATAAATAATAATAAATAATATTATTTATTATTTATTATATAATCATTATAAAGAACGGATTTATTTTCGGATTTATAACTTATTTATATTCTCACAAGGAACCCTTTGTACTTCTATATTGAAAATTAAACCATCAATTAAATGTTTATAGTCTCGGATCTCGGTTTAGCTGAAAGTGAATCTTCTAATTCCGAACCAATGGCTCTCGTCAGGCAGGATTCTTCAACAACAGCAAGCTATCTTTGCTCTATATGATCATTTACTTCCGCAAGTAGTACATCCACACAGTAATAATGGACAGGTAACAATTATCAACGTATATTGTTAGACAATTCAAGCTAAAGGTATCATGACTTTCCGAAACCATTTCCCTATCAATTACATCTATAATACATATTTTGATTGCCCATAAGTGAATGTTTGGCGAATAATTAATTAAATGAAAAATTCATTTTCATTATGAATGATTGGGTTGACAAAAACCACAAATATGAATCATAACCACTTTATTGGATTTTGCAATATTATTTATCACTGGCTTCTGATTTTGAGAATGTTTAATTTTGCGAACGTCATAAATATATTTTTCCAGAAACTCAGGACTCTGTTGAACGAATCCATAACTGGTTGATTTCTATTACCTCGAACCCGCTTAACAAGTTCTGAGTGTAACACCCATGCGGTATAATCATTGAACATGTACTGTCATTAGGCTTCAAGTACATATATGTGTAATGTTACCCGTATTTGTATTTAAAATAGATGATTGCTAGATGTCAAAAGATGCATAAAAACTTATACAATAATATATGTTCTATAAATTATCGTTTTTGAAAAGAATTTTTTTTTTTTTAATTTGTCAACATTCGGACTTTTTTTGGCTGCGTAATCGAATTAAGTCAGTAAATGAATCATTAAAATCGAAATTATGCTAAAGTACCCCATTTGTAAAAGTGAATAGGAGTACCGAGAGTGAAATATTTTGTAATTTTATATTTTGTTTTTATGTGCCTTACATTGGAATAATATATTTAAAAAAAACTTTCAATGATTTTCCTAATTTTGGATTTGAAAGAGTTGTGTTTCACGAAAAGCTTTTCATTGATTTAGAATCTCATCGGATCAATCCCAATTTTGGACATTTAAAATAACAACCTTTTTCGAACACGAGCTTAGTGGGACGTACTATGTTCCATTTAAAGGAGGAGAAATCAGAAAATCAAATTTCAGAAAATTATAAGACAAATATGGAAATCTCGAACGTCGAGTAAAGAAGGCTGTACTAGAAAAAGAGAATGATTCTGCATCGGAGAATCACGACTCTGAAACTGATGCTGAAAATTTAACTAAGCTCCAATGCGCGTCCCTGGAGGATCACAATGAAATAAAACGTCGATGGGCGCAGACATATGAATGCCGAGACCGTGGCGTAGACTTGACATCATATTTTGACCGATATGTTCAGTTAAGCACGCCTGTGGTTCCAACAAGGACCAGATGAGGAATGTGGGGGATCCAGGGCCGAGATACGCGTAGGGCCTCCTTTGTGAAGCCATAAATATATATAATTGTACGACTATTTTTCTATTTTCAGTCCCAACTGAAAATTTTGTTGGAAATTTTCAAAAGGAAACTCCCTGAAAATTGGAGCCCTTAATATTATCATTAGGCACTTTCCTCGAGCGTGGCAAAATTTTCTATTTAAAATACACGTGAACTTTGATTTTTTTCTTCAAATGACTATAACTCAGCGGCATTTTATGCTATCATATTATACCAAAGTGCGATTCACACAAGATTAAATGCTCTACAAAAATACCTATCGGAGCGTAGCTGTAATCTACACATGTAAGATTGTATGGGTCACTCAATATGATTTTTGTATAAAATTTTTGTTTTGTTGATGCTATTCCATGAATGAGTGAATCGACATAAAAAATGTGAATGGAAAGCTTGAGAAAAATTCAATATACTATGTTACGGACGGACTTCGTCCACCGTCCAACGGTCCAGTTACTACCAACGGATTCCGCCGACCTGGAATCCGAATCATTGGAAAGACCGTTGGAACAGATCCCACACCTTTCCGCGGAATCAGCAGATTCCACCGAGCCGCAGAACTCTCGGAGAGCGCTCTGCGGCGAGTGAACAAGACCCTTTTCCTGAATTAGGAATCATTGCGCGAACCGTCGTGGGCCGCACGAAGGGTCCGCGAAGGCAGTCATCGCCGAACGATCATCCAAGACAGTCCTCTCGCTGATCTTGCTAATTGTTAACCGACCAAGTTTTCATATCGCACGAATATCACAAGTCCTCATATTAGAGTCGCTTTATCAACATATTGTAAGGTCGTGGGGTAGGGCAAGCTCATGAATAAACCCAATTGATACTATTTTCTCCCAATTACTCGTCTCGAACTACAACCGAACCCGTTACTTCCTTAAAACAACTCAGAGAGTTGTACGCGCAGCTCCCCCGAACTCTGAATAATCGACGTTCTAACCGCTCGGAACGACCGTTACTACGCGAAAACAACATCCAACGATCGCGTTCGTAACAATTTGGTGCTAAGTGTGGGGTGTTGCGTGTAAGGTGAAATTTTTTGTGGTGACAAAGTGAGTGGGTTAATTGATTAACCCACAAGTGTCACAACGGGAAGTGACCATAAGGATTTAACGAAACCCAGAGACGGGGAACGACCAGGATACCAAGGAAACCGAAGAGAAGACGAAAGAGAATGATAATCGCCCTCTGCCTCTTCCAAGTTTGGAACCTTTTTGGGTAAGTCCCGCTTTACATTATTGCAAACTTAACTTGATTGTGTGATCAGTGCGCCTAAATCAGACGTCGGCGCATCCGAAGATCGAATGCCCGAAACCCCATCGACGGGAGAAAACCATTCACCCTTCGATCCGTGGGCGCGTCGCGAAAGCAAACCGCATTTAAACAGCGATTCCGACGAGGGCACGCTGACGTCGGTCGGAGAAATGGAACAAGTAAATAACATAACGAATCCGCCGCAAGCACAGGGTGATACATCGGCGATGGCTCACCGGGGAAACGCGCACGGACACCTTCGCGACGCGTTAGATATGATACCGAACTTCAATGGGTCCCCGGACCACCTAATCCCATTTATTCAGTGGTGTAAAAACGCGGTCGCGTCGGTCCCTCCAGAGATGGAAAAATTAGTAGTCCAATCCCTAAGCAGAAAGTTTAAGGGAACCGCGGCAGATTTCGCCATCGCAGTAATGAGTATGGAGAAGCTAGACGAAGTAGTAGCTAGGCTAACTGCGGTGTTCGACGGGAAACGAGGGGATTCGTACTGGATGGAAGAGTTATACCGAGCCCATCCAACCCCTAACGAAACATCCGCGACTTACGGAGCCCGAATAGCGACGATTTACGAGAATTTCCGTATCGAGGTGCGAACACGAACAGACACCTCCGAAGGTGCGCGAACAGCGAAGATAGAACAAGCCGAGGAAATAGCCCTTAGAGCGTTTCGTAGAGGATTAAAAACAGACGTCGACACACGACTAGTAGCAGGGAACCCCGTGACTTTATCGGAGGCCAGGTTTCTTGTCGACAAGATCGAACGCGACCTCCAGTGGATACGCGACGCCCCGATAGGAAAAAGCGACAACGCTAGCGGCGCGCAAACACCGCTCTGGCGCGATACGAGTAAGCGGTGTAATTTCTGTAGAAATAAGGGTCATACCCAAGCCGAATGCAATACATTGGTCAGGGAAATTAGACAAAGTACCGCCCAAGGCCGCGGTAACTACAGAGGATCACGCCCTCGCGACAACCAGGTCCGACACAACGGACCCCCGGAAAACCACTGGAATCATGGGTCGGAATCGTGGAACGAGCGCTCAAACGATCTACGCAACGAACGACAGGTACGAAACGGGTCTTGGCAAGACCGCGCAAACAATTTGCGAACGGACCATCAGGGTGGCTGGCACGGGCGATACCAACCACGGGGATACAACTCGGGAGCTCCAGGACGAAACGCATACGAACCGAACGCGCAGGGACAAGCCGGAAATCATAGTAAAAGTTTTCAGCGCGATTTAAACGGGGAGAGGGCTCGGCCCGACACGTCAGGACCGAGCCCGGGCGTACTCCCAAGCGCGAACATGCGACCGTGCGGCCTCAACGAGTAAACGGAATCCTAGAGATTCAAGGAAATCGGCTCGTCGCCGCCCCCGCGATCGAACTATACAGCGACGACCTCCGGAATGGACGAGCAGATTTCTTGGTAGATACTGGCGCCGAGATCTGCCTGATCAAGAGAGGAAGCGTAGCGAACGATGTACCAGTATACGCAAACGATACATGGGAATTAGTAGGAATTACGGACGGAAAATCAACGACTCACGGACGAGTCGACATTATGCTGGACGGTCGACAGTGCGAATTCCACGTCGTCGACGACAATTTTCCGATTTCACAGAGCGCCATACTAGGTTCGACATTCCATTCCAAATTTAAAGCTACAATCTCCTATAGCCAACGAACATATAGCGTAGGAAAAGACACATACCCGTTTCGAAAAGGGGAAGGTCTCACCATTCCAGCGCGAAGCAAGCACAGGGTATACGTGAGGGTCGCCAACCCAGAAATAGGAGTAGGAATGTTACCCTCGATCAACGCCGGGCCCGACATCTACATGGGGAATTGCATCGTGAACGTAGATAACGGAGTCGCGCACCTATACGCAATAAACACATCAGAGGAGGCGATCACGATAGAAGTACCGGTGTTCGAACTAACCGAATGCGAACAAATTCGAGCGGCGACCGAGGAACACGTGACCGTCGGCCTCGGTGAAGTAAACAGCGAAGGAAAAATAGCGACGGTAAACGCAACGAAGAGGAGAGACCGGACCGACGAAGTCTTCGAAATTCTTCCGCGAGAGGGGTTGAACGCAGAAGAAAACAACCACGTGAGAAAATTATTCCACGAATATGGTCACCTGTTCTCCCTACCCGGTGACCCGCTGCCAGCGACGACCGTGCTGTCCCATCACATCCCCACCACCGACGATCTCCCAGTAAGAACGAGACAATTCCGACAGCCACCGCTACTTCGAGAGGAAATTAACCGACACGTAGCAGAAGGATTAAAGGCAGGGATAATTAAACCTTCCGCCTCCCCGTACAACTCACCCGCATGGGTAGTGCCAAAAAAGGTGGGAGCGAACGGACAGAAGCGATGGAGATTGGTCGTCGATTTTCGCGGACTAAATGAAAAAACAACGCACGACTCGTACCCCCTACCGATAATAACCGACGCTCTGGACCAGCTGGGACAAGCGAAGTACTTCTCAACCTTCGACCTAAAATCGGGGTTCCACCAGATACCGATGGCCAAGGAGGATATGCACAAAACAGCATTTTCAACACCAAACGGCCACTACGAATATGCCCGTATGCCGATGGGAGTTCGGAACGGTCCCGCCACCTTCCAGAGGCTGATGGACCTGGTGCTAGCCGGACTCCAGGGAATCGAGCTCGCGGTATACCTTGACGACATCATCATTTACGCCAAGGATCTGGACGAACACGAAGTAAAGTTTCGCCGCCTGATGAAACGGATCGACGACGCGAACCTTACGTTCACGCCGGAAAAATGTTTCCTCCTGAGAAAGGAAGCCGAATACCTCGGCCACGTCGTAGGGGAAGGGATCGTCAAACCCGATCCAAAAAAAGTCGAGGCTGTCCGAAATTACCCACCACCGAACTCTGCAAAGAAAATCAAGCAATTCATAGGGTTAGTAGGTTATTATCGTAGATTTATCGAAGGGTTCGCGAAGATAGCAGCTCCTTTACTGCGATTACTTGAGCGCAACGAAAAATTTGTATGGGGCGACGCCCAGAAGAAAGCGTTTGAAACATTAAGAGATAAATTGTGCGAAGGGCCCATACTCCGAGGACCCGACTTTTCGAAACCATTTATCGTCACTACGGACGCGTCAGACTACGCGATCGGGGCAATCCTCAGCCAGGGAAAGTTAGGAGAAGACCTACCGATTGCATACGCCTCGCGCACGTTAAAAGGGGCAGAAACTAGGTATAGTGTAGGAGAAAAGGAAATCTTAGCAGCGGTATACGCAACCGAACAATTTCGACCGTATTTATACGGAAACCGCTTTACTATCGTAACTGACCACCAGCCACTGAAATGGTCCAAGAATATGAAGAACCTCGCGCTACGTCTCCACCGTTTTCGGATCAAATTAGAAGATTTTGACTACGACGTCGAGTACCGATCGGGCGCACGTCAGGGGCACGCCGACGCGCTATCACGAAATCCGGTACTACGCGAGGGGGAGCGCGACCCCAACAGACCGCGGTTAGATTTCTATGAGGCGGACGAATTCCACGAAAAAACGGAGGAAGGGGATACACCCCACGTCCTCATGGTGAAAAAAAAGGAAACGGACCAAAACCGGCCGTTAAAGAAATCAAAAGGGTGGCATCAGCACGCCACCCGTAACCGATCCACAGACGGATCGGGCAGTGGAAATCCAGCGCCAAGGAAGCAGAGAGGGGTCGATGCTAAAGAAATAGAAGAAAGCGGTAAGAACACGAATGATCAAGTCGGATCGGATCAAGCCGTCGAAATGACAGAATTACCACCGCGGTTCACGCGGGCACAACGGAAACGGATACGCTCGACCGATGAAACGGAAAGTGGAAATCCGGCAGCGAGAAAGGAAAAGCGGTTAAACGGGAGCGAAACAAAAGAAAGCGTCGCGGCGACCGACGCCCGACACGGTTCGGACCAGGACACCGAAATGGACGAAGAAATGCCACGCCTCGCCCGAAAACGAAGAGCGCGAGCGTGGAGAACCGAGGAATTAAGTAGTGGAAGAGCAGCGCCCAGGCAAAAAAGGCGCATTCAAAGGGAAGAAATCGAACAGGTCGCCGGAACGAGCAGCGATCGAGATAAAGGGAACCCAAGCGAGGGCGGTGAAGGGTGCACCTCACCATACGGAGAGATTACAGACGGATACGTCCCCGGGACGGAAAGCGAAGAAGGTAGCAGCCGCAAAGAAGCGCCAAGGAGCAAGAAAGGGAGGGACGCATAGTACAACGACTCCTTACGAATATCTGCTCACCATACACATATATAACCCCTTTAGGCTATCGGGATCCGGCCAGTGGGTCCCCGACGAGTAGGGAACACCCCGCCCCTCTAGAATAAGGATTTAGATACCTATGTACCCACGACCATTTTCAATTCCTTTTTTTTTTTAAACTTTCGCCTTGTTTTTGAATTGTCGATTCTTTATTTTTCACTGATCATTTTACACTTTTGTTCTTTCCTCCATTTCAATTCCAACTCGCCCTCCGCGAGAGAATTGGCGACGGTGGATCGTCGCTTTTTTACCGCCCCGGGAGTGTTACGGACGGACTTCGTCCACCGTCCAACGGTCCAGTTACTACCAACGGATTCCGCCGACCTGGAATCCGAATCATTGGAAAGACCGTTGGAACAGATCCCACACCTTTCCGCGGAATCAGCAGATTCCACCGAGCCGCAGAACTCTCGGAGAGCGCTCTGCGGCGAGTGAACAAGACCCTTTTCCTGAATTAGGAATCATTGCGCGAACCGTCGTGGGCCGCACGAAGGGTCCGCGAAGGCAGTCATCGCCGAACGATCATCCAAGACAGTCCTCTCGCTGATCTTGCTAATTGTTAACCGACCAAGTTTTCATATCGCACGAATATCACAAGTCCTCATATTAGAGTCGCTTTATCAACATATTGTAAGGTCGTGGGGTAGGGCAAGCTCATGAATAAACCCAATTGATACTATTTTCTCCCAATTACTCGTCTCGAACTACAACCGAACCCGTCACTTCCTTAAAACAACTCAGAGAGTTGTACGCGCAGCTCCCCCGAACTCTGAATAATCGACGTTCTAACCGCTCGGAACGACCGTTACTACGCGAAAACAACATCCAACGATCGCGTTCGTAACATACTACAAAAAAGATTCTTTGAACTGAATTGCCAAGATTGATATTTCTCGAGTTATAGAGCGCTGATTTTTTCGTTGCATAAAATTTTTGAGAATATCGAGTCAAGCTGTTCATGAGAAAGTTCATGTTACGAAAAAGTAAGCGCTCTATGTCTCGGGAAATATCAATCCTAGCTATTCAGTTTACTGGACCATTTTTGCAGTGTATCAAATTCCCTATAAGTTTGTGACTCACATTTTTTATGTCGATCCAGTCATTTATGAAATAACGTCAAAAAAAAACAAGAATCTTATTAAAAAAATTAGATTTACTGATCCGTACAATCTCACAAGTGCAAATCATAGCTATATCGCACTGATCACTTTTGTAGATCATTTAATCCTGAGTAAATCGCGCTCTGATATACCTAATGCGATAGCATGAAATGCTGCCGAGTTATAGTCATTTGAAGAAAAAAGACCAAGGTTTACGTATATTTCAAATTAGAAATCTTTCCATGATTTGTGAAAGTACATAATGTTAATTAAGAGCTAAGATTTTTATGGAGTTTCTTTTCTGACATTTCCAACAAAACTTTCATTTCAGACGGGAAATGAAAAAAAGTGAAAATAACAGCACCCTATTATACATACAATCAGATGTCGCACTTCATCAATGCTACTGTAATGAATACTATGAATTTCCTACACGGTTACAATATATAAAACTCTGTTATGAAATGATACTACTGGAACGACTATATCTGAGATTTTTGTGCTGCAAATACTAAAATGATAGTTATCGTCAAAATCTAATTCGCGCAACATTTTTTTGTTCTTTCGTCATCTTGTGGGGGCCCCCAAGATGCGGGGGCCGCGGCCCCGTGGGCCTTGCCCTTTATCGGTTCTGGGTTCAACTTTGGTGATTTCACGTCTATGCATACAAAGACTTTATTCTGAGCGATACACAGTACAAGTAATATTCATATATACCTCAACACTTCCTATCTGAATCTGAATATGACTGACGACAGGTTAGCAGTATTGACAGCTATGCGCTCATTTTCCACATGCGATTCAGAGCGAGAAATAGTTTTCTGAAAGTGTTAAGGCTTATATGAATATTATTACTGGCCCACCTCATCTGCCGTAGTGGAGCGTATAGCACCCTTTTGGGGTTGGCGATCCCACGGACCCGAACTGGTCTACCAAATGTCGGCGAGGCAAGTCCCCAACCTGGGAGTTGTCCCCTTTTCAGGGCGACGAACGCCGACCAAGGCGTAAAACGGTACCGCGGGATCGGGGAAGAGCCCCCACGGAGGAGCAATCCTTCGTGGTCCCCGACATATGGGTTGGCCTGGCGGAGGCAGTGGTTGAAAGCTTAGATCGCGAGCTAGCGGCCTGGGTTGGGGTGAAGGGGATACCGGTCAAGTGTCGCAGCGTGAGTGCTTGCACTCTTGCAGTGGCTCGTAACTGACGGTGACTCCGAAACCTTGATCCCGCCGCAACGTGGGAGCTGCGATTTCAGCTCGGGAGACAGCTGCTTAACCGTAAGAGGCAAAGATAGGCCCCGCCCTCGACCGAAAGGATCGCAGTGCTTGCCCCCCTGAAGGAAAATCGGTAGTGAGCGCCGGTTCGTGTCCGTTATGACATGTTCAGACCCCACGCGCTGGTTGGGCGTATCCCAACCCCTCGCCCGTGGGGATCGTGGAGGTTGAGCCCCAAAGCGGGTACTTCACGTTAAACAAACAAATTCGACCTGTACCACCTCATAGATTTTTTTATATTCCGATTTTGCAGAAGTCTGTCTTTCCTGTAAGTGGAAATTGGGGCAAAAAGGATTTTTTTTATTGATTAAATTTTTCTGAAATCTATGTTATTCATTTCCCTGGAATTTTTCCAACCCTATACAGTTTCAAAACTAAGAGAAATGTCAATATCCATGAATATCTTTCAAGAATTTACAAAATTTGCCAAAAAATTTCATGTTTTGTAGAAGTTATAATATTTTGCACGGAGAACTTCATGCTCGCTCAAATCGACACAGTGATGACAATAGAAACGAAATCGAACGTTCAAATTATTTACATTACGAACCCCCTATTTCAGATACTGATGGATTATGAACGGATGAGACTGCCTGCAATTGATTGACTTCTAAACTGGCCAGCATAACTGGTTTACATAATTACCTTAGCTAAAACGAAAAGTCTCAGCACCAAGGTTCTGGAAAATATTGATGATAAGCACATATCTTTTCATCTTACTCAATTCACAATTCAAACAAAAAAGATAGTTTCGTTTTTATACATCATCCTATATTAATTTCCCATAAATTATTCTCATCTTTAGAAATGTATAAAGTCTTTATATTAAAAAATGATTATATTAGTGTCAATGAATAACAGATAGAAATGATATGTATTCTCTGTATTGGATAATTTCTCATTAGAAATAGTTGCACTTGGTGTCCTTCCCTACCTATTTCGACCTGTTTTTCATAAAATTGGCAACAAAAAGAATTGGAAACCATTGGTCGAAGAACAGGCAAACGGATTTATTTTATGGACAAACGTATGTTCTCTACAGCTAACAACAAATCATATTTGCGACAGTTCTGCCCATTATTTAGCGTTAGGTTGATAAATATTTTTTTCAGGTGCTCACAGATTTCGAAAAAATGTTGGAGTGCAGGTTGAAGCTGCTGTCTTTATAT
This sequence comes from Arge pagana, assembly GCA_963969455.1. Taxonomy (NCBI): domain Eukaryota; kingdom Metazoa; phylum Arthropoda; class Insecta; order Hymenoptera; family Argidae; genus Arge; species Arge pagana. Next base: position 244,169 of record CAXAKQ010000179.1, read on the forward strand.
AACCTGACGTGTCTGCCTGTTGTTGCATTCGGTCCATTAGCCGTATTGGAGGCTTCCTACGTCATCATCAACGAGCTAAAATACCAATTTTGAAATTTGGTCGGCGCTGTTTATTTTTGTATTAAATCCTTCTACGCATTGAACGTGAAGTACCCGACAAGAAGCGAAACAGTGTGGCAGTTCTCACAATTAGAGGTATATTTTTGTTAATAATCAGTCACAGAGAATAAGTTATAATAAAGTTTATTGCACGACATGTGGCTCAAGGAAATTAACAGCGTTAGAAGGATGCGTCCATCTTGGACTAGCGCACGAGCCGAGAATTTCGGCAGTGCCACCGCGTGTCGCGCTACGAAGCACGGGGCGTCCGAAAGATGTCTCTCTCATGCATTTGCGTATGCAACTTCATCATTCTCAACATATATGAAGTAGCAGAAGAAGAGAAGTAATTTATAAGCGTCCAAACAATCCGTTCCAATTTTAAAAACTTGGCTGTAAAAGATGTAGGGGACTCTGAGGATTTCCATTACGGGAAATTCCTTATTTGTATAACTAGTTGTGTACATGCATAGGACTCTTGGCAACTTGTACAATATTGTTCAATCAAAATTTAATAATGTTGCTCTACCTCGGCTTTGTGTTCGTCAAGCACTAACAGCGTTTCGAACTCACTACAGAAAGTAGGGCCTCATCATTCGGATGATATCCCATGCCTATTGATTTCCTTTTCGGCACGCTATTCTGAACATTTCAGGTTCTGAGACTGTTTCTTGCCAGAAATATCTAGTTGAAAAGTCGATTCATTGATCATTTCATTCAAATTCGCTTGTTACTTAAGGTTTCTGCCTTACTTACTCACCTACCATAAAAATATACGATTAATATATATAATAATAGGATGCAAATGCAGATATTATACCTATAATATATGTCGTTGAGAACGTTGATTTTATGGTTAATAATATACTCATGTATTATATATACTATACACTATATATACTGTATGCTATATATTCTATAATCATACACAAGAGAGAAATAATCCTACAAGCCGCATAAGTTGCATCGAAAGAAAATTTTTCTCGCGATTAAGAAAGCCCATGTCAAGAATAGGTAGGGGCTTTTAAGACTAAAAATTCAAAGAAGGTGTCTACCGAATTGTTAAAATTTGAGCATTATTCAAGTTCAATTGATAACTGTATGAATCCGAATGAAATCATAATTCTGTGAAATCATGATTTCAGTGAGATTCGCAGCAAAAATAAACCTGTTCATCAATGTACACAGTAACAATGCTTCATCAATAAGTACAAATCGAGACATAAGAATTTTTCATCACAATGCTCACTTTTGTAAGAGATTTTTGCTTTCTTCTCTAAGGGGCTCTTCGGGGCTCATCCCACATCTCCACATGTACTTTGTTCTTTTCTCTCCCCGTCTGTCGTTCTTTCCTTTCTCTTCTGCTTTCCTTCTCTCCCTCCAGCATTCTCTCAGTATCTTTCTCTTCTTATCGTTTCTTATTTTCTCCTCATATCTTATTGCCCTCTTGCCGGTCTCCACCCTCAGCTTATCTCTCTTTAACTCCTCTCTTACGATGTACCCTGGCGTGGATCTGTCCAGCCCTAATATCCATCTTAGGTATCTTTCTTGGAGTCTCTCTAACTCTTCCCGTTCTTCCCACGCCCATATCTCCACTCCATACATCAGTATTCCCCTGACTACTGCGTCGAATATCTTTATTTTTCATTCCACATCCCCCTTAAATTTTCTTTCCCCTATTCCCCACAGTGGACCCATGGCTCTTCTCGCTTTTCACATCCTTTCCTTGATATGCGGCCCTTCGTTGTTCGTCCTACTCAGTACGTACCCTAGATATTTAATCTGATCGACTACCTCTACTTCGTTCTCTCCCCTTCTTCTTCTTTTCCCTTTACTGCAAATCATTATCTTCGTTTTCTCGTGGTTCACTTGCAATTTCTTTCTTTTAAAATACCTGCTTGCTCTCTGTATCATCTCATTCATCCCTTTCTCCTCCTCCGCGATCAACACTATATCGTCTGAATTTCCCGTTGTCCATATTTTTTCTTTCCCGATTACTACTCCTCCGTCCTGCCCTTTTCTCATCGTTTCCTCTTGGTCCGCTACATAGATGTTGAATAGCGTTGGGCTTAACGCGCATCCCTGCCTCACTCCTTTATTTACCCAGAACCTTTCGGACGTCTCTTTTCCTACTCTTACCCTGCAGCTTGTTTTTTGTAGATTCCCTTCACCTTGTCTATTAGCTATTTCCTGACTCCTCTCTTTTTCATTGCTTTCCATAATATTTCTCTATCAAATCGGTCAAACGCTGCTTTCAGGTCTATAAATGTTATATACGCTCTTGCTTTCTTCTCCTTCACTCTTTGTTCCACCACGTGTTTTATCATATATATATATTATCCATTCCTCCCCTTGCTATTCTGAATCCTGCTTGAGTTTCGTCGGATCCCCCTTTTTCATCTAGCTCTTTTATTATTTCATCGTTCAGCATCGTGGTGTATATTTTATATGCGGTTTGGGTTCGCGTTACCCCTCTATGGTTTTTCACCTCATCTATATTTCCTTTTTTATGGATTGGTATTACTATACCCTCCCTCCATTCTTCTGCGCATCTTTTTCCTTTCCACGTTTTCCATATTATCTCTGCTAGTTTTTCTTTCATTTTCCGAACCCCAGCTATCAATGCTTCATTCTTTATTCTATCGCTCCCTTTCGCCTTTCTTTTCTTTAGTTTATCTATCGTCTTCAGTACTTCTTTTTTTATTTCTCTCTCCTCTTGTATCTCTTTCTCTCCCCCGTTATTTCCTTCCTGTTCCTGTTTCTTCTCTTCTTGTTCCCCTCCCGTCTCTCGTTTCTTATCGTCTTGTCCTCCCAGTATCTCTTTGAAATGCTTTGTCCATTGCTTCATTGTTATCTTCTCGCTCACCCCGGTTCTCTTTTTTCTCTCTGTTTATATATTTCCATGTTTCTCCTTCATCTTTCATTTTCTCCACTCTTCTTGCTTCCTTCTCTGTCCACTCTTCTTTCTTTTTCCGGCACGTGTCTCCGTATCTCCTTCTTTCTTCTTTGAATCTTTCCGTCGTTGTTTCTCTATTTTTTGTACTTTTTCCCACTGCTCTACAGGCTTTTTGAAGCATCTTTTTCTGTCTCCTACATTTTTGGTCCCACCATTCTGTCCGTCCTATCTTCCATGCCCTTTTTCTTTTTTTCTTTACCGTTTCTTCCTTGATCTTCTCGGTCAATTCCCTCCATTCCTCGTCTACTCCCTCTTGCTCCCAATTTTTCGTCTCCATCCTGTTCCTAAAGTGTTCTACCTCCTTTTGTCTCCATATCTGTATCTACCTCTATTTCCTCCGTTTCGTTCTCCGCCCTTTCTATCTTCTCCCCTCTTATTTGTACTACCAGCGGATGGTGGTCCGATTCTATTCTTCTCTCTCCTTTGAAGCTTTCTATCTCTTCCCACTTCTCTTCATCCACTATTCCGTAATCTATTGTTGTCTCTACCTCGCCTCTGCTGAAAGTAGCTTCCCGCTCCTCGTCCCCTCTTAGATTTCCGTTCAGTATTGTCCACCCCCTTCCCTTCACCATTTCCATTAGCTTGTTTCCTTCCTTGTTTTCTTTTCGGTCCTTTGTCTTTCTTTTTCCATCCTCCTTCGTTTCTCCTTCCTCTCTTGCACCTTTGTCTCCTATTCGTGCGTTAAAATCTCCCCCTATCAATATCTTTTCCTCTGCTTCCTCATCCCCTACTATTTCTTGCAATCTTTTGATCTTTTCGGTACTTCCTTTCTTGTTATATATTGTCACTATTCTCCATATTTTCTCCCCCAACATCGCTTTTCTTTCTTCTATTCCTTCTTCTTTCTTGCCTTCTCTGTCTTCCGCTGCTATTTCGTCTCTCGCCCCTGTAATTATTCCTCCTCTCGCTCTTCCTCTTTTTTCCACCCTTTCTGCACCTTGGCATTCCCATCTCCATCCCTTTGGCATTCTTTTTCTTCCATCTCTCCCACTCTTTCTCCTCTAGCCATGTTTCCGTCATTCCTATTACATCAAACCCTGTCATATACTCCCAGAATTCTTTCTTTTTCTTTTATCCCCGCGACGTTCCAGAATATCACTTTTGTCCCCTTTTCTCCTTCGCTTCCCTGCCTGCCCCCTCTTCCTCCTCTTCCTCTTTCTTTTTCTTGTTCTCCCGCTCTTGTGGCCTGTGTCTTTTTGGTGAGCTGCCCTCTTTCTTCCTCCCACTCCCAATTTTCCTCTCCAATCTATATCTTCTTGTACCCTACTTTCGTTCTGATTCCTTTTTCCCTTTCCTTTCTTGCCCTGTCCCATAATACGCTTTGCACATCTCTTTCCTTTTTCGTAAGGCCGTCATCTAGATAGATTTTTTTTTCTCTCAGTTTCCCATTCACCCTCATCACCTTCTTTTTGTCCTCCCATGTTGCTAGCTTTACCATGATGGCTCTTTTTGCTCTCCCGATATCTGCGGCTTCCTTCATGTTCACCCTCTCTCCCAT